>PUQB01000489.1:0-190901 GCA_003024785.1 Selaginella tamariscina | reverse complement strand
CCCAATCCCTGCCTTGCACAGCCGTCATCATTAAATAAATTGGTTACCCTAGAGAAATTAGGGAAATTTATATTTTGGTGTTCCAAAACCTTTTAAACTTAAAAAGGTAATGCATTCTTTGTCCGTGTACGCCCACACACACATAGGTGTAGATTGTTATGGGCAACTGCCTTTTAATATACACACGCTATGTACTTGTTTGAATGCTTATAGATATATATATATATATGCCCACATACAGTGCACACACGTGTATATGTGGCTGTTTGTGTATGCTATATATATGTGTGTGTATCTAGTAAATATATGCAAACCTGTGAGATCTTGTTGTTTGTGTATGATACATAGAGAAAGACAAAAAAAAGACAGAACGTTTTATCTAAATATTATATATATATATATATATATATATGCTTATTTGTTAAATTCAAGTACAAGTCCCATACTCCAGATTCAAGTTCTACCTTTGAATATGAAAATATTTATTTTAATAAATAATTACGAATAATGAATATTTTAATAATCCTACATAGGATGACATACACCGTGAAATTTTCCTTACATACCATAATATTTATTTTCAATCTTTATTTCTTTCAATAATTAAATATGAATAAAAATAAACTTTATCTGCTGTTTGATAATGAACACATCTTATGTGCCATTTTAAGTTTATGTATTATTTATCATAAGTAACCAGCATATGATTGACCTCCCCTCCCTACTCAATTCACGAAAAGGTTATTCCCGTTTCTTATTTAAATTTTAAAATATTTCTATATTAACAAATTGAAAATAAAATCTTAAATATGAAAGCATGGCATATGTCCCTCACACATTAAAGAGGCTAAAGAAATTGAATTTGATACAATTAGTGATATCATTTATAAGGATTTAATAATTTTTCATTTATTTAAAATGCTTTGGGTAATTATTAAATATTTGGTCAGGATTCCCTCGCACATTAAAGAGACTAAAGAAGAGGTTGTATTTGATACAATTTTTATAAGGAATTAGTAATCTTTTATTTATTTAAAATGTTTTGGGTACTTATTAAATATTTTGTTTGAAAAGACAAACTAAGGCACAATTAGTGACGAAAGTTCAATATTATTTTGCATATCCTTGTATGAATATATAATAGAAGGAAACAACTTGGTGGACCTACATATGTTAAACACGTAATAAACAGGGGTAACACACACACACACACACACGTGTCACGTATGGACCAAAACGTGTATTATTATATATGTAATATATATATATGCTGCGCTTACATTTCAAAAACGGGTAATGTGAAAGTAAAAGGCTTTTTACCTGTAAGTGTGATTATCCTGTGAAATATGACTATCGAATTCCCTTTAGCACGCAATGGTCAACTAGTTCCAGCTGCATATCGGGCATTCGTCTTTTGAGCTCTTCACAAGCTGCAAAACAGTTTCATATTCAAAACCCTAAGTAAAGGAAAACATGTACGTGTCTATGTGTGTGTGAAGTTCGACTTACCTTCATAAAGCACTGCATACAGAACTTGTGATTGCATTCGAGTAGCGAGATCCATAAAGTACTCTGCCACTTTATAAAATGAGAAATGACACACACACACACAACACACACACAGAGCCTCACCGAAGCAAATGCAGCAAGTGCCGTCCCGGTTAAGCTGGTAAACGTTTGCCTTTGGGATTTGAAAGCCGTTCGAAAAGGGCACAGGAGCTCCAGGAGCACTGGACATAAAAGTCGTAACAGTGGATATATGTACGACTATATACATAGATCCATATATGCATTGTATATCTCTTACCAGGCTGAACGTAGCTATATAAGTACCCACGCACACACGCACATATATATGCACGTACTCACTCTCTCTCTCTCTCTCTCACCAAGTATGTGGTTCTGATGAATGAAAGTCCATAGCAGCTCCAGGAACACTGCAAGGAAAATCGTCTAAGTACACGCATGATCACTTTTCTCTGCATATATAGACACTACGGTGTCTCGCATACCTGGGACTTAGTGCTGTCGAACGGACATCCATGAACGGAGCCCCAGAAACACTGCAACCAGAGTTAATAAACACACGTAGACACACACACAATGTATATACACGTATAGATGCGTGTATGCATATGTATGTGGTCTCATCTCACACGCACTCACCAGGAACGTGGTGGTGTTGAATGAACGTCTCTCGACGGAGCTCCGGGAAGACTGCATAAACTGACATAAGGACACATGTATACATGTATGTATGTATGCTTTGTATGTCCTAAACCATAAACACACCCCCCCTCTCTCTCTCTATATATAGAAACACACACACACACCAGGGACGTGGTGCTGGTGAATGAACGTCCATCATATAGTCGTCCAGGAACGCTGATGGATCCGGCTGGGTCTTATGAAATCCTGCAAGAATCGAAATTAAAAGAATTCTAATAGTAAATGTAAATATATTTCTATATGTGGTATAATAGCAACAGATGTTAAAAGCAATACATACTTATGCTATTATACCTGGTGGTGACCGAATTTCCATCATATAATTGTCCAGAAACGCTGATGGATCCGTCTGAAAATTTTGCACACCTTGAAAAAAAAAAAAGAACGTTCAATGTAGTATTTCTAGTCCAAGATGACATTAAGATACAAATATGTTTAGTTTGTGTATGATAGTACTTATATTTTGGGATTACTAATCAATGACAGCGTACATTACCATTTTTCAGATATATATATAATTAATTATTACGCTATATATCAATCTTCTGTTTATGTACGAATATCCATTCTAATCGCGTACTCACATGCACACATCTTACCATTTCTCTGTTGTGGAGGTGGTGAATGCACGTCCATCATATAGTTATTCACGAAGGCTGATGAATCCGGCTGGATATTCTGCAATCCTGTAAAAAGAAAGAAACAAGAGATTGTTATCTCAGGCTACGCAAACTATGTAAAAACAGCTTCATATTAATGCAAAACACTAATATATCAGTGTTTAGTACAACGCATAATATCCCTTGACAACATCCCCACGCAAACCCGCGAACACACGCACGCATGCATGCCTTTACCATTTTTTGGTCGTGGTGGTGAACGAACGTCCATTATGTCCAGAAAGGCTGAGGGATCCCGCTGGATATTCTGCAATCCTGTATATAAATGACACACAGACCTTAAGTCCTGGCTGCACCAAACAATTTGCCTACTTATGATGTTTCCTACACTCTTTTGCCCGTGTTCGACGTGCAGCGCATCGCAGGGAAACCCATACCCCGGATGGAAACCCACACTGAGGTCCAGTGGACGGATTTTATCATTCTAAAGTGTAATATTTATACTAGACATTGATGCAGAAAATCACACACACACCGTAGTATAAACCTCTGTTTTTCAAGTTGACAGTAAGCAAAGCGGCGGCAGCAGCCTCGGCCTCGGCTCTAGCACGGAGATGAATCTGAGCCATCCGCATTTCCATCTCTACCATTCGTTCCTCCTCTTTCAATCTTCTTTCAGCATCACTTCCTATGAGGCTCGGCACTATACAGCAAATATAAAAATTGAGATGTACATATGTAAATTAATTTAACTTTAGGCGATCAAATCATCTCCCGGAGCAGTTGTGTAGAACGCTAATGAATATGTAATTAATTGTTGTTTTTTTCTTGTGAGCGTGTGCGTGGTTTGTGCGTGTGTGTGTATATTTAAAGAAACCGAAAGAACCTTTTGGCTGGTCATTGGCATGAAACAGTTTCTCCAGGTCCTGCTGCTTCCTGTGTTAAAACAAATTAATTATAACTTGATAAAAGACTATATGGAAGAATGTCATATAGCTATTATTATTTTAAATTCTTTGAATTACCTGGGAAGAGGCTTAGACTTCTCACGATATGGTTTGACAAGAACTCGAGCACCGCAACATGATGAGGATTACCTTTAGAAAATGTATACTCATTAACCGAGAGAGAGAGAGAGAGAGAAGGGAGAGACAAAGAGATGGGAGTGACGGGAGAGGAGAGAGAAAGAGAGAGAAGGGAGTGACGAGAGAGGAGAGAGAGGAGATGAGAGAGAGAACCTTCGGCTAAGACCAGTCTGGCCGTCTCTGTATACACGAATGTAACGAAGCCAAACATCCGCCGGTGTTGAGTCGGGATTCTTACGTCTTGGACTGGACCGTAGGCACTGAGTAGAAAAGACATATTATTCGTAGGATATGTAACTCAACTATGTAATATAATCTAGTCATAAATTAGGTATACGGGACGTAAGATTGACACTTAACACACATGCACATATATATATAATATACAGACGAAAACAGATAATGTCATGTATGTAGTAAACTTATAACTAATATGTAGTTATACGCAGAATTACTTTAACACAAAGGATGACAAATAATAGAAGTATTAGTTGTATTTTGTGCAGCGTATACAGATCATAAACATTACACAACGTTAGATCTTATAGTAAAACTACAGAATAAGAGCACTAATTAAATTTATACTTCTGCATAACACAGTCAGAATATACCTGTACATAGTATTCTAAGATAAATAGTTAACTATGCAAATGAACTTGCCTGAAGTGCGTGGTTACGTCTTCCTCATTGAAGTTACTGTCGGGTGGAAAAGTGAGGTAGATTTGCCTTGAACAACCGCTATAGAAGTTATCAGCATCAAACTCTGCCTTGTGAACAAAGTACTTATGGACATCATCTGCAAGCATGAGAGCATGCTGACCATGTGGCCTAATATATCAAGAAAAATGTCAGGAATGCTATAATAGATTATACTGCACTCCCTTCTGTATCTGTCTGTGTGCTTCGTGTGTGCGTGTGTGTGTGTAATGTTTACAATCTAAGTTTTAAACCTAAGAATAAATGCAAGAAAGAGACGGATCCACGACTTGAGACGTATAGAAGAAGGCAATACCAGTCATAGAAACATGCACGTAGACAGACAGACAAAAATTATACTAAAATTATGTCTGACTCGATCCATGTCATAAAAATATATAATTTATATATGTTGAAGCAGTGTGGTATCTCAAATAAAAAACTTGCCTTTCAGCAAGAGATACGAGTCGTCCGGAAAGCCGGGAGAGAAGCTTAGATAATCCGTATCCGTTCTTGCCGTAAGCATCCGAATCCAGTCGCTTCCCAAATCTTTCATAATAGAGCTGCGGAAGAGTGGAAATTGAAATGGGTATCCCTTTGCGGGACCGAAGAAGCTCCAGCAGCTCCATTTCTAGCTCCTCAATCGAGAAAGCTTCCTCCTTTACGGTCCCATTCTTGCATAATCCCATGTTATCGGACAAGAACCGCTTCTCAGGATCTCGCTTCTCGGCATTGGACCAGAAGCGCTTTTCGGACTCGCGCTTTTCGTTCCCAGACAAGAAGCGCTTATCGGACTCAGCGAAGCGCTTGTCGGATTCGGTCAAGAAGCGCTTATCTTTTTCGAGATCGAACAAGAAACGCATCTCGGACTCGCGCTTCTCGGACAGCTTACCGGATTGAGGCAGACTCTTGTCGGACTCGTTCTTGGCAAATGGAGGAGGATTTTCGCGATCGGAGACGAGGCGCTGCTCCATAGGAAGATCGATCTGCTTCTTGGCGCTAGAAATGGCGGATTTGAGCTCGGAATCCGTGGTGAATGCAAGATCGAACATGTCCGTATCGTGAAGGAGGAGATAGCCCATGATCCGTGTGACATTGTCGGGCTCCATGGATTTGACGGGCGAATACCATCTGCGTCGCCTCGCAAGAATCCATCTTGGCTTGGCGGAGTGATCTTCCCCGAAACGAGAAAAATGAAACAAATGAACAATGCGTGTCCTCATTTATACCATTACGGCCCACGTCACGTCGGATTTGATATCCATTTTAAGTAAACGTGAATTTTAAAGTGTATAAAAGTTTACATTATACGATGAAGGAACGTTTAAACTAGTATATTCTCTTTCACAAAATAACAATAAAATATTCATAGATACTTCGTTAAATTATACTTAATTAAAATTAATACAATTTCGACTCGTTATTGAAGATACACAACCCCTACAGAACTCATTAGAAAATAAAAAGAAAATACCATCTCTCATATGGTGTCCCTTTAAAAATCCAAATAAATCAGCCCCTCACTTCTTCTTGACGGCGGACTTGGTCAGCTTGGCACCCGAGGGATCCTTCTTCTCAACGGCCTTGATCACTCCCACGGCAACAGTCTGACGCATGTCACGCACCGCAAAACGCCCCAGAGGTGGGTACGCGGCAAACGTTTCCACAACCATGGGCTTGGTGGGAATCATCTTCACGAACCCAGCATCTCCGTTCTTGAGGAACTTAGGCTCATTCTCCAGCTCCTTACCAGAACGCCTGTCCACCTTGGTCATCAGCTCAGCAAACTTGACGGCAATGTGCGACGTGTGACAGTCGAGCACCGGCGTGTACCCGTTCCCGATCTGCCCCGGGTGGTTCATGATGATCACCTGAGCCGTGAAGTTGGCTGCCTCTTTCGCTGGGTCGTTCTTCGAGTCCGAGGCCACGAACCCACGCTTCAGATCCTTCACCCCACGTTCTTCACGTTGAAACCCACGTTGTCACCAGGGAGAGCCTCCGTCAGAGACTCGTGGTGCATCTCCACGGACTTCACCTCAGTCGTCAGCCCTGTCGGCCCAAAAGTCACCACCGTACCCGGCTTCAGAACTCCAGTCTCCACACGTCCCACTGGAACAGTTCCAATGCCTCCGATCTTGTACACGTCCTGCAGCGGCAGCCGGAGAGGCTTGTCGGATGGTCTCTTCGGCTCTTGCACCATGTCCAGGGCCTCCAGCAGAGTCGGACCCTTGTACCAGTCGAGGTTGGTCGACCTCTCGATCATGTTGTCTCCCTCGAATCCCGAGATAGGCACGAACGGGATCTTCTCGGGGTTGTAACCCACCTTCTTCAGGTACGAAGACACCTCCTTCACGATCTCGTCGTACCTTGCCTTGGAGTACTTGGGAGTCGTAGCATCCATCTGCAAGTACCATTATTGAGCGTCTGTATACACAAGCTTGTAGAAAAAAGTCACAGTACCTTGTTACAGCAGCAGATCATCTGCCTCACACCGAGTGTGAAGGCAAGCAGAGCGTGCTCACGGGTCTGACCGTCCTTGGAGATACCGGCCTCGAAACCACCAGTGGTCGAGTCAATAATCAGAACGGCGCAATCGGCCTGTTTAAGAAGTTAATCAAAACTCCAACAACACACAACAAAAAGAGATGAGTACCTGAGACGTTCCAGTAATCATGTTCTTGATAAAGTCACGGTGACCGGGAGCATCAATGACGGTGCAATAGTACTTGTTGGTCTCGAACTTCCACAGAGCGATATCGATGGTGATACCACGCTCGCGTTCGGCCTTGAGCTTGTCCAACACCCACGCGTACTTGAAAGACCTCTTGTTCATCTCAGCGGCCTCCTTCTCGAACCTCTCGATGGTACGCTTGTCGATTCCTCCCAGCTTGTAGATCAGGTGACCGGTGGTCGTCGACTTGCCTGAGTCGACATGTCCGATAACAACGATGTTGATGTGAGCCTTCTCCTTACCCATCTTTCCTGCAAAACACAAAAAAAGTCTTAGATCGAGAACGCCACACAACTAGATAGCGGTACACAGAAATTGCTTACAAATCTGAAGAAGGAAGCGGAGCGCCTACCTCAAAGACAAAGCCGAACCCTAGCCGTCTGAATAGGGTTTAGGTCACGGCAGGGGCAAATATATGGCTGCGGTTAAGGCGGTTTGGGGCTAGTTTAAACCCGTGATTTGTTCCAAAGGTCGTTAATTATTTCACGACAACAACTAACGACAACTAGTTCCAGACTCAGAATATTCTAATACTCCATATGAGTGTTCACTCTCAAGCTTTCTAAACTTCAACGTGCAATAATAAGGTGTATGTGACGAGGGAAAGTAAAAATGTAATTTATATGGCTCAGCTGGGGTTAATTTCATCCGCGAAACAGACGAGACAAGCGGCGTGACTTGCGTATACCCTAACTTTCATCATAGCCACAGGATCGAACCCTTAACGTTTGGTTAATGTAAATCAAACAACCAAGTAAGCTGGCTACTAATATTAAAATTTTTGCAACGAGTTTCTCTCACCGTTCTAAAACCAACGTGGCCAGGGATTTGAAAAGCAAAAGGAACAACCCTAGCTTAGATCCAAAAGCGATGGCGCAGAGTTCCACAGGTATTTTTCTCACATTTTCATATTTTGTACTGGTTTATAAATTATATATACATATCACACACACTGAATTTTTGTTGTAGTTAATGGGAGGAAGCCAATTCCCAGTCCAAAAGATCTGAAGGCTATTCTTTTCGATGTGGATGGGACTTTGTGCGATTCTGATCCGCTGCACTATCTGGCCTTCCGTGACTTGCTCAAAGAGGTATGTACAATATGTCTCGCACACACATACATGTGTTGTGTGGAGCTCAAGCAAGTAAATTGTCAATAAAAAGTATGAAAGGGTCTAATTAGTCGGCTGGATGCTTCCTGCTGCTATATATATATATATATATATATATATATATATGATGTAGCATTAAAAACGCATATACCTTGTATGCGACTGTATAGTGAAATAGATAACATGTACAAGTATTATACATGTATCGTACTTATGTATGTTTATACCAGCTGGGATTTCAAGGGGGCGTTCCGATAACGAGGGATTTTTTTAACGTCAAATAAGTGGGAAACACAACACCGATATTGGCCATCTCTTATTTCCAGACTGGGATGAACCAAGTCGCACCAAGTTCATGGAGGATAAAGAGACATACTTCCGCAGGTACAGACATATACATGTATATAATCTGAGAGATAAATGGGAGAGGGAGGAGATGAATGCGCCATAAATGATGTCTAAATGAACATAGTACTGAATATATGGATTGCATATGTGTGTATGTATATGTATATATGTATAGGTATACAGATACAGATACATACACATGCATATATACATACATATATGCACACATGCACATACACGCATAATTCTAAATGTGTGCAGCCTGGCAGCAAAGGAGCTAAAGCCCTTACCAGGTTTACAAAAGCTGTGTAAATGGATTGAGGGAAGAACATAAAACGTGCAGCAGTGAGTAATGCACCGAAGGTGAATGCCGAGTTTATGATTTCCAAGCTTGGCCTTACGGATTTCTTCGAGACTGTTATCCTTGGGAGCGAGTGTGAACGTGCTAAGCCATTTCCTGACCCTTACTTGAAAGCACTTCATCATTTTGGTATCACAGAGGATAACGCATTCGTTTTGGAGGTGCGTGCGTGCGTGTGTGTGTGTGTGTGTGTGTGTGTGTGTGTGTGTGTTTAATATGCATGTATGTACGACATACATGTACGTAACATGATAAAACTCAGTATGTAGTATATGCTATGTAATAATAGATATATATATATGTATATGTCGTATAGGATTCGCCATCAGGGATCAAAGCAGGTGTAGCAGCGGGAATGGCTGTGGTTGGATTAACAACAGGAAATCCCGGAGCAGCTCTGCTCGAAGCAGGTGCTTCTGTACTAGCCAAGGATTATGAAGATCCAGTGATATGGTCTGCCCTTGAACCTCCATCATCGAGTTTATAAGTAAGATTAGTGATTTCTTTGGGATTAAACTAATCCCACCATATAAACAGTTTTATGAATAAGAACATGAATTATCTCTCTCTCTCTTCTCTCTCTCTCTCTCTTCACAAGTGTAGTACCATAGTCAATATGATACATACGCTACTACAACAGACTAGGTGGTCCCTCTTGTAAGTCAGCCCCCTCAATCACAATGGCTGTTCCCTCCCCGCTTGTACCACTGGATTGGCTAGTTGTGCTGAATTTAGATAACCATTCACATATGCATCCATCTGCAAATATCAAGCAGTTGTTTGGAGATGCATTCTGTGTGTGTGTCACAATCCTACCTCTCGTGCAGCAGATTGAAAACCTTCCAAAATATCATCCAGTTTATGTTTGCTTTCCCCGTGGTCAAGAAATTTCTCTATTTGAGACAATGTGGCAGTCTTTCTTATCACTAGAAGCGCCTCCTCAGCCACATTATGCAATTTTTTAAAGATCGGACTGTAAATACACAAAAGTATATATGCGCGTGTGCGTGTGCGTGTGTATTTAAAACTTACGCTGAACCATTGGCCTCTACAATTTCTGGGTGTTCTTTTTGCAACTTAGCAAGAACAGGATGAATTGTTTGCGCGCATTGGATGATATCAAGGCAATGATTCCTGAAATTCTTGACATCGTTCCTTTCTTCTACAAGTGCTTCAATCATATCCATACATTTCTGTAGCTCGCTTACCGTGCTCGCCATAGCTTCTTAGGGCACCGCTTCACGAATTCGAATCTATGTTCGCGGTTCGAATCTCCACTCATTCTTTGTCCTGGCCCCTTTTCTTAATTACAGTTGTCCATTCTGAAAACCTACATGGCAACCTTTAGTACACGTCATTGTAACCTACGTGGAACCACATTGTCAAAAATCAAAACGAGTTTAAGAGAATATTCCCTGTAGCCCTATCATAGGGTACGGAAATTGTATTCCGTACTTCACGCAGTTCTGAGATAGGGCTGCAGGCATTTTAGGCCGCCGGATCTCAATCCGACGGTCAAGATTATGTGGATATTTTTGCAAAAGTGGCTTGCGACTCGGGTTTGCTCAGAGCCGTCGGATCAGGATCTGACGGACTATATGAAAACCCTAACCCCGAGTAGAGGATAAAAGCACGCCGACCCCCATAGGAAACCCTCTGTAAGCGGCTAGGGTTCGTGTGGCGGCGCACTCTACTGCGTTTTTGAGGTATGTGAGCCTTCGCTTCGTAGATCTAGCTTCTTGCTGCCTGTTTGGATTGAGTTTTTTTACTTCTTTTTTTGCTTTCTTGTTTGTTCATTACTGTTTGAATCTGTTCTGTTTGAATGATTTTCTGGTAAATTTGTGTTCTTTGATGATTTTCTGTAAGTTCTTTTGTGCCAAATCTTCTTTTTGTCTTCAAATATTTAGATTTGGGACTTGTTATAACTTAAATTAATTCCTTTTTTGCAGGAATTGTAAAAGATGGGTAAGGAGAAGGCTCACATCAACATCGTCGTTATTGGACATGTCGACTCAGGCAAGTCGACGACCACCGGTCACCTGATCTACAAGCTGGGAGGAATCGACAAGCGTACCATCGAGAGGTTCGAGAAGGAGGCCGCTGAGATGAACAAGAGGTCTTTCAAGTACGCGTGGGTGCTGGACAAGCTCAAGGCCGAACGCGAGCGTGGTATCACCATCGATATCGCTCTGTGGAAGTTCGAGACCAACAAGTACTACTGCACCGTCATTGATGCTCCCGGTCACCGTGACTTTATCAAGAACATGATTACTGGAACGTCTCAGGTACTCATCTCTTTTTGTTGTGTGTTGTTGGAGTTTTGACTAACTTTTTAAACAGGCCGATTGCGCCGTTCTGATTATTGACTCGACCACTGGTGGTTTTGAGGCCGGTATCTCCAAGGACGGTCAGACCCGTGAGCACGCTCTGCTTGCCTTCACACTCGGTGTGAAGCAGATGATCTGCTGCTGTAACAAGGTACTGTGACTTTTTTCTACAGTTTATGTGTATACAGACGCTTAATAATGGTACTTGCAGATGGATGCTACGACTCCCAAGTACTCGAAGGCAAGGTACGACGAGATCGTGAAGGAGGTGTCTTCGTACTTGAAGAAGGTGGGTTACAACCCGAGAAGATCCCGTTCGTGCCTATCTCGGGATTCGAGGGAGACAACATGATCGAGAGGTCGACCAACCTCGACTGGTACAAGGGTCCGACTCTGCTGGAGGCCCTGGACATGGTGCAAGAGCCGAAGAGACCATCCGACAAGCCTCTCCGGCTGCCGCTGCAGGACGTGTACAAGATCGGAGGCATTGGAACTGTTCCAGTGGGACGTGTGGAGACTGGAGTTCTGAAGCCGGGTACGGTGGTGACCTTTGGGCCAACGGGGCTGACGACTGAGGTGAAGTCCGTGGAGATGCACCACGAGTCTCTGACGGAGGCTCTCCCTGGTGACAACGTGGGTTTCAACGTGAAGAACGTGGCGGTGAAGGATCTGAAGCGTGGGTTCGTGGCCTCGGACTCAAAGAACGACCCAGCGAAGGAGGCAGCCAACTTCACGTCTCAGGTGATCATCATGAACCACCCGGGGCAGATCGGGAACGGTTACACGCCGGTGCTCGACTGTCACACGTCGCACATTGCCGTCAAGTTTGCTGAGCTGATGACCAAGGTGGACAGGCGTTCTGGTAAGGAGCTGGAGAAGGAGCCCAAGTTCCTCAAGAACGGAGATGCTGGGTTCGTGAAGATGATTCCCACCAAGCCCATGGTTGTGGAGACGTTCGCCGAGTACCACCTCTGGGGCGTTTTGCGGTGCGTGACATGCGTCAGACTGTTGCCGTGGGAGTGATCAAGGCCGTTGAGAAGAAGGATCCCTCCGGTGCCAAGCTGACCAAGTCCGCCGTCAAGAAGAAATGACTAAGCAGTAGTAATGGGGAATGGGGGGAGGGGTTACGGTTGTTATGGTAATGGGTTGGGATTGCAGGATGCAGTTTGCTCGTCGTCTTCAGGTCTGGGTTTTAGATAGGAGGTGGCGTGGTTAACTGTAGGCCTTATGGGTGTTTTTGTTTTTTATTTTCTGATTAATGACATGCGTTGTTTTTGAAGTTTATAATTAGAATAAATTTATGAAAGAGTGTAGTTTACGACTTAAATGTCTGTAATTTATCGCTATATTAAGCTAATTTTAAAAAATGTTTATGTATATAGTTTGTTAATTCTTTGTTTCTTAAAGTAATACAATTTGATTTATAATATTTAATATTTTTACCAGATATTTTTTGTTTTATTGATATGGTGATACAACTGACTATTAAATTTGCAAAATAAATTAAACCGATGCACACACGTATATAATACATTATTATAATATTATAGTAGTATTGAACACAAGTAAAATTATGTTGATTTAAACTAACTATTTAAAATAATATTGTTATTGAAAAGTAGCTCAATAGTTATGCAATTATTTATTAATTTTTATTATTTTATGTATAAAATCTTGATCAATACTTATCTTAAAATAAAGTTGTGGTATTGAAAGAGCAGATATATTAAATGAAAATCTGATATATTAGTTTACAAAAAACCCTGCTTATATACAGGAGGTCTCCTGCCACGTGGCACACATGCGACACGTGGCGCTGACACATGGGGGCCAGATCACCACCCATGTGTCACTACGCATGTGCGTATATACACATGCGTATATACGGTACGTTACCTAATATACAGTATCTTACACTATCCTCCCCTCTGCGGCTGTGTAGATGGTGATGGATCTGATGGTCCTGGATCCGTGTGAGCTGGGCCATCTAAGGTATGACCAAATGTACTCAACGAGTCTCGAACGACAAACCGTTTCATTCGAACCACGTGAACTATCTCAACCTCATGAGATCCCACCAACTTTACTTGATATACCTGAGGACCAACCTTTCGGAGTACTCGGTAGGGACCAAGCCACTTGTGTAATAAACCAGTTGCAAGCCCAGGTGCAGTCAGCTTGGGAAAACGTACCAGGACTAAGTCACCGTCAGCAAAATCTGGTGGAATTTGATGTCGTGCATTGTAAGAAGATTGCTGCCGCATTTGAGCTCGACCAAGATGTTCAGCAGACTCTGCACGCAGAAGAGGCAAAACAGCATCCAAATGTCGAGCCCACATCTTTGCATCCTCGGCACGTGGCAGATTCGATGATAACCCCAATTCACTAGGCAACTTAGGATCATATCCATACAATGCCTTGAATGGAGAGATACCAATCGAACTCTGAATGCCTGTTACATAAGCAAATCTCAAACATCGCAAATACCAATCCCAGTCCGTGTGATTGAAGTTCACATACTTCGAGATCATACCCTTGAAGGTCCGATTCAATCGCTCCACCAAACCATCAGTTTGTGGATGATACGGAGAGGCAAATGAATGTTTTACCCCTAACCTCTCACACAACACTCGGAATACCTCTGCAATGAAAGCGGGGCCATTGTCTGATAACATCCGCTCTGGACAAGAATGCTGCAAAACCACATTATCGAACAGAAACAAAGCTGTTGACATGGCAGTTGCATCCGGAAGAGCACCAACCTCACCCATCGAGTTAAATAATCATATACAACAATGATGTACTGGTTACCTTGAGAAGAACGTGGAAAAGGTCCCATTAAATCCACTGCAATTAACTCAAAAGGGCGAGAGACATTGATGGATTCCAACACCCCCATGGCCCGAGTCGTAGAGGAATTCCGAGTTTGACAAGTGGGACAACTTTGAATATACCTGATCACATCACCACGCATGCTGGCCAATAAAATGATCGGCGCAGCTTCTCCAACACTCGTTGTGACCAAGATGACCTCCAACAATAGGTGAATCATGATATGCTCGAAGAAGGTGTGGAACATATGTAGAGGGTACAGCCAAACGCCATCTGTCCTCTGGATTTGTCCCAATAAAATACAATAAACCATCCTGAAGTCGAAACTGAGCATGATATTGTCGAAACCGAGGTTCGGAAGACGGATTGCAAACGCATCGCGTAATTGCCTCGTCCATGGTTCATGTTTTTGAGCATCCTGCCACTGTTCCAAGGATGGTAAGTCGGCATCGAATACCTGAGGGGCTTGTATCAAACCGAATGCTGCAGCTACTGCATGAGCAGGCAAAGTGGAATCGAGAGGGGTGCTCGAGAAAGTGCATCCGCATCCACCATTGTTCGCCCAGGCCTGTGCACCACCTTAAAGTTATATACCTGGAGACGTAATGCCCATCTGGCTACGCGACCCACTAAATTCTTCCGTTTTAATAAGGAAGTGACAGCAGCATGATCACACTCCAAAAGTTTCACTCCCATGTAAGTAGGCATGAAGTCGTTCAAAACCCCAAACAGCAGCAAGGCATTCTTTTTCAGTAGTGGAATAATTCCGCTCAGCCGGCGTGAGTACTCGACTAATGTAAGCCACCGGGTGTCGAATTGAAGAATCCACAGCATCAGTTTGCATCAATACACCACCAATACCAACATCTGAGGCATCTACTCGTAAAATGAACGGACGAGTAAAATCTGGGTATTGAAGCAATGGTGGAGTTGTCAGGAACTCTTTTAACTGGTCAAATGCCTGCTGACACCTGCGAGTCCACCTGAAAGATACCTGTGGACGAACTAACTCCCGAAGAGGGGCAGTTCGATCAGTGAGATGATCGATGAATCGACCCAAGTACTGCACCGTGCCCAAGAAACGCTGGACTTCCTGTACTGTACGGGGACGAGGAACTCTCGAACAGCTCGCAACTTCATTGGATCCACCTGTAAACCCTCTCGAGATATACGGTAACCCAAGTAAGTGGTGTCGGTCGAACCAAACACACACTTTTCAAGTTTCAACTTCAGGCCAACTTCTCGAAATCGATCAAGAACGCGCCGTACATCACGAATGTGATCCTCCCAAGAACCAGACCCATGAATGAGCACATCGTCGATAAAATCGGCAGTGATATCAGGCATATCGGAAAGAAGCTCATCCATCATGCGTTGAAAGGTGGCAGGAGCTGAAGTCAATCCAAAAGGCATGACCAAAAACTCGTAAAGACCAAATGGTGTCCGGAAGGCCGTTTTTGGAATATCCTCCTCAGCCATAGGAACCTGCCAATATCCTGATGCCAAATCCAACTTAGTAAACCATCGACTCTGACCCAAACGATCTAATAGATCGGCAGAGTTCGGAAGTGGATAGACATCTTTGATGGTAACATCGTTAAGAGGTCGGTAATCCACACAAAATCGGAGAGATCCATCAGGCTTGGGAACCAAATGAGGTTCACATGCCCATGGACTCCGTGACGGACGACACACTCGTTTACCAATCATATCAGTAACAGCTGTTCGCATGGCTGATAACTCCTTTGGTGACCTGCGTCGAACCGGGACTTTGAAAGGCTTTGCATTGCCGGTGGGTATACAGTGTCGAGTCTTCACACGTGCACCTTGGGACAGATCAAATTTGAACAAACTTGCATACTGTTTCTTAAGTTGTTCGATGCAGTGTGCTCGACACTCAGGTGACGGATCCGGCATTTGAACCTGTTGAGATGAACACCACCCCAAGACCGGAATCAAAGGAGCTGTATGCGTGATACAAACAGCAACAACTTCTCTGGACGTAAAGGAACAGACTGCAAAGACACAGACTCCAAGCGTAATACAGGAGGAGAGAGTGAAAAATCACATGTACCTTTCGACTGCTTTAACCAATCACATCCCAGAATGATGTCAAAGACCTGGGAAGGGACAACCCTAAGAGACCCAGAGGGAAACTTACAGTTGGCACCCATAACCAGCGTAGTCGAAGTGGTGTACTGTGATACTGCACGAGACTGCCCATTACCATATAAAATGTGCAAGACCTTATCTGCTCGTCTAAGGGTAATGAGCACCGATGCCAGAGAAGTAGTTATGGAAGACATACTGGATCCTGTATCCACAAGTACTGTGACTGAAACATCATTCACTCGTGCAGAAAATGTGAAAACTGGATGATTTGGTGGAACTTGCAACCCTTGATATGCATAGCGAAAAAACATGGAGGTGAGTTTCCATCGCACGGGATCCCTCCGTCGCCCGTACGATTACTGGTTTTCCGCAACAGATCCCGCAAGAGAGCGTCATCATCTGGAAGCTCATCATCAGACATAATGGCCGCCACAGGCACACCATCCGGAACATATGGTCGCCAGCCTGGATGTGGTGGACGCCAATCAGGATACACATCGCATGCCCGCCAAGTATGTCCAGGTGCCCAACAGGCCCAACAATGAACTTGATTGGGTGACCTGCATTGTTCCGATTCCTCCTGTCACGAATCCGTGGATTTTGACCACCACGGGCAGGAACTGGAGCAGGTGCAGGACGATTTCGTGGAGGTGGTCCACGGGGTGGGCCCCGAGGTCGACCACGAAAGGCTTGTCGTGCGGGCACATATGCAGCAGCATCAACCTCCATTGGATCAGCACGCTGAACAAGAGGAGCAGGTAACCCAAGGGGAACACGGCCCTCACCAGGCACCAACTCAAAACGTTGAGCTAGTGCAAAAGCTTCCTCCAATGTGGTAGGACGAAGAGCCCGAACGAATCGAACAAGTTCGGGTCGCATAGTTGGCCATAACATACCGAGCTTAATAGGCTCAGGCATGTTAGGATATGCACGCCGAACTAAATCCCCGAACCTAATACTGAACCGCATAACAGACTCACCAGGATGTTGTCGTATCGCATGCAGTTGTTGGAAAGCATCATCTGAATCCTCAACTTTGCCAAACGTACGTTTGAGGCATTCCGTTAACCGATTACTATTGGCTTGAATCTCCGCAGCCAATCCATTATACCACTTGAGCGCAGGGCCTTCCAAACATGTAGGGAATTCTCTGAGAGCACGGGCCTCATCCCAACCATGGTAACGAACAATGACTTGGAAATGATCAAACCAGTGGTATACATCATCTCCCGGATCACCACAAAAAGATCGGGGTCGAACCCTCGGATTTGTGGCCTGTGAAGAAGATGAAGGAGTACTAGAAGCAGATCCCCCGGCATGAGGCTCAGACGGGGAAGAGGAGGACGGACCCTCAACAAAGCGCTCCAACAACTTAGTTTGTGCATCAATAGCAGTAGCAATAATGCTAAAAGCCGTCTCCATGTTCATTGTCATGGAAACAAAAAAAGAAAATGCGGAAGAAAGGAATACCCAACTTCTCCACCAATGAAAGAGCAGATATATTAAATGAAAATCTGTAATTAGTTTACAAAAAACCCTGCTTATATACAGGAGACCTCCTGCCACGTGGCACACATGCGACACGTGGCGCTGACACATGGGGGCCAGATCACCACCCATGTGTCACTACGCATGTGCGTATATACACATGCGTATATACGGTACGTTACCTAATATACAGTATCTTACAGGAGTATCATAATATATTATATGTATTTAACATCAATACAAGTGTAACATATCAATATTTGGCCAAGTTAGCACTACATATACATTTTTTTTAAAATCTTTTCAATTGATAATATTATTAAATTAATCATATTGAAAGTTTACTCTGAAGTTTAAAACTCACATATTATTATTAAATTAAAAACTCTTTTAAATTCCAATTTTACAATATCTTTTTAAAAAACTTTTGTAAATAACTTGCATTGTTCCTTATAAATATTTAAAAAGATTTCAAAATCTTTTTAAAAAACTTAAAAATCTCTTAAAAGATTTTAAAAGATATAGATGTTTTTTTTAAAAGACATTTTAAATAGTGTAAGTTTTGCTTTTAAAATAATATTATAAAAAAATGTAAATATAAATTTTAACAGATCAAATTATCCTTCAAAGGAAAGTCTTTAAACATGAAATCCAATTAATAATAAAGTTTTATTATAAAAAAAAACACATGTTTGAATTTTTCGATTTGAATTTGCATATAAGTTTTATCCAATTTTTAAAATAAATTAAAATATAACTTTTATATCATTAAACCTTATTAAATACTCATTTACAAATTTTTATATATATCACATTCATTTAAATGATGTAGAAGACCTTTTATTGAATTAAAAATAACGATTCTAAAATAAGAACATCACTATTTCATTTTAAAGGGTTTTTTTAATAAACTATTCGATAAGGTATGTACTTGCTTATAATAAATTATATTTATTTTGTTTAGTTCATTAGTTCTATATAATAATTAACTGTGGCACCTAAATATGAATTAAAAGAAATTCATGAATACCATGTTATAATTAATAAACTATAAGAATCTTAAAATTTTAATTTAAAATTAATTAAAATTGTGTGTTATACTTTGGTGTTGGATATACTATTTAAATTTATATAAGTTTATTATTGGTTTTAGCTTTTGAAATATTCAATTACCAAGTTTTTGCTCGTTCTAAATATAATGAAGATGTAATCATTTAGTGTTGTGCATTTTATATTGTTTATGATAAACATATTACATATAATGTCATACATATGAACTCTAATTTAAAATGACTATATTTAATTAATTTATTATATATAATTTAATAATAATATTACATAATTCGTATTGAAAATCATATAGGCTAAGTTTAATACTTATACATATTTGATATTATGTTTAATTATACTAACATTATTATATACATTGATTTTAAAACTTGTTTTATTCTAAGTATATTGGAAAATTATTATATAAAAATACCTAGAGAAATACAAAATATTCACTTACTAATATATTAATATTAAGTGTACAAGTTTTAAAATTGAGTAACTAAATAAATAATTATTATTTTTATGTATATTCAATAAGTAAGGAATTAAATATTAAGGAATTTTGAGTTAATTATCAATATATTTTTTTGTGTTAATTTGTATAAGAGATATATACTAGAATACACACACACACACACACACACATATATAAAGGTTATTTACATGAGAAACGTATGAAAGACATAAAGAAATATATAAAATAAACATTTATAGCTTTAATATTATTCATAACAGAATATAAGAATAACTAATTCTTTATGTTAATCATAACAATATTTGTATATTAATAACGATTTAAGAACTAAATGCAATAAATCCATCATCTTAGTAAATTAATATAATAAAAATAATTAATTTCTTAATCTATATAGCTTTTATAATACATAATAAGGTATATTAATGTTGTTAATATAAATATTAACATATTTTAAATAAATTCTTATTTAAAAAGGCTTATGCATATTATAATACATATTTATAATTTTAGTTTATATAATTTTGAGTTTAATTATAATTTTGTAATGATCTTATCGTTGTTTACATATTTAAAATCTATATTATATTGATTTAATATCATTTTAATTTTTTAAAATATGTACAAATTAATATGTGTTTATGTAATTGAAAAAGAATTTATTTATGAATATTAATAGAGCATTAAGATTTGAGTTATATAAATCATAATATGTATATAATATTGCATGCTAATGCATTTCTCTCACTAAATAAAGGTTGTAATATTAAATAAGATGTGTTATATACAGTCATCAAAAATTAATCGAAAGCTTAACTAATTAAAATTGTATATACATATAAACTGAGTAAGTGAATTTCGGTTCGAGTTCGAATCCCGGCATCCCATACAATTTGCTTAGGGTTCATTGTGGCAGATTAGGTCAAGAAATGTATGCTTCTTCCAAGGCAGAGATCGTGTCTGCCAAGAGATTAAATCCGGACATCCAAATTCTACGCTGCTCACCTACAACGAAGGAGATCGAAAAATCAGGTGAAAAAATGAGGTTTATTCCTAATCACACATATATGTATGTGTGTGTACTGTGTGTATGTAAACATAAACATTATAATGTATATGTTATGCACACGACAGTAGATTCGTGAATATTTATTCAGTCATCGTTATACTCAATACTTACACACACACACACACACACACACATATAAATATAAATTAGGGGTATATATTATATAATCGCACACACAATTTGTCAATGTAATACATTGTATTTATATCTTTCCTATTACAGTTAAGGAAGAGGTTAAGGAGAAACCATTACCAGAGCCACTTTCTCTACTAAAAAATTTCAAGGAACCATGGAAAAGGTGCAGGCAGCTCAGAAAGGGCACGGCAATTTCAGATTGGAACTTCAGGATATATATACAACCATTGGAAAGGCGTGGTGTATCCGAAAGAATATGCTCAGAAAGAATGGTTCCGTTATATACTTACTTGTTTGAACACCGTTGAGATTAACAACACGTTCTTACGTCTTCCTAAACATGAGGTCTTCAAAAGCTGGTATGATCAGGCACCTCCTGACTTCTGTTATGCACTCAATACAGCAGGTGTGTGCATGCGTGAGTGTGTGTGTGTGTGTGTGTGTGTGAGAGAGAGGAGAGAGAGAGAGGTATGAGATATATATCATAAGCTTATATATATATATATATATTCTGGACAGGTATGGAACACATATGAAAACGGCTTAAAGATCCTGATGGCCACATTGGCTTATTCGTTGAACACTCAGCTCCACTACAGGAGTCTTGTGGACCAATTCTAGTGCAGGTAGGGTTTAATTCAATATATATATATATATCTAAATTAAGTATATACACTATATAGCTGTTTATGTATATAATAGAATTGAATACCTTATTTATCTCTGTTAATGCGAAGTTGGGTGTGTATGTGTGCGTGTACGTGTACGTGTGCTTGTCTATAGAGTTTTACACTATACTACATGCTGAACTTGTTTTTTATAATTTGGACAGTTGCCGCCAAAGTTCAAGTTGAATTTGGAACGACTGCGTGAGTTTTTGGAGAATATACCCAAGGGATTTAGGTGGGCAATTGAAGTGCGTGATTCCAGGTGGTTATGTGATGAAGTTTACGAGCTTCTTAAACATCATAATATTGCTCTTTGCATACATGATCATGAGGATATTCTGGATATGCATCCAAAGGTATCATAATTGTTCAATATTATATATAAATATAGCATTTATTACAAAAAGCTATCTCTCTCTCTCTCTCTTCTTCGTTTTTATACCGAAATCTTGTAGCAACTTTGTGATACAGTAAAATATTGTTTTTGTGTATCAAGTTCTTTATGTATGTGTAGCAACATCTTAAAGTCTTTTCACACACACACACACACACACACACACACACATTTAGCAGACGCACATGCATACACATGTTTTGCAGGTGATTACTTCGGATTGGATATATCTAAGGTTCCATGGTAGGAATTATAGGCACAATTACAATAGAAAGGAGCTAGAGGAATATGCTGCTTGGATCCAAGAACAGCTTAGTAAAGGAATTGATGTTTTTGCCTATTTCAACAATGATTTCTGCGGGTATGCTGTTGGAAATGCACTCACACTACGGGACTTGGTATCATCTACTTCACGTGAACCTGTTTAAGGTGTGTGTATATATATATATATATATATATAGTAATATGCTAGCCTAGTTTAAGTTATGTTGTCGTAATGCAGATGTATAAAAGAAGATATACATTAATTAAATAATTATGATGAGGCAGTATATTTTACAGCAGGAATTGTTTGTGTATATTTGATATATCCAGTGTCTTATATGCATATACCATGTATTTTAAAACAACTGAAAAAGAACTGAAATTTGTGTGTGTGGGTTGTAATGTTTAGATAATCATGTGTGTGGGTTTGTAATGTTTATAATCATCTATTTAATATGATCACAACAACTAAACTTGTATGTTGTACACATAGAATATAAGATTAAATGGTTTAGATTTATATTTAATAATTGGTTTAAGGTTTATCCTGATGGAAGAGTCTATAAAATATTTTAATATTTAAATTAAAGGTCTCCTTCATCACATTCTGATTTAACGCATGTATTTATATAATTAATTACTCAGTTAATTTTATTAAAAATGTATATTTCATATGCAAGCGTAATCGTAATGATATATAAATGTAATGAATACAAATCGTTTTGAATTTAAATGAAAATACTATATAAGGAACATTTCCACGGGCCGTACGTATTCCGGTTTTTCAAAATGTCGTGCATATCACCTTATTAAGTATTATGCATATTAAACTTAATAAGATTATCACATTATATCTATTAATTATTAATATCTGGTGATCTTAATTACATCTAACTAATAATTATAACAAATTCATACAAACTCCAAGTTTCAAAGGTAGTTTAAATGGTATATACATAATATTTATTAAATATGTGTGTATATATATTATATTTTGAAATAATAACTTCATATAATTATAAACATGTAACATGTTTAAAGCACAAATATTGATATTCATCGTAACGTTTTAAATATGGACTTCACCTCAGACGTTACTATTATTATTAAAATCGATCAGTTTAAACATGAAATATTATTACCATTGTTCCTCCAATATATATACATCCTGTGCATATCTTGCATATTTTCTGTGTACCTGTGTACATCTCTTTTAAAGTTGCATTTCCGTGTGTAATACTACATAGGTGGTAGCACGTATGTGTGTGTATGTAGATTATTATATGTTTTTGCATGTGTTAAGATTTCTTATTCATGTTTATTTGTTAGATGTGGTTTTATATATTATATTTTGTATGTCTTAAACAATTTCTACACCTACATAATGAATTAATAGCTTATAATTTTAAAAAAACACAGATCAGAAGTCTTAATTGCTTATCTTATCACAAACTCTTATTCCTATGTAATGAAAAGTTAATCAAAATGCAAATTAATCATTATAATTTCTGTGAGCACAAAACTTTATATATATATATATATATATATATATATATATATAGACACACACACACACACATGCATACAAGTTACAGCATCCCATATATACACACATACTTACAAGTTGCAATGCCTCTAAATCTTGACTTCAGCCATATATATAAATTTGTGTGTATGTGTGTAGTTTATACGGACATATTTTATCACATATATATACATATTTGCCTACATTAATCGTCATTTATACATCCCTATACATGCATATCACACGTGCGTGTGTGTCGTTACACACGCACGAGTCAGCAGGGCCACTGTAGAGGTCGCATACATAGATAGTGCCATTGCACTATACATAGATGGTTTATTATGTATTATAAGTATTATTAATATGTTTATAGCATATAATCTATCAGTTATATATATTATATAGAGAGAGAGAGAGAGAGAGGAGAGAGAGCGAGAGAGAGAGTATAAAAACATGTGTTTATAATAGTTTGAATAAAGAATATACAACTCATGTGCACAGCTCAATATACACATCACATATCATACAATCTTACCAAGTGCACTTAATTTGTGTTACACATTATTGTTTAAGTGGTAATTATGAATTATGTAAATCTCTTAAATTATTAATAACCATTTTATAATTTAAAAAAAATAAATTTGTATGCGTTTTTAATATCCAATACTGTACATAAATATTTATTTAATCTTCACTATATATAATATGTGATGTAATGATCAATATTTATTTATGAAACTGCAGATTAAATATTCAAAGCTCCAACACTCCTTTCTCTTGATTATAATTATCTTATTGGTATCTCAATTTTATAATATGTATTTCAAGAATATCTGCATAGAAAAAGACTTCATTATTTTCTAAGTTTATATACATGGAGTTATTTAAAAAATTATATAAATCAAATAATTCTTGAAAAGTTAATAGTTGTGATGATATATAACAATGCTATGTATATTATATACAAGAGATTGTTGTAATCGGTGTCCACTAATGCAATTTATTGGTTTATGCTTGGAATCTAGCTTAGAATCTAACTCTTATCTATTTATTTTAGTGTAAGTTTATCCGCTTTAGCAATCTGTGTTTTGACATACATGTCGTGTGCGTGTCTGTAAATATCTAAATATCTGAATGAGAACCATACTGTATATAACTGGATAAACATGATTAACTAAATTCTAATAAATATAATGAAAGTCTTTTTTCTATTTAAATAGTCAATTTAGTCTCTATAGTTATTGTTATACACACACACACATTAATATTAAAGTGTAAAGTTGATATAATATACTGAGATAATCAAATATTAAAATATTAAGAAAACTGACATCAAGTAGGCAGGCTCCAATATACTTGTTAATATAAATTAAAAAAATTCAAGATTCTTTAAACATAAAATTTTTTCTGGATTGTTTTTTTAATTTAAAAATGAATTAATGTATTTTAATATATAACATAAATTTAAATTTCAGGTTTCTTTAGGTATTTGTTTTGTTCGGCCGTTGGACAAAAATTTAATGTAATATTTAAATGTTTAATTATATTATTTATAAAAATCTAATGGGGTTTTTGTTTGGACCTGTGACTGTGACAAAATAATAAAGAAGTATATTGAATACATGTTTGTGTGTATATATTCATGTACTTATACATGAACATATACACATGTATATATTCATGTGTACTTATACAACGTGTAGGTATACGTCATTAAAACTAGTGTTTAGATGTTAAGAAGAGTGAAAAATGATTATTAACAATCAAGATCATATAAACTGCTGATAATATTGATATTTTACGTCCTTGTGTACCATTCATTATATAAGGCCATATTATTATCACTTTCCGCTGCGTACAGGTTTAGAATGGTCAACGTTTTTTACAAACCGACTGTTCATTTTGTCTTATAATGTTTAGATAGGAAATATTGTTCTTAGCATTTTTATTTAAATGTTTTAATTTAAGATATTGCAATTAAGATTTAAACTATTCAATATTCAAAGAATGTGTACTTACAGACTATCACATATCCATTGAATTGACACTAAGCAGTGATAGTTTGATATAATAAAAGAGAATATATATCAAATACTTTTATAAATATCTGATTTGGATTGTAGTACTGAACCGTCTCATAAAATCGTACATATCATATGTATACTGTTGCGGTGTATATATACACGCTGTTTTTAAATAAAGCATATAGTCTCTTGCATTTTGCCTTTAAATAATTAATTTAAACATGGAAAGTTCTATATATATATATATATATATATATATATAATACATAGTTTATTGCATTTTGCCTTTAAATGTTTAATACCATGGAAAGTTCTCAAATAAAAATTAAATTAAATAAATAATAAAAAATGAATAAATTGTAATATTTATTTGAAATTGGGAAAGTATATTCCTGGTTTTACCTTTCGAAAAGGGTCAACAAGGATCGAACCCAGACACGTGGAAAGCCAGAAATAGTAAACGTCCCGATCGTGTCCAAACCCTAAATGAGTCGTTAACCGACTAATCCGCCCGCGATTATTAATTAATCTGCCTAATCTACCCGTTTGCTCTTCCTTCTTCAAAGCCGAAGCGCACCATGTTTTCCGCCGAAACTCCGGGAAATCCCATCGTCTCCCCTCGAATCCCCACGAATCCCATATAAAAATCTCTTCTTTCATCTTGTTCTTGTTCTTGTTTCCCGATCTTTAGAGTTATGTGCGGCTATGTAGCCGAAATCCCTCAAACGAGGAGGAAGACGAAGATGAGCGCATTGATGTGTTGGGCAGGATGAAGCGCAGCTCGTATTTCGACCGGCAAATGTATCTGCACAGTTACAAGTTCAACAGGGAGCTTACCCTGTGCGATCGGTTGAAGCGGAGCATGGAGAAAGCCAACCGCAGCATGGGGAAGCTCAAGAAAGCCGCTTGGGGAGCCATCTGCCGCTATGAATCCTTCTCCTCGCATCGCCCATCTTCGAAATTCGAAGGAATGAAGAAGAAATTCCGGTGCCCATCTCAGTTCTTCATTGAATCTCTCAAGCCCAGGTGCATATGTGTTACTTCTTGACGTACCCACAAGCCCGTTTGCGAGTTCTATGAGGTTTCATGTGTATTTGTTCTTCCCACAAAGGTATATGAATTGAAAACACTACGTTTCATATATAGATGTGTGTATATATCTTCATATATGGATGAGATGAAGGAGACAGGCAATGCATTGGGTTTTGTATTGTCTGTCTTTGTTGTTTTAGAATCACACTGTTCGAGGTGACAGGTTTCATTGGAGTTTCATAGCCCCGTGAAGTTCTTCGCCTCGATACTATATTATACTCGTATGATCTTGACACCTTTGTTAAACTAGTTTACCACATGTTTACCAAATGTGTCAAACATCATTTCTATATGATACAACCTTAAGAATGTTAAACTACTCTAGTACATGTTTTACACCAATAATATGATTAAAATGTGGTCACTTCAAATACGTAAACAACTGCAGCATCTGTGAATCTGCCTAAGTTTTCTTCTACACAGAGGTTCTTTTTCTCCTCCTACCTTCCTATGTTGGATGTTGATATTTGATAAAGATTGATGTGTATATAGTCTAGATTACTGTATATATATATATATATATATATTATACATATGTGAGGATATGTTATAATACGATAAAAAAAAACGTGTGAGGGACCCAAGTTCGAATCTAACTAGCCAGGTCAGTGGAACACTTGTTTATATGATGGGTGGCGGAATAATAATACGTATGTTTAAGGTCCCACTCGAATTAACTATGTGTCCCGCCATCATTTAAGTCTTTTGGATTTTATATAAGAAATTATTATTATGAGCTTAATGTAAGTAAATAACATGTCTTTTTCTAACACGCACGCATAGTGCTGGTACTGAAAACCCACTGCCAGTCAATGAATAAAGTCCCACTCACACATTTGACAATCGTGGTGAATGTATATACGTATATACACATTATACACATGTGTGTCGTATTGTGGCGTTCAAGGCACTTCTGCATATTCGTAAAATTTGATAGTTAAGTCTTTCAAGGACAAAGAATCAACCTTTGCCTTCAAAATACATGATTCATGACCCACTAGTATGGGAAAACGTTTGTGTGATTCAAGTTAAGTACGTTTCACTACTTAATTTGAATGTATTCAATTTAATGTAATATTATTACTAAAAAGTTAAAAACTCTAAACATGTTTACGTTAAGGGTAAAAGTAATCACAATAATTACGTTAAGGGTAAAATTAATCATAATCTAAACAGGTTTAGGTTTAAAACATTTAAACATTTAAGGGTAAATTTAAATGTATTCAATTTAATTACTAAAAAGTTAAGAACTCTAAATGTTTACGTTAAGGGTAAAAGTAATCACAATAGTTAAAACCCTAAACATGTTTAGGTTAAAAACATAAATTTAAACAGGTTTAGGTTTAAAACATTTAAACAGTAATCACAATATTTAAGGGTAAAACTAATCACAATAGTTAAGGGTAAAATTAATCACAATAGTTAAGACCCTAAACAGATTTACGTATTAATCACAACAGTTAAATCCCTAATCACAATATATAAGGGTAAAATTAAATGTACTAAACATGTTTACGTTAAGGGTAAAAATAATCACAATAGTTAAAACCCTAAACATGTTTAGGATAAGGGTAAAATTAATCACAATACACAAGATTTAAGGGTAAAATTAAATGTATTCATTTTGATTACTAAAAAATTAAAAACTTTAAACATGTTTATTTTAAGGGTAAAAGTAATCACAATAGTTAAAACCCTAAACATGTTTAGGTTAAAAACATTACCCTAAAATTAAAATTAATCACAATAGACAGGTTTACGTTAAGGGTAAAATTAGTTGAGTAAGTTAAAAAAACATTCGCGCCAGACAGGGGTCGAACCTGTGACTTTCTGCTTAGGAAACAGACGCTCTATCCACTGAGCTACAGGCGCGAGCTGTTAATTTTTTTCTGCATCGAACATTCATGTATGATTTTATAAAGCTTTTGGCGGGATTTTCCAATTTAAATATTTATGAATTCATTCGGTTCTAGAAAGACGGAAACCTAGAAACAACGATCCCATCAGTTCCAGTTAAGGCTCTGTACTTGTCCCTTCTCGTCAAGCTTGTGCATTGGTACCCTAACTCGTGTGCCAGCAGTCCTTGTATGTGATTGGCCACGTCATGGGAGGAAGCGCCTCCGGTACATGTTTTCTCAACTGGGACTCGATCCAAAATGTAACCACGTAAGTCGGGAATGGGTTCATGAAGAAGTAGAATGGATCTGCTCCCTTCCATGTTCTTGCCGCGGATCCATGGAAATGTGAAACCTTTGCCTCCATAGCCACTGGTACTATTCTATCTGTGAGCTCCTGTAGCATAAACATATATGGCTATATATATATATACAAATATGACCACAGATGGCCTATGTAGACATGTACGTATCTGTACGATATGTATGTTTACTTGATGTGTGATTTTTGTATAGCCAAATAATATAGAAAAGCATGTATGCCTATATTTCTGTGTGTGTGGATGGTTGTGCATATTTACCGCAAATAAGGCGCTGAATCTCAACAGGTAGGGAGTCCGACACGTGGTCCCTTCAGGACACACACACAAGGTCCCCACGGCGAATCAGTTTTCCAATATTTGATGCATCCTGAACTCGGTCCCTTGTCAACCGAACAGTACGTATCGGACTCAGCATCTCTGACAGCCTAAAGTACAAACAGCATCGTGTGTATGTGTGCGCGTGTGTGTGAATACATAACGACCACGCACGCACGCACGCACGCTACCTAGAGATGGAATATGTAACAGCAGTAACAGGCCGGCGAAGAGCAACCGAGAGAAACACAGGGTCAAGTAGAGACGGTGAGTGCAGACAAACATGACCCCAGGCTCCGGTTCTGTACTGCCGCTGCATCCCGCCGGTTGTACGGATCGGCCAGCAGTACGCTGCGGTGCACGGCCTCGTACAACTATCTTGACCCCGAGCATGCTAAATGCATGGTAAGCAAATCTCATGGGGACGAGAGATCCGACGGCTATCCTGATGGCAGAGAGTGGAAATCCAATCGGAAGCCAGAGGAATATACAGAGCATTGTGAAGGGTGTGGGGAGCTTTACTAGCCGTCCATCGTGAAAGATGATCGGTGTTGGAAGCTTGTCGTGTGGTACTGGTGTCTCACTTTGATCCTGTGGCACCAGGTAGGACTCCTGCCAAACAGTTCATGAGTTCCCAGGCAATCCCATATGTACACACACACACACACACATATGATTACTTTCAACTACTTCATTTATGATGGCATCTAAAGTTTTGTATTTGCCCTTACCAACCTTTTATTTACCCTTTGCCTATGTATATATGATAGAAGCTGCATATGTTTGATATATCGAACACAAGTGTGTATTAATGAATGTGTACTTACCTCACAGAATCCCATAAATGGATAGTCATTTGGAGAGTGCCAATGCCCACATTTGGCGTGGGCATCCCACACATTGACAGTTTGACAGCATTCAGTTTCTTATCACCCACTAGAATCCCATTTGAGTCGCAGAAACCTGTTGCTCTCCCTCTGTAGCTCGATATCCCCGTCCCAATCACAAGATTTGCACCAAGGTAGCGTGCAAAGGGCTCAACCATGATCTGTGGAAGCTCGGTAACAATACATCGGAGTCCGAACGAGGAAAACACATTGAAACTGCTCGGACGTATACGCTCTCCATAGAATTTTGAAAGAACACCTAAAGAGATGAGTTCGATATCGGAAATCTTGAGACCAACAAACGTGGTGAAGATTAGCAGCTTAAGTGATGCTTCAGCTGATACCAAACACCTGAGAATCCATGCTAATGGGGAGATTAAGAGCAGGATTAGCGCTCTAATGAACCCGCCTGCTTCGAATGCAACAAGCATTAAGAATGGGAATGGAGAGTTCTCAAGCAGGAGGGTCCCCAGGAAATTCGAGACTACTGATTGGGAAGACCTTCCTGGATGGGATTTGCATTTGGGAATGAGCGGGAAAGGCTGGAGATGGTACTGGATTCTTGTGTGGAATGCATTTGTTAAGGATTTCAAGATGAAGGGACTCATTTTTCGAGGGGTCGGGATGGGATTCTGGAGATATATATGGGATTGTTTTTTTTTTTTTGTGTAGCTTTCTTTTGCTATGAATCCTGTGAAATGGTTGTTGTGGAGGGTGTGTCTTTTTTTATGAACTTTTCAGTAATCATCAGCTAACTTGGTGAAGTTTGGAGTGGGGATACATTTATAACTTCAACTTGTTGCTATTATCGGAATATACCAGAGTAATATTCGTTGGTTGTTGAGGGTTTAGGAGAAGCACACTATATGTCAATGTACTTTACTTGGAACTGCTTGGTTTGTTTACTCGACATACCTGGAGTACTTCTCTTCAACAGTTTGAAAGTTAAAACAAAATTGTCCAATTTAATGTTTTCTTTTAATACATTTAGCTCTATAACAAGTTATAGTTAGTTCCACCTGCAAACAAGGTTTTTAAGTGTATATCTTTTGTTATATTGTAGTGGACGGTTTGTTAGGATGACCTGAAAAGTCCAATGCTAAACATATTAACACATGTTAATGTGAATTTATTAACCTGGTTTAATTATTAATATGATTAAGCTTAGTGTTCTTGTGCGTATATGTGTGTGCACACTCTAATGAAGGTCTTGCAAGAGACATGAACTCTCTACATATATACATATATATAGATGTGTATAAATGTGTGTGTGTGTGTGAAAAATGATGTTTCTACAGGCTTCTTAGTTAGATGTAATTAAAACAAGACATATAACCTAATAATATGCATTAGGTATTACGTTTTAAAAACTTAATGATGTGAATAATTAAACTTAGTTTATCAAAGAAACCCATCTTATACTGTTCTTCAAGTTACAGTGGATGTGAAGTGTTCTTGAGCTTATATATGGACTGAAATATCTATTTTAATAAATTGTAATAGCTATATTAGTATTCGTTTATGTCATTCAACCACATACTTAAATAGCATTACAGCAGCTTGTGGAAAATCTATATAGTGTTTCACACTTTTAAGCAGTGATTAAATCTGTAGTCGAAAAATGCTACGGAAATGTTTAATTACTAATCTAATTACTAGTTTACTAATTATTAATTTAATTTAATTACTAATCCGTAGCATTTTTTACTACGGCATATATCACTGCTTTTAAGTGTGAAACCATGTTGAGTATATTAAATTTATTGAAATCATGATGCATATTTAATTTTAAGAATAATAAGGTAAAGAAAAAAAAAAGAATATCAAATTTTGAGGTAGCTTAAAGTTATGAATGGCTGGTTATATATATTAAACACACATACATACTTATAGCAATATAAGCAAGTTGAGCTCATTATTTTAAATTACTTAAGTCCTTCAAAGACGATTGATGATGGCATATAATATTGTTCTTTTCACATTGTAGTATATACTTTGGAATATGTGGTGTGAACCTATAAAACAGAATCACCTCTACTTAGTTTTTATTTACATTCAGTGCTTAATAAACTTTGTTATAAACCTTGTCAATAAGTATCTGTATAAAGTGTACATAAAACACGCAAATAGACATGCAGTGTGTGTGTGTGTATATATATATATATATAGAGAGAGAGAGAGAGAGAGAGAGAGAGAGAGAGAGAGAGAGATGGATGTAATCCATATGCAAAACTGCAGTTCGCGCCGAGAGAGAGAGGGAGAGAAATGGATGTAATCCATATGCATAACTGCAGTTCGCAAGAGAGAGAGAGATGGATGTAATCCATATGCAAGTGAGAGAGAGAGAGATGGATCTAGTCCATATGCAAAACTGCAGTTCATGAGAGAGAGAGAGAGAGAGAGAGATGTAGTCCATATGCAAAACTGCAGTTCACGAGAGAGAGAGAGAGATGGATGTAATCCATATGCAAAACTGCAGTTGGCAGCAAATGCCATTCACTCACGTACAGGGATGCATATGTAATGTAAGTGTATAGCTATATGGGTGTACACCATGCAAGTTCAACTGTTACCTAACATCTGATAAATGATGCCATTTGCTTATAAAAGTCAAATGTATTAGGCCATCATTTTTTTAGCCAAGATAAACTATATGATTTCTATATGCAATGTCAGTTTGGTTTAGTAGTTGTGAATTTAAAGTCTTCTTTGTAGGTACTCCATACATGATTGAAAACTTGTATACTATATATAATTTTTTTTAAATGAATATAAATAGGTTTTACTTCTTTTAAGTGTTGTTTTAAGATGAAGATTGTAGCATTCTTTTTTATTGTATGTTTAACAACAATTTATGCTAAACCAATCAGTTTTGTGCAAGAAATAAAAGCTCCATCTCCTTCTGCTACAGAAATAGTATCAGTTGGGTCAGGTGATGGAAGAATTATGGAAATATTAGAATATTTGAATCACCTGTTACTAAAGCACTTGAATTCAATTCAACTTTGCTTGGTTATGCAAGAGGTGTTGCATTTGTAGACTCAAGGGGTGGCATGTATGAGTTTCAACAATTCATCACCTTGTTTAACACATGTATTGACCAGATTGTTGCTATTGGCCAGGTATAATATGTATTATATTTAGTTAATTATTATTAAAACATTCATTTTCTGATAGTGTTTTTGTTAATGATTCATACAAAACCTAGTACTAACACTTTCAGAATTTAACACAGATAAAGGTTACTGAGGTGTCATTTAAACTCCCAGTTATAATAGTTGCAGCTAAAGAACCAAAACTTGGACTGATTAGTGTTGAGGTTATTGACATTAACCAATCTATTCAGTCTCAAAACCACAGTGGATGTAAGCTGCCCAAGATCTTAAATGTTGAGTAGTATTAAATAAACAAATGTATCCCAACTTAATAAATTACAATGTTTAATGCTGATTAATTTAATACATTTTATAAGTGTTTTTAGTTATTTAATGTTTTTAAATAGTTTGTCACATAGTTCCATTGCTAGATAGTATTTCTAGTATAAACATTAAGCATTAAGCATTAAGAATTGCAAATTCAACAAAATTAAATATTTAAATTTAAGATTTAGAAATTATATATAATTTGTAAATTTATATACCTTATATACATATTTTCAAATGAAATAAAATATCTTTTAAATAATGCATTTGTAATTTTAACATTCTTTAATTTCCTTGATTTTAATCCACTTGAATTTTGTCAGAAAACTAATAATATATAAATTTTTCTTTAGTTTAAAACTAAATCACAAAAGGTAATGTGTATTGTTTATATAATTATGTGTGTATGTATGTGTTTTCTTCTTATACATTCTTTATATAGTTTTTTTTCAAGATAAAAATTAACTAAAAAAGTTATATTTACTATGTTAATTTTTTTTTTTGTCAACTATATAATTGACACATATACATCTCTGTTTGTATTATATGATTTAATACATAGTGAAAAATTATTTCAATTGAGTCAAATTTTATGAATGATACATATTAAGATATATATAAATTGTGTTATTACTTTATTATATTATTTTATAAAAACACACACACACACATTGAATCAATATAATGTAAATATTTGAAACATCGATCAAACATGTAGTATCAAGGTGTGTGTGTGTTCGTGCATATGTAGTCTATACGATGTTGTAAAGTAATATACACATAAGATCCTTGGGCAATATTGTACAATAATAAAAGTAAAACTCCAATTATATAAAATAAACCTGCAAAATATATATTTAAAATTTATCTAATTTATAAGAAAAGCTATATTAGTATAATTATAATATTCTATATATGACATTAGTATAACTTCTTATGTATTATAAAAGTTATGGTTAATAAAAATTTAAATATTATTTATTAGATTTTATAAAGTTCTTTCAATAAGATAATGACTGTGTTGCATTAATTTTTAAAACGTTATTAACATATTTGTTTGAGAAATATTTAAATATTGCTACTTAATATAAAGAACATGTTGTAGTATAAATAATGTTAAATTGTTAAGTGTATGTGTTATGGTTTGTTTTATATATTTATATATACATATTTTATCTTTATACAAAATAAATTTGACATAAAAGAATTTATTAATACTCAACTCAAAACTCCTATAGTATACCAATTCCTATGCATAGAATATTATAGTCCTTTCTTATTTTACACACACATAAATCTCATGTAAAAATGTGTATTTATTTATGTATAAATGATAGATTATTCAAGTTGTTATTGATTTATTAACAAATACTGATGAAATATGCTATAATATGTAATACTTATAATACATATATTTGTTGTATCATATAGAACATTATTAAGATTTTGATGACATATTAACTAAATAACTCACATTTTATTATTTAAAATTTTTAAATAAGTTTAATTTTTAGGTTTAGGTTTAAGGAATGGCAATTACAGGTGAAGAGTTCAAAATGGCGGCCATGGAGCTCGTCACAGCATGGAAGAGCATCAATATGCCCCCTCTACAATGGCACTCTTTCCAAAGTCCTCATGGCCTTCCTCCTCTGACTCGGTACGCGTGTGTGTGCGTGCGTGCGTGTGTGTAACGATACACACACGCACGTCTGTCTTTTCCTCTTAGGTGGGAGGTTATCTAGCGCTCCAGGATGTTCTTGTTGCAAATGCAAGCAGCAAAGCAGAGGTATAACTGAGAATTTTCAGCAATCGCATAATTAATACACATCAACAGTAGTGTGCATAGGCAAATATGTATATGTGTATATATATATATAGTGATAAAATATGTCCGTATAAACCACACACACACACACACACACACATATATATGGCTGTCTAGCAGGAGAAGTCTGAGGTAGAAGATTTAGAGGACGACATATCAACTGTAAGTATATACAATTATATATTTTCTAGTTAACATATATAATTGTATCTTTTCACGCAGGCCTACACTGAGGAGCCCCATTACCATCTATATACGTACCATATTCTCTACAATGAATCGTATAGAGTCCCCAAATTGTTTTTCATCGCTCACTTTACAGGCCAGTATATGTATATAATAATTTTCACACACACACACATGCTCTTCTTATATTTGTGACAAACAGATGGTAGGCAGTTAGATTTGGAACAAGTACAACTAGATCTTCCACAACCATCATGCGAGGAGCTCAAAAGACATCCTTGGACATTCCTAACTCTTGAGGTAAAGTATTTACATATGTATATGTATACACACAGAGAGACATATATATATGTGGGTGTGTGTGTGTGTTAGTTTAATAAATGTTTAAGTATAGGATCATCCATACTTGAACAGTCCATGGTTCACATTGCATCCATGTGGTACAAGCGAGATGATGAGTATAATGCGGAAGAGTAGTGTGTCAAAGAGTGGAGCTGAGTATCTCTTGACGTGGCTGTCTATGATTGCGGAAGCCGTTGGATTAGACTTAAACTCGGACACATTTTGCAAGCTTAGTCAATGTAAAGGGTGTTAAGTATGTATATATGTCTGGTGTAAAGTGCTGAAATGTAGATGATTCTATGTGTAAATGTTTCTTTTATGTGTGCGATATATGGGATGTTTTACATATATGTATATAAAGTTTTATACTCACATAAATTATAGTGTGTGTGTGTGTGTGTGTGTGTGTGAGAGAGAGAGAGAGAGAGAGAGAGAGAGATCCATTGTATACAGGTACAGAGAAATATGAGATATGCACAGGAATATATACTTTTACGGATACTCTTATGCATGTCCTTTATCTTCGCATGTGTGTGTGCACGTATGTATACATAGCTTACTTTGAAGGATATGTTGTGCAAGTGGCAAGTTCTCCCTGTATGCCATGGTATAATTGTTAAACTCAATGGATGGTATCGTTCTCAGTGTACTCTGGCTCACTCTCTATTGTTTTAATTAATACAGTAATTAATTTATAATAGTTATAATGAATTAATAAGTTGTGCTATAAAAAAATTTATAAGAAAAAAACTTCAAAATGTAAATCTAAACTGTTCTGACAGCAGAAGTTACGAGACGTTTGTGCGTAATGTTGTGATAAATAATTTGTTATAATAATAAATTGACTAGATTAATAGACGACGAATAAGAACAACTTAATTAGCAAATGAATTAGTGGCCTAAACAACAGCCAAGATAAATATAACAGTGATTTCCATTCTTGTGGCAAACCAACGTGTATATATATCATATATCCTTACAAATCGATTAATAAACCTTTGTTCAGCTCCATATGCAACAAAATAATTCTTAATCAATACTAAACTTATGTAATAGTTACCTGTTACCTTACACTAATGATTTTAGAAACGTCTATGGAATGACATCGAAATGTTTAATATTTTTAACAGTTATGAAAATGATATTAATAGATTCGTAGTATTATTAGTCCATATAATATAAGCTTGCATATACATATTGCAAATATACACGTTGTGTATACGTGCATATCTTATATTATGTAATATTGTATATATAGTGTGTGTGCGCGTGCGTGCGTATTTTATATTATGTATATATAGATATGAACTTGATTGCATACATATCCTTGGAAGTTTAAAGTTACGTTTATAAAAAACTTCAATTTAAAATTTCACTGTATTTCAATATTTTAATTATAATAATTGTGTGTATATATATATATAATATATATATATATATATAATATATATATAATAATTTGTAAAATGAATAGATAAGAGGGCATCAATAATTATCATAAGTTATAATAAGCAAATGCAGTTAAATACTATGAATTACAAATTGATTTTTCATATAAGTTTCAAACTTTGAAGTGTATATATGTAAATAGGATGGTATATATATAATTTTCCTTGTTTATAAGAATGAGATAATTATATTTTATTGCATAAAAACTTCTTTTATTCGTATATATACATATTTACACACACCACACAACATTTACGTACGTGATAATTTCCTTAATCATTGTATTCCTTTGTTGTTTTCGCTAATTTTTACTAGTTACTAGTTATAAGTTATAAAAATAAAATCAATGTAAAACACAGTGCTTTAACTAAACCTCGTCACAACAAGACAAGCTCTATTCTCTTTAACATCTATTAAAACTCCAGATATAGAATATAATTACCTATTTTTATTTTAAATTAGCCATTTTAAATGTAATGTTAATCAATTATTTTAAGAGTATACATTCTGTTTTTACAAGTTGCATAAAAAGTAAACATTATGGAATTTTTAAGGATTTAATACATTTTTTAAGTACCAATAACCTTTAAAACATATGAACTCTTCAGTTAATGTCGTAAAATATCATGCTCATATATATAATATATATATATATATATATATATATACATACGAGGGGCCCTATTTTAACACTATCAAAGATTGTTTATAGTATAAAGAAATATAAGTATAGCAATATAAAGTAATTCGTATTAACTTACAAATTATAAAACATTATCGCGAGGAAAAACTGAGCAGTTTAAACCGGACCTGTACCACCGTGTTCAGAATCCGGTAAGCTCCGGTAGATATAGTAGTCATTGTTCAATTCCCATCCCCAGTCCTCAGTTCTGGAAACTACATCTTTTGGCCAATGATTAATCCTCACAAACCTCTCTAAACCGTTCTCATTAACATCTTTATTATATGTAGCTGCTCTCGTGGCCTCCCCATACACCATCACCCGAACCAGCCGTTTGTGAACCCGTCCACGTGGAAGTATCTCTGCATAGGTGGCTCACCGTGCCTCGTTGGATCCAGCTCTAACCAATATTCAGGAACAGTCTGTTCTATATTACCGTGAGTCATCTATTCATCTATTTAATTAACATTACATTCTTGAAGCGAAACTCCCAGCTATGTTGACAAAGGTCCTCCAGTGTAATAATATGCTGAAAAACACATGGTTTTCTTAAGTTAATGCATATAAAATGTAAATTAATATTTTATAAACATATAAGTTTAACTTAATTATCATTAATGCAAAATATTAAAACATTAACTTAATTATCATTTAACACATGATATATTACTTACTCTCTCGGAGTCCTCGATAGAGACGCTGTACGCAGTAATTCTGGACAAACCAGGGACTAATGCTGCAGCAGGCAGATGCCGTTTACCCTCCCATAGCTTTGTACACTGCAAAAATAAATTCACTAAAAATAAATAATAGTTAAACAACTAGCAAATTCACAACACACACACACACACACCACACACACATACAACATATGCATAAACAATTATATACCTTGGAAATCCAGAGGGAGTCAGAGTGTGCAAGATATTTCCAATCTCTCGAACACATCCCACATCGTGCCAAGCTGCCTGCATCCAATTTACCCAACACAAGACGCATAACATCAACACCCAAAACCTTCAATGGATCATATCTCATCCCCTGTTCGAAATCTTCATTCTCTGTATAACTTCTCCTCAAAACAGGAAGATTTCTCTTAATTACCTTCGGAACAGGCTTAATTGCGGTATTTGGTACTGCTTTCTTCTTCTTAATCGCAGGTTTCATCTGCGAATCACTGGGTTTAACAAAAACCTCTCCCAAAACTGATGATTCTCCTTCATGTGATACATCAAACAGTCCGAGAAGTCCCTGGAATGAATCCTGCATATAGTATGTCCTTCAGCCTGCCTCTTTCCAAGTACCCATGTCGAATTTGTCATCTTATTATTCATATATATCTCTCTGCAGAATTGTGTATATATACACAAGATTATGGAGCGCCCACAATCAAATAATACATTTCTAATATCAAATCAATCGATATACCTGGCATCTAGATCCAATCCATGAAGCAGGAAAGACCACACAAAATCTTGCTCACATATAAAGAAAGAGGAAATCCAACGGTCGGTCCATCTTGGCTCTCGGCCGTTGATGGGGTGAAGACAATTCAAGTGACACTTGTCCGATTTTGCGAGGGCAACTCGCATGTGTGCTGGCTGCTTTAATTCTTTAATCATTCGAATATTCTTGAGTCACGCACTATCCATGTTTTTTATACTTTAAAGAATATTTATTTATTTCGTGATATGTAAACGTGTGTATTGACACATATATGAAGTCGTGTAAAATAAGGCGGTGAAGCGTGTATAAGAGAATATCTTACATACGTAAATATCTTTTAATTAATTAAATAAAGCATTAAATAATTTAAATAATTAAAGTTAATTAATAAATTAACATAAATGTATTATATATCATACTTTAAAATTAAGTTATTATTAATCTACATATAATATATTTAAATCACATTTTTTATAATTAATTTAAAATACAAGATTTTATATATACATTACTGTGTATACTTACGAATAGAGTCAACCACCAAAACCGCATCATGCACAGCCTTCACATTATGTGCTCTCACAATACTCGCCCCATTCAAAACAGCCACAGTGGAAGCAGCGACGGTAGCATAATCCCTCTCCTCAGCCCGGGGAATCCCACAAACCTTCCCCAGGAATCCCTTCCTCGAAACCCCCACTAAAACCCCATAACCACTCCCTAAAACTCTCCTAAACTCCCCTAATCTCCCCAACAACTCCAAGTTCTGCTCGTACTTCTTTGCAAAACCGAGTCCTGGGTCAGCTATTCTCCAACTTGGTATACCCTTTGCCTCTGCCTCTTCTAATCTCTGCTTAAGCTCATTTGCAACATCTATGGGTAAACTTTCATACTGTGTATTCCTTTCTTTCATCATTGTGCATGGCTCCCCTCTCATATGCATAAGTATGCAAGGAACCTTTACACCAATTAGTTATTATTGATGTTAAGTGTCTACTATATCGTATACAAATCTCTCTCCCTCTCTCTCTCCACACACACACACACACACACACCTGGTGTAGATACATAACGAGTACATATACGTACCTCTAACTCCGCTATGGTACTTAACATATTCGAATCCAAATTTCCCGCTGAGACGTCATTAACGATATCAACTCCCATCTTTACAGCTTCTTTTGCAACTTTTGAATCGAAAGTGTCAATCGAAATAAAACCTGTATATAAGCTTTTATGTTAGTATATACACAAATACAACACATATAATGCACAAGCATGTGTGTGTATATACCTTTTCTCTCCCAGGAATATTCTTGATAGCCTCGAGCACAGGTAAGACGCGATCGAGCTCTTCATTGGTAGATAATCTCGTTGCATTTGGTCTAGTCGATTGTGCACCAATATCTATAAAATCGGCACCTTCATCAATCATCTCCTGTAATATTACGCAAATCGATCGTATACCTCCATAATAAGATTAAGAGTTTACCTTTACTCGTTTTACAGCATTTTCCGGGGAAAAAACTTGCCACCATCGCTAAAACTATCCGGTGTCACATTCAAAATGCCCATTATATACGTTCTTTCATGTAAGTCGAGTAGTTTACCTCCAATAGGTGTAAGTCTCTTCATACCTTATCATTATAATATCATAAACGCATCAAAAACACACACATGCACGCACGCACGCACAACTATATATTTCTATAAGTGTGAAGTAAAAACGTGCATATGATAAATGCATACATACAATATGAACAAGCAAACACACACACACATCTAGTATATTCCACTGTAAACAAACGTATGCGTGTTCATGTATACAACACTAGAATATACGGTAGCATGTCTAAACTACATACTATATTTATCTATCTCTCTCTCTCACTCTCCCTCTCTCCCTCCCTACCCTCCCTCTCTCTCTCTATCTAGACAACACACACACACACACACTAATAATGTAATTATATTTATAATACCTTCTCTTTTAATGCATTCTTCACCACCTAAGTTGGACCAAATGCTAGGGAGATGACGATCTCTTGACCAACTAGTTGAATGGGTACCGAGAATATCCATAACTGGAGCCATTACGAAAGGACGTTGAGAGAACATCAGATGTGGAACTTTTAAGTCTTCAGAATGAATATTCGAGTCTCCATAGAATATTATGTCCAAGTCAATTGCCCTTGGTCCATACCTCTCACCTTTAGTGTGTACACACGTTAGACACATTGACATATATAATGTGTCTATGCGTGAAATGTGTTGAGTTCATATACACATACGATATTCCATTATATTGTACACACACTCCATATATATATATATATATATATAATGGATAGAGAGAGACAGAGACAGAGAGACACTTACATGTATATTTAAATAGACACGACTTTAGACGAGTGTCAATATATATACATACTAACATCATAGTTAAGTTGTGATATAAACGATAATGTACACACATTTATAACATTAATAATACATACAGACGTACTGATATATCCGTACATGTGATATGCTTGTTATATATAACACACGCACACGCACACAGCACACTCACGCGTGCACACCACACACCTCTGGTCCGGCCAAGATGTGCTTCAATCTGCTTCAAAACCTGAAGAAGACCATGAGGTTCTATATCAGTGATGGCACTAACAGCCGAATTAAGGAAGTTAGGCTGATTAAGATAGTGCATAGGTGCAGTTTCGTATAGACAGCCATGTTTCCTGATATCAATCCCTGCCTCCCTCATCATCTTTAAAGCGGAGTTTATGTTTTGATATTTGTCACCCATATTCGATCCCATTGCAATTACGACCTCCTGCGGCTTCGACTGTATATAGACAAGTTCAATATATATATGCTCTCCCTCTCCCTCTCCCTCTCCTCGTTTTGACTGTGTGTGTGTGTCTGTCTGTCTATATACGTGTGTGTGTGTGTGTGTGTGGTACCATCAGTGCAACAGATAACCAAACTAATCGAGTTTTCACATGCAAAGCCCAACAAGAAGTATATATAAGCATTTTCTTGGGTATACACAAGCACGTAAGTACATTATATTAAACAATACATGTATACCACACACATGCATATGTAGAGATGTATCTTCGTATGCTCGGAATATCAATATGAACCATTGATCTTATGCTGACGTAGCGTGATTGTTTGGTTTCATAGACTGTTGGATTTCTTCTTCTAAATCATTGCATAAGAAAGTTCACATGTCGTTAATTGTTTCGTACATATATAAAATTGTCATTTACTATCACTTATTCGTATATATACACAGTATATCGTGACGAATGCATAGAAGTATATCTAAACACACATACAAATGCAAAAATGATATATTGCATGTGTATGCGCGAGCGAGCACGCGTGGGAACTATATCTTATATATAAACATGTCCATATGCATGGACTATGTCATATAGTGTACATAAAGTATTCATACATCAAGAGTTGCTATGCAAGTTCATATTAATCTGATTCATATACTTGTATATGTATTCCACTTCTATTACACGAAATAACCATATATCCAAAACTTATAAAGTAAAGCTTCGTTTTGGATGAGTTGCTTCCATTTGCATGCAAGACGAAATCATTTGTTACATGTATATAAATGCATCTTTATACGCTTTAGGTGAGTTTTCCATCACAAAAAATGCATGCATACATATAACATATCCATAATGTGTTTTATACATATGAATACACACAAACAGATATATATATAAGACGATAGGGGATTATGTCTTGTATCTGGCAATGTCATGTACTATACATTTATAATAAACTTATAGAACACGTACATTTACCATCTTTGTTTGAGATAAGTCATGTCAGTAGTTTAATGTATGTGTTGTAAACACGATACTGTACATGTATATGTTATATTATTACACTAATCTGTATATCGATATGCTTGTACATACACATCTGTGTTAACACAACACACATACCAATACGATTGACGATGACATTTGTGTAGTACATTCTGTGGAGAATACCCTCTTGTTGGATGTGTATAAGCTTCTTCTGTTGCTGGTGCACCTGTCTATTGGTACTTGAAATTCAATGATTCGCATTTGCATAACTATCCAAATGAAGATCCAAAAATTACCGTTTGAGAAGATGTCCCCTCCGCATCGCTGCTGGACGCCAGATCCACCACGCCATGAACCCTAATATTTTGCCCTAAAACAGAGCATATAATATATTAACAAACAGAGGATTTACTATTGCCCTAAAACAGATTAAACAAGATTATAATATAAATTTAAAATATTTATATATTAATGTATATGAGTTTTAAATAATTATTTATAAAATGAATATGATTATGTATATATGTATTTAAATTTATTTAAATGTCAAATTCATACATAGATGTGTTTTTATGAAGTAACATTTTAACTTATCATATTTATTTATAATATAGTTAAAAACAATTAATCTTAGCCATTGATCTAAATTTTGTAATTATTTAATATTTTTGTTATTTTTTTACCCTACATTTCTATTATAAATATAAACTGTATAAATAGTATGTTTATTATGATAAATAAACAAATAAATTATTATGCTTATGTACTGTACATATATGCATTTGAAACTTAGAAATATATGTATATGTGCTCTTCATAAGTTTTTAATAATTATAATTAATTTATACAATTAACAATTTAATTTATTATAATTTATATATAATTAATTTTTTGTGTATTTATAAACACATATATAATGTAGTTTCTCTTTATAATAAATTATTATGGATTTTTCTATTACATATCAGGTTTTTATATAACTTAAATCAACTTTATTTATAGTCGATAATAAAATTATTATTATTACTATATATATTAAAATATTAAATATTAAGCATAAATGTTTTAATGTTCAGTTTGCATCATTCTTTTGATTTACTTATAAAATATTAATTATTAGAGAATTTATAATTTAATAACTTTATAATCTGGTCTATTTTGAATATACATGATTACTATTTCAGATTAAAATTTCCTATAAAAGTCAACCTATGGAAAACACTCCCTTTTGAAAACGAATATACTTTTGGATTAAGATTAACACACATTATATAAAGCGCGTGGCAAACACGAGCATATTTGAAGCGTGGTAATTTTGGAATTAACGGGACCTGTAATTGCCAGAGGCATTTTATCCAACGGCGGCAGCTCCGGCGGCGGATGAATCGGAGGGCTCTTAATTAACCAGATGCCCGTGCCATTACAGAGTTGGTTCTTGTGAGGAACCCTAAGGATTGATTCGGGAAGGAGTGTATGGCGTCCGTCTATGGTATGGCGCGCCTCGGGCGCCTGGGATTGCTGGCGCGAGCCACAAATCTACACACTGCGAAGAGTTTCTCATCGTCAGCATCTTCATCCAGGTGCTCGATCTCTTCTTCTCACAGATTTCATCCCTCGAGAACACTCGGAGCAAGGTGCTTTTCATCTGCTTGTGTTGATCTGGCTTTCGGAGGCCCCAGGAGAAGCGCCAGGGTTGGAAATCAATGCTTTGTTCCTCGGATTGTGTCGCAAGCTGGGATTTTGACCGCGGTTCCCCGGGACAGCGTAGAAATTTCTCTTCTTCAGGTTTGTTTTCTCTTCGAAGCCAAGACTGCAGCTGATTTTGCTTTACAGCTGAGAATCCCTACAAGCACTTGGTAAAATCCCTCGAAGGTCATGGAAATACTACAGTCTTCCGGCTTTGAACGATCCCCGTGTTGGTAAGTAGAAAGTCTGCATTTTCTCAAAAATCCTGTTCATCTAAACATCTTTAAAACCCCTTTAAACTCTTCGGAAACTCTGCATTTGCTTTTCATGTTTGGATTGCTAAAGGCATTTTCTTTTTCCAGATAAGCTTCCTTATTCGATCAAGATTCTACTGGAATTTGCATCAGGAATTGCGACAACTTCCAAGTGACAAAGGAAGACGTGGAGAAATCATTGATTGGGAAAAGACCGCACCTCAACAAGTGGAGATTGCTTTTAAGCCCGCACGAGTGATTCTGCAGGTGGGTTGCTACCTTTTGTTTATGGGTTTTTTCTTATAATAGCTGTCCACTTTCAGGACTTCACCGGTGTGCCTGCAGTTGTGTTGATTTGGCTGCTATGCGTGATGCAATGAAAAGGCTTGGTGGTGATCCCAACGTGATTAACCCTCTAGTAAGTCTCTAAATCATAGTTCTTATCCAACTCTTTGTGGATGTGTATTAATATATATTTTTGTTGCAGATTCCTGTCGACTTGGTTATCGATCACTCAGTTCAGGTTGATGTTGCGCGAGCTGCAAACGCGTTGGACATGAACATGAAGCGTGAATTTGATCGTAACAGGGAGCGTTTTGGTTTTCTGAAGTGGGGTGCTACTGCTTTCGAAAAATGTTGGTTGTTCCTGCTGGTTCCGGTATTGTTCACCAGGTACGTTCTTATTCCGAGTTTCCACTTAATTACGAAGTTAACCGAGCATTTTGTAGGTTAATCTTGAGTATCTCGCTCGGGTGGTGTTCAATCATAACGGTTTCTTATATCCGGACAGTGTTGTTGGGACTGACTCACATACGACGATGATTGATGGGCTCGGTGTTGCTGGATGGGGAGTAGGAGGTATTGAAGCCGAGGCGGCCATGCTGGGTCAGGTTCGTATATGTGTATGAAAATATATATGTTCCCTCATATAATTTTTTTACAGCCAATGAGCATGGTCTTGCCAGAAGTTGTTGGTTTCAAGCTAACCGGGAAGATGAAAACCGGAGTTACGGCTACCGATTTGGTGCTTACTTGCACTCAGATGTTGAGGAAACATGGTGTCGTTGGAAAATTTGTCGAGTTTTATGGTAATTTTATAGTATTTGAGTGCATGTGCGTGTGAGGAGGAGACCGATACTTTTTCTTTCAGGTAAGGGGATGCAAGAGTTGTCACTAGCTGATCGGGCAACAGTAGCAAACATGTCACCTGAATATGGTGCAACCATGGGATTCTTTCCAATTGATCACGTATCATTGCAGTATTTGCGTATGACTGGTCGTGATGAGAAGAAGGTACCATATGTTTTACTCTTCTCATAATCTAGACCTACAAAATCATTTGTATGTTAGAATTCTATATATTGCCAGGTTTAGGACGTGTACTATGTGTATTATATATATCTAGGTAACTGTCTGTCTATACATATGAGGCATATGTAACCATATTTTTCTTGTTTGATGAACCACGTAGCTCGAGACGATTGAATCTTACCTGAGGGCGAATAAGATGTTTATCGACTATGATGAGGTAATGTGCATTGGCGTTGGTTTTGACTTTATGTTCTAATATTCGTATTGTTTGGCAGCCTCAAACTGAGAAAGTTTATTCTTCGTACTTAGAACTCGACTTGGATGCTGTACAGCCATGTGTCTCCGGACCGAAACGGTAAACCCACTTTGTAACAATAGTGTGCATGCATGCATATGTAAATATGTATTTCGTATTAGTATTAATTAGTACTACACACGACAGTATGCATGTAAGCTACGTGTGTTCATATGATTTCTTATACACGTTATTCTACCGGTATAGGAAAGATAACATTATTTTGCAGGCCTCACGACCGAGTGGTTTTGAAGAAGATGAAAGAAGACTGGCAAGCTTGTTTAGATAACAAGGTTGGATTCAAGGTGAGAGATGAAATATTCTATGTTCTTATACAGTAAAATGATGAATACGATGTGTATAATGGTTTAATACAATGTATGTATATTTCTCTTTTGGTGAAGGGTTTCGGTGTACCAAAAGAGGAACAATCTGCTATTGCAAAATTCAAGTTCCAAGATCAACCCGCAGAAATCAAGTACGTGACCATTAATCCTTTAGAATTTTTCTGAGATCAACTACACTACTAGCAGATTAATACGTTATTAGGGAAATGACTTATATTTAAATGTCAGGCACGGTGATGTTGTGATAGCTGCTATTACGAGCTGTACAAACACTTCAAATCCAGCTGTTATGCTTGGAGCCGGTCTTGTAGCTAAGAAAGCGACCGAGTTGGGGCTCTCTGTGAAGCCTTGGGTGAAGACTAGTCTTGCTCCTGGATCTGGTGTAGTTACGAAATATCTAAAAGAGAGGTATTTATTTATATATCGAACAAGCTACATTTGTAATATCATGTTTTTTATACATGTATGTCATGATACTATAGAGATAATACGGTTGTGTATAGACGGGTGTGTGTGTGCACGAGCCTTGCTTGCGGTCATGGATCTTTATCCTTAAAATTTTACTAATATAACTGGTGTCTTTGCAGTGGCTTGTCAGAGTATCTTGATAATCAAGGATTCAATTTGGTTGGATACGGGTGCACGACATGTATTGGGAATTCCGGTGAATTGTCAGAAGAAGTTGCATCCGCAATTGCTGATAATGGTAATTAGTTATGTGGACATGTGTGTATAACTAAATAGGTGTCTATCAGATATGATTGCGGCTGCCGTTCTTTCTGGAAACCGTAACTTCGAAGGACGCATCCATCCGTTGACTCGAGCTAATTACTTGGCTTCACCACCGTTGGTGGTTGCTTATGCTTTAGCCGGAACGGTGCGTGCTGCTCAATATGCGTGTTTGTGCGAGTGCATGTTTTTCAATATGCATGATACACACATGCATATACATACATATATTTATAAACATAATATGCATGCTCTTGATATCTGTGTTTTTCCAATATACAGGTGGATATTGATTTTGAGACGGAGCCTATAGGAATTGGGAAAAACGGCCAGGAAGTTTTCTTGAGGGATATCTGGCCTTCGTCTGAAGAAGTTGCAAAGGTATGCATGCATGATATATAGGTAGATAGATCCTGTTTGTGCACACGTACATGTTCAAGTCATGTATATTGTGTTTTATATTGGGATGTATGCTAGTTTGTATAGTTTGTATATTAAATATGCGTAAGTACACAATTCTCTCTCTCTCTCTCTCTGCGCGTGTGCAAGGGTCTACGTCAAGTTCTACATCAGAAAGATATGTGTGTGCATGTGTTGTGCATGTTTTGTGTATGTGCTGTTTATTTACCTTGTAAGTTCTTCTAACAGGTTGTAGAAGAATCAGTCCTCCCTGATATGTTCAAGTCAACATATGAAGCCATCACGAAAGGAAACCAAATGTGGAACCAATTATCTGCTCCCTCAGGTTCACTTTACGAATGGGACCCAAGTCAACTTACGTGCACGATCCACCATTCTTCAAAACCATGACAGAGAACGCCCCAGGTCTTTGTTATGAGAGTTACTATAAGTCTGTGTATGTGTGTGTGTGTGTGTTTTGTGATTGGATATATGCGCTATAATTGTATATTATATGTATGTATATATAAATTACAGCACTTACAATTTATACAGCTGTTAGCTGTCCGAGTATTTGCATAGCTACTAATCTTATCTAAAGTAATGGATTTTAAACTTGATATTTTAATAAGTTAAGAAATGAACATATAATACATATAATGTAGCAAGATGTGGGTGGCCGTGTGTGTGCCGTAGTACATAAAGATAAAAGTACTTAATTTACGGAATGTCAGTAATACCCTTCTTTTAATGAAGCTAAACATTATTTCTCCAGGTGTACACGGGGTTAAGGACGCCTACTGTCTACTAAACTTCGGGGACAGTATAACTACAGATCATATTTCTCCTGCGGGAAATATTAACAAGGACTCTCCGGCTGCGAAGTACCTAATAGAACGTGGTAAGCAACTCGTAGACGCGGATGGCCATGGACTCGCACACAAAACTGTACATACTCTCATATATGTGGCTGGGTGGTGTGTGTATGTGTGTGTTGATATATGCATTTATCTGTAGGGATTGATAAGAAGGATTTCAATTCGTACGGGAGCCGACGTGGAAATGACGAGATTATGGCGAGGGGTACCTTTGCGAATATTCGTATCGTAAATAAGTTTTTGAAGGGTGAGGTTGGGCCCAAGACCATCCACATTCCTTCTGGAGAGAAGCTTGCTGTGTTCGATGCCGCAAAGGTATTTATATATACATTCCATCACTTTAACTTAATAGTATTGTATACAACATAACATTAGTTTTCGATACAACATAACATTTATGGATATAATAACATATCTGTAAATATGAATCGGAAAACCTTCGTGCTTTGAATAATATGAAAAAGCGAACTTGCAATATGCATGCCAAATAGATAACAACACACAATACACACACACACACACACAATACATTTACGCTTATGGACGGTCGAGATTTTGCTGAATTCTCCTAGCATTTTCTCAACATGCTATAAGCAATATTAAGCAAACTTAGGCCGGGTTTGCTGATGGTCTTCATAAATTATTTTGTGGATTGCGCAGCACGGTTCTGAACAATATATTTGTTTATGTGATGTACTAAATCGTTTTTAACTTTGTCCTTGTTATGATTTTGTTTCTTTTGCAGAAATACCAAGATGAGGGTCATGGTCTCGTCATACTTGCTGGTGCGGAATACGGAAGTGGAAGTTCTAGGGACTGGGCTGCAAAGGGTCCCTTTTTACAGGTATGTGTACCTTAAAACACATCACACACCCGCGCTCGCACGCACGGAAATTGTCTGTGCGTGTGTGTGTGTTGTTTACATTCTGTATGTACATGCACTTAATATGATAGTTATTTAGTTATTTACATTATAACCTGTATATTATATATCCTTATTGTGGTGTGTGTGTGTGTGTGAGTGTGTGCTTGCAGATTCGTTTTTAATGTACATCAACAGGGCTAGCATATCTTATTGTGTTTGTGTATATGTATCGCGTCTTATTTATCTATTTATGTTGAACAGGGGGTGAAAGCCGTGATTGCGAAGAGTTTTGAGAGAATTCACAGGAGCAACTTAGCAGGGATGGGAATAATCCCGCTGTGTTTCAAGGAAGGGGAAGATGCAGATTCCTTGGGATTGACGGGATACGAGAGATTTTCGATTGATATCCCGTCCGATGTCAAGGACATCAGACCTGGACAAGACATACTTGTCAAGACAGATAAAGGGATTAACTTCACTTGCACTTTACGGTTTGACACTCAGGTTAGCTCTCTCTCCTCTCTCTCTCTGTCTCTCTCTCACACACACACACGATGTGTCTGTTGTTTACCTCTGATACCATTTTTCAATACATTAAGTTTATTTCTTATTTCTTTACCTCTGATACTTGTATATATCGTCTCAGTACATTTTAGTTTATAGTTATCCAATATTAGATGTAGGCCACAGATAGAGGTAGGTATATGTATGAAGTGATATTTACCGAGAGGTATTGAGAAACCATATACAGTATACCTTCCTGTGGTCATATGTGCGGTTTGTCTATAGTGTACATTGAATTTCCTATGCACCTAGAACAATTTATATATATATAACAAGATAGCTGTGTATGTGTTCTATTTTGTCTGTCTGTCTGTCTGTCTGTCTCTCTCTCTCTCTCTCACACACACACACACAGTGATCTAATATGTTTATTGGATGTAGGTTGAGTTGACGTATTTCGAACAAGGAGGTATTCTACACTACGTGATAAGGCAACTGCTTCAACAATCTAAGAATAAGTAGGCTCCAGAGACGCTTTACCCCTTTGAGAGTTGTATATTTATTCTTGTTTTGTTGTTCTTTTTTTTTTATTCTTTTAATTTCTTTTTTTTTTTTTGCCTTTTTCTGTCGGTGGTGATTATATCGATCAGGTAAATAAGCACGGTACACTTTTAAATAATTCAATATAATTTTCAAAATAATTTTGTGTATACACATGTACTGTGTTGACACACATGTTACATTATATAAGTCATATAGATATAACACCACTGATTATATATAATTGAAATGAATATTTATATTCTTGTGATTTAAAATTAAACATAAGTTAATATATCTGAAGTTTTATGTGTGAAATACTTGTAGTCATCTTTTGTTTAAATGTGTAATTTAAACACAACACAAGTTAATATTGCTACAAATATTATAGATTTGTATCATAGATGGTTCCGAGTTTGATTACTTCTTGTTGATTTGTATATAGTTTTTATAATGTTTATATAGATGATTTAGTATATAGTTTTTTTATAATGTTGATTAAGTTGATTATGAGTTTTTTTAAAATCAAAAACCTTACTGATATTAAAATTAAAATACTTAAATTTATAATATATAAATTTAATTTTAAAATTAGCTCTGTGGTTTTAATATAATGTAATATATATAGTATAGGCATTAATATAAAAAATTATGTAATATATGATTTTAAAAAAATAAAAAATCACTCCTTTTAAAGTTGAAATTACATAGTTTTGTTCAGAATATTCATAATAAAGTTATTAATATTTTCTTATATAATCAGTTTGAGGTCCAAGGAATGGGGTAAAAACTATTGTCTAATATGATTTTTAATCATAACGTAGTAACTCTTTATTTAATAAAAATCCTCATTTAAATAAACTGTTTAATGTTAGTAATTAGATCTTATTGGAAAGTATAAGACATACAAAGTAATATAATTAAGTCTAATCAAGTGTCTATCACATGCATAAGACGCCAATTAAATTAGTGAGAATAAATCTCGAACTTAATTGGTATTAAAAAAAATTAATTAAAGAATGCTTTACCTATATATGTGTGATAAGAATTTGTTAAATGACACGTTTAAAGTTAAAAATGTTAAACACATCTATATATATATATATAATATATCCGTAAATACAACAACACACACACACATATGTATATACACTCTGTTTCTGTCTTAGGAAAATAAGAAAAGCTTGTGAACTTTATACCTTGGTAAAGAATCTATCTAGAACATAGATATATATAATAATAAATCAAGTGTACATATGTACACATGCAACTACGCCTGCGTACACTTGTGTATAATGTTCTATTAAAAAAAAGGGGAAAAAATTCATATATAACTCTTAAACTTTCCATATTTAAATATAGTATCTAAATTCATCCAGAAGTTTTGAATATTTAGATGCGTATCCTGGTATTTCAGTTTATATAAATCTATAAAAGTGTATGATTAATTCTTAATTCATTGTTAAAACACAACCAATTCAAAAAATATTGCAATATATATAGTTCTTTAAAAAAATCACGGATATATTAAGATATGAAATGGTGTAAGTTCATAGGACAAGATCTAGTTCAGTGAAGTACAGCTAAATAATGGGAAATTTATAAATCTTATATATCTATAGAGTCCACTAGAGCATGTGCATATATACAAAATATTAAAATCAATATTTATGAATTTTGAAGACCTCTTACCGTATAGGAAAGTTTTTTTTTATATTAAATATATAATGAAAATTATTAAATACAAAATGAATACCCATTCCATATAAATAATATAATTTCAAATACCCTATATAACCTTTACGACCACCAAATTTAATACAAAAGATTTCACATATACATTCACTATTATATCATTTTGAATATTTTAATATTTAACATTCGCATGGGTTTAACTAAAAGAAGTACATTTCATAGCAAACAAACACGTATTTTGGGTTCACACACACATATATATCTGTATGTGTGTGTGTGTTACCCAAAGATAGCACAGTACATAACGTATATTATGATAAATAAACGTACTAAATGCTTGGCTTTTGGAAGCTCGAGACAAGCCAATCCTCGCTATGCTCAAACATATATGAACAATATAAACAGTACCTTCTACTTATTCTATAAGAAGTACATATATCAGAATACTTTTACTGTATATGTGTTATATACCATTTATACACACTCTGTACACATTAACCCATGGAAATATTCTGACAACACACTATGACATTTGACCTACACACTATGACATCGTTACTTAAACTACACATACACGCACGCATGCACGCGCTTACACACATGCATGGGGAAGTATGTAATGTATTTCTAGATGCCAACCAATTAATCCAAATGGAATGTGTGTGCGTGTGCACAGACACACACACACACACAGACTTACTTATTGCCAATGTTATGCGTTCTTTTTGCTTGTATAACAGCTTGTTCTTCCCACATACCAGCAGAGCCATAAATCTTTTCCATAAGTATATACCCCACTTCATCACCACCATCTAATCTCATCAACGACTCGAATGCAATCCTGGCCACCCCACATTCTTCCATTTCCAACAGGCTCCAACAGTATCCTCCACATCATGGCATCCTCCTTAAACGGCATCTCATAAACAACCTTCAAAGCCTTCCCAAACTCATTTGCACGTCCCAAAACATCCACTATACATCTATAGTGTTCGACCTCCGGAGAAACACCGAACTCAGTAAGCCTGTTGAAGCACTTGAGACCTTCCTCTACAAAACCCGCATGACTACACGCCGACAATACACAAACAAAGGTAATCCCATTTGGCTTCACTCCCTTCTCTAACATCATCCCAAACGATGTAAAAACTCTCTCTCTATCTCCTTGTATCCCATAAGCCGCTATAAGTGCGGTCCACGAGCTTACTGAGTTCACCGCTAGATCGAAAACAACCTCAAAAACCAATGAAACCCCGGTTTTCCCATAGAAATCCAGAAGAGAATTCACCACCAACTCATCACATTCAAATCCATACCTGCAAACTTCAGCATGTATCGCTTTACCAGAGTCCAAAGCAGATGCATCTCCACAGGCACTTAGAACAGCCACGTATATATGCGAATCAGGCTTGTACTCCGCTGTCAAATGAAACTCAGCAAAGAGCTCCAGTGCTGCCTCGTGCATCCCATTCTCAGAGTATCCAACAATGAGAGCAGTCCACGAAACAACATCGCAAGCTTTCATGCTGTTGAAGACACCCTGCGCCTCGGGTAGACTCCCACACTTTGCATACATATCCACCAATGCACAACTGAGGAATAAGTCGAAGCTAATGCATGTCTTCCTGGCTTCAGTATGGATGTCCCCCTTCTGTAGATATTTGAGCTTCTCTGGGTGTTTCAAAGCCAGAGAACTGCATGCCTTGAGCATCACAACTAAGGTTCTGGAGTTCGGTTTGAAGCCTTCACGCTGCATGACAGTGAAGAGTTCCAGAGCAAGATCTTCCTCCCCATTCTCCACGTATCCATAAGTAGAGAGGTCCAGAGAGTTATATCTCGATTAATAGCCTTATTGAATGCTCCCCGAGCCTCTTGCATCAAACCAAACCTTGCATACATTTTCACTAAGCTGCTTGCGACGAACACGTTAGAGTCATATCCGCTACTTCTCAACTGCAGATGAATCTCTCTCCCATCTGGAAGGCTTGTACAAGCATTCAATACAGCAACATAAGTTCGAGAGTCTGGCTCGAGACTTAGCTGTGTTTGCATTCTGTAAAATACCTCTAAGGCGACCTCTGCTTCACCATTCTCCACGTACCCCATAAGCAATGTGTTCCACGATGCTGTGCAAGGATTCCTGTCGAAGACCCGCTTCGCATGAGTCATGAACCCACATTTCGCATGCATGTCCACAATAGCACTCGCCACAAACTCCGAAGAATCTACGAAGCCTCTTAAACTCGCTCTAAACTCGATCTCCAACCCTTTCTCGTAGAAGTATGCCAGTTTTGAAGACTCTCTTGTTGCAAGGATTGTTACCGACTTGAAAGCAGCAAGAAAAGTTGCCTCGTTTGGCTCCAGTGGCATACACTCGAATAAACTCAAACTTAACTCGGCCTCCCCATTCTCCACGTAGCTCATCAACAGTGCTGTGTATGAAACTACGGTGTACTCCAACATCTTGTCGAAAGTTAACCTGGCATCAAAGGAACTCCCACATTTGCAGTACATGTCTATAAGTGTGTTTCCCACAAAGATGTCAGTAACGAATCCATCACATACTACTCTAGAGTGAATCTCCATGCCTTTATTTAACGAGCTCACCTTTATATTCATCCCATCTATGTATACTGGCTCCTCTTTAGTTGCTAAGCTCCCACAAGCCTTGAGAACTGCCACATAAGTTCGATCATCCGGCACAACTTCTGAGCCCATCCTTGCATAAACAGACAATGCATATTCTTCTTCCCTGTTCTCCACGTACCCGTATATGAGTGTGTTCCATGAGACCACATTGCGCTTCTGAATCGCATCGAATACCTCTCGAGCACGTGTCATGCTCCAGCATTTCGCATACATGCTCACCAGTGTGTTCGACACGTATACATTGCTGCACGAATCACCTTGCACGGCCAGAGCATGTATTAACACGCCTGTCTCGAGGTCCCTGAGGTTGCCACACGCTTTCAGTGCCGCAAGTAGGAGACTTGTCCCTGTAGTAGCTCTGGTTTCAAGGAGATTATTAGCTATAAAATGTACCTTGTAATGATAATATACGGAGCTTTTCTGAGTTCTACTTACAGAGAGATATAAGCTTTGCATTGCTAGGTAAGTAAGGGGTCAAACTCTCTGAGATCATCCAATCGCAGACAAGCCGTACACAGCTTGTATAAATGTATATTATTCCCGAGAAAATGCCATACATACCTGGTCGGATTCCACATGCGCCTACTCCCACGCAAGCGTGAGCCCTAAAATTCTAGGTACATACCTCGCATTCAGATGCGCCTGCGTCTCCCACGCAAGCGTGAGCCCTAATTTTCTATAAATGCATATTATTGTAGAAATTGCCGTACATGTTTCCTTAAAGGTAAATTTCTAGGGCTTGGTCATCAAACTGTCGTTTAGGCAAAATGTACGGAAGGAATCTTGGAACACTGTTCACTTCTCAGCCGCCATTTGCAAAACACGACATGTCATATGTGATTCCTCTCAATTATTTTAAGCGATTCGAACCGGTCATGAATATGCGTTTGGCATTATCTTCGACCGTGGATGGTACACCGTCCGTACATCTTAACCGTCCGTTCAGGCAGCAGAATCTAATTGTGTTGGGAGGTTCAGTATTTCTCTCATGAGCGATAGATGGACAAGCTGTGGGACGCTAATTCCGTGTTGAAATCGTGCGACCCATACGACGACTATCTCTGTCTCCTCGAAGACGGATACTTAGCCCCCCATTTCCAGGAGATTGATCTGCAGCAGGAGCACCCGTTCCATGGGTTTCCTGGGAGCCCCCGCGACGGGTTTCACGGGGAGGAGGCAGAGGCAGATTCACAGTATGTCATGGTCGAGAGTTCGTGTCTCCTCCAGAGAAGTCTGGCGGAGGCGCTCAGACGGATCAGGTTCTGTGGCGGACACGTGCTGATGCAAGTATGGATGCCATATAAAGAGGCCGACATGGTGTTTCTCTCCACGAAGAACCAGCCGTTTGTAATGAGCAGAACAGAGGCGAGCCTGGTGAGGTACAGGAACGTGTCAATCAAGTACACGTTCCCAGCCAAGAAGGGATCACAGGCTCTCCCGGGACTCCCCGGACGCGTGTTCATGAAGCAGATGCCGGAGTGGACTCCGAACGTCCAGTTCTACAGCGGCCTGAGTTCCTCCGCGTACAGGAGGCCATCAGCTGCAATGTGAAGGGCACCCTGGCTGTGCCCGTCATCGAGCCGTCCTCGAGGAGCTGTGTTGCTGTTATCGAGCTTGCCATGAGCGAGGAAAGGCTCCAGTATAGCCAAGAAATCGACGACATCTCCAATGCCCTCCAAGTAAAATCTCCCACATTTCCTATGTATATATAATGTGATACACCAGTTCTCTTGCAGGCCGTGAATCTATCCACTACAATCTTTGTATCTGGGAACAGAACATTAGAGGTACGTAACCATTCCTTGACTGTGCGTTCTATAACTCTTGCATGTCAAAACCCAGATACGTGAACACAAACAAGGAGTATGGACGGAGATAGGCGAGGTCTTGTTAAGTCTATGTAAGACACACCAGTTACCGCTAGCTCAAGTTTGGATACCTCACACAACAGAGAAGCCAGTTAAACTGGTGACTAAAGGAGCTCCTTTCTACGGGGAGAGCGGCTTCCGGAAGGCATGCGAGGAACACGCCTTGCTCAAGGGACAGGGCTTACCAGGACAAGCCTATACTTCAAACGAGCCTGTATTCAGGAGAGATATCAAGGAGTTCACCAAGGATGAGTATCCCTCGGACACTACGCTCGGTTGTTTAATCTCTCTGCTGCTGTTGCTGTGCGGTTCCGGAGCATCCATACGGGCTGCGATGACTACATATTTGAGTTTTCTTGCCACTGAACTGCACCACTGAACAACAGCAAAAGTATGTACTCGATTCAATGTCGAGGTCTCTAGGACGGGTTTCAAGAAGCCTAAGGATAGTGACACCACAGGAACTCGCCGAGGAGGACATACATATGCCCGAGGTTATCAGCAGTTCGGCGTCCAGTGTAATATATCAGCGAGACAAAGCCCTAGAACACGCAAGTCTAAGCGTGGGGCCGCGGAGAAGACAGTCTCTCTTAGTGTACTCCAGAAATACTTTACTGGGAGGCTAAAAGATGCAGCAAAAGACATTGGAGGTAATACAGATTTTATATATAATATATATATAATATATATATATATTTACTCATTCTTTGTCTTTGTCAGTATGTCCTACAACATTAAAGAGGATATGCAGACAGCATGGAATAGCACGTTGGCCGTCACGAAAACTCAAAAAGATCGACAGACACATTAAGAAGCTGCAGGGCGTGTTGAGTTCAGTTCAAGGTCTCTCTTCCACCTCTGGGATTGTCAGTGTCGGTGTCGGGGATGTGATCAACTTCTCATCCGGCCACACGACTGCGATAATCGCTCCACGGAGAAGTACTGAAGAGCTACAGGGGCTCTTGTTCTTCTTCACACAAGAGCTCCTCGCTGTCGAGCAACGAGCACAGTGTAACATCTCCCCCTCAGGAGGGCGACAACAACTCGTCGTCGCTCTTCACGGTGAAGGCGACGCACGGGTCGGATACTGTGAGATTCAAGCTCCTTGTTGAACACATGACGTTTAAGGACTTCCGTGAGGAGGTTGCAAGCAGGTTCAACTTGGAGGAATCTTCGTTTGGACTCAGATACTTGGACGACGACGGAGAGTGGATCTTACTGGAAAGAAATGAAGATTTCAAGGAGTGCATGCAGGCAAGTAACAAGCACAAGATCAAGGTTCTTGTCTCTGCTAACTAGGTTTGCTTGGATGAACAATAAAAATCACTGTTAACTTTAAAGAGTGTAAAAGCTTTGTTTGGATTCTCTTCAGATGTTTGACATTCTTCACTCAATCGTGCCAAAGCAAGCATGAAAACATGAGCCATATAAAATAAAGTGAACACACCCCACATCCGTTGTCATCCACCGTTGGATGGTCCCGTCCGTAGCTTCCCGGCAGCTGCGCAACGTGGAGCCCTAATAGTGTTAAAGCTATGGCGAAGCGCGTCTCCCTGCTGACGCTGTGCGTTCTCCAAAGAAGGCTCTGCTACTACTCGGTTACGTCTCTATCAAGCTTGCATTCTTCTTAAAGGTTTCGTATCTCTGCAGATCTTCCCATTTCTTGCGTTTCAATCTATAAAAGTTGCATTTTGAATCGGATTTTCAAGATTTCTAGCCGGCATTTGTAGCAAAGCGCCGATTTCTTGACGTTTCGATCCGTAAAGCTTGCATCTTGAATCGAGTTTTCAATCAAGAAGCTGCGGAAGCACGCATTCTGGTGCAAGAATGGGGGAGGAAGCGTATCCGGCTTGGGTAAGAACAGTGGAAGAATGCGCCAGGGAGTTTTCAGTGGATTTCTCCAAGGGGCTGTCTTCAGAAGACGTGGAACGGAAACGCGGCAAGTACGGATGGAACGAGCTCAAAAAGGAGAGCGGGAAGCCTATCTGGAAGCTTGTGCTTGAGCAGTTCGATGACACTCTGGTGAAGATTTTGCTGTGTGCGGCAGTGATCTCGTTCATTCTTACATACATAGACGGGCATGATAAGTCGGATGTCACTGCATACGTGGAGCCCCTCGTAATCGTTCTCATCTTGGTGATCAATGCGGTGGTCGGGGTATGGCAGGAGAGCAATGCTGAGCACGCTCTTGAGGCGCTCAAGCAGATGCAACCGGAGAATGCCAAAGTTACAAGAGACGGTAGATTCATCCCGGATCTTCCTGCTCGTGAGCTTGTTCCTGGAGACATTGTAGAGATCCATGTGGGTGACAAGATTCCTGCTGATATGAGGATTGCCAGCCTGAAAACTTCTACTTTGAGGATTGAACAGAGCTCCCTTACTGGGGAGAGTGCACCAGTGATCAAATCCTTGCAGCCAGTTGAGTTCGAGGATATCGAGCTCCAAGGCAAGGATTGCATGGTTTTTGCAGGCACCACCGTGGTCAACGGTACGTATGAATGTTTCTGTGCATGTATTGTATATTTATGTGTTTATGTCTCTGTAGGATCATGTATCTGCATCGTGGTCAGTACTGGGATGAATACGGAGATAGGGAAGATCCAGGCACAGATACACGAGGCGTCACTGGAGGACGACGAAACTCCACTAAAGAAGAAGCTGGATGAGTTTGGGGAGAGGCTGACATTTGTCATTGGGCTGATATGTCTGTTGGTTTGGGTTATCAACTATAAATACTTCCTCTCGTGGGAGGTTGTGGACGGCTGGCCCAGGAACATCAAGTTCTCATTCGAGAAGTGCACGTACTACTTTGAGATTGCTGTTGCACTTGCAGTTGCTGCAATCCCCGAGGGGCTCCCTGCCGTGATCACGACATGTTTAGCCCTGGGCACGAGAAAGATGGCACAGAAGAATGCTATTGTTCGTAAGCTGCCCAGCGTAGAGACTTTGGGGTGTACTACGGTGATATGCTCAGACAAGACTGGGACACTTACTACCAACCAGATGTCCGTCATGGAGTTTGCTGGAAACGGTTCCTCTCCGGGAAAGTTGCGGGACTTCTACGTAGATGGCACGACGTACAGCCCAGATGATGGTTCGATCACTGGTCTCATTCCTGGGCGGCTGGATCCAAATCTACAGTCCATAGCACAGATTGCAGCCGTTTGTAATGATGCCGGCATTGTTTTTAAAGCGGGTCAATTCCGGGCTACTGGTATGCCTACTGAAGCCGCGTTGAAGGTACAGTTACATAATATTCTCACATCCTTGTCTTTTTTCATTTTAATACTACATTTAAACAGGTCCTTGTCGAGAAAATGGGTGTTCCTGATGTTCAGGAACATATGCGAATCTACGAACGTGATAACGCAAATTACGATGACAATGTCCCTGTTCACCTTGGTAAGTATTCAATAATATTATTTTTATACTATGTTATTAAAGTATTAGCTATTAGCAGCTTAGCACGTTCATCTGACCACTTGAATCTGCAGGGTGCTGTGACTGGTGGTCTCAGGGAGTCAAGCGTGTTGCTGCTCTTGAATTCGATCGTTACAGAAAATCGATGAGCGTAATTGTTCAGAGCGGTTCTGGAAGGAGTATCTTACTTGTCAAGGTGAGTATATACTCTGTGTGTGTGTGTGTGTGTCCGTGCGTGTTTGTGAACTGAGTGATGTTATACAGGGAGCGGTGGAGAATGTATTGGAACGCTGCTGTTATATACAATTAGAAGATGGCACTGTTGTGGAGCTGGATAATTCGGCACGTGCTGCCATTGTTGCTAAGCTCAATGCCATGAGTTGCAAGGCTTTACGCTGCCTTGGGCTGGCATATAAAGAAGACCTGGGAGAATTTGGTACATATGATGGGGAGCATCATCCTGCTCATAAGAAGCTGTTAGATCCCACAAACTATTCTGCCATTGAAAGTGATCTTATATTCTCTGGACTAGTTGGCTTGAGAGTAAGTCACATAATACGTACATATATGGTGTGTGTACTCAACTGACTCTTCTTTGCAGGATCCACCACGTGAAGAAGTGAGATGTGCCATAGACGACTGTAGGGAAGCCGGGATTCGTGTTATGGTGATTACTGGAGATAACAAGAATACAGCAGAAGCTATATGCCGGGAAATCGGTGTGTTTTACGAAGGTGAAAGCTTAGTAGGAAAAAGCTACACAGGAAGGGACTTTATGGCGCTTTCTCCAGAACACAGATACAAGGTACATATCCTCCATGTATATGCATATATATACATAACTATACGTGTGTGTGTCTATCTATCTATCTACATATATGCATGGACATTATGCAGGTTTTATTAGGTAGCGGTGGACGTGTTTTTTCAAGAGCAGAGCCAAAACACAAGCAGGAAATTGTGAAAATGCTGAAAGAAGCAGGTGAAGTAGTTGCTATGACTGGTGATGGAGTGAACGACGCCCCTGCTTTGAAGCTGGCAGACATCGGTATTGCCATGGGTATCACCGGAACAGAAGTATGAACTGATCATTCACATATATGTGCACTACATCTTCTCATGCACAATAGACACTAGTGGTAATTGAGTGTTAACGTTGTCTGTTATTCATCAGGTAGCAAAAGAAGCTGCAGATATGGTATTAGCTGATGACAACTTTAGCACAATTGTAGCAGCCGTGGCTGAGGGCCGTGCCATCTACGACAATATGAAAGCCTTTATCAGGTAACTATATATTTCACACATGCATGCATGTGTGTACGTATATCTAATTGCATACAGTTTAGCTTAAATGGTGTATTTGTAGGTACATGATATCTTCAAACATTGGCGAAGTTGCATCCATATTCTTGACGGCTGCACTGGGGATGCCTGAAGGTTTGATACCTGTACAGTTACTGTGGGTGAACTTAGTCACAGACGGACCTCCAGCGACAGCATTGGGCTTTAATCCCCCTGATATGGGTATAATGAAGAAGCCACCTAGGAAAAGCAACGATAAGCTCATCAATGCGTGGGTTTTTCTCCGTTACTTGGTTAGTATAATGGGCGTGTGTGTGTGCATATGTTTATATATAATCATGTTATGCTGTTACAGGTGATTGGGCTCTACGTAGGTGTTGCAACTGTGGGTATATTTGCCTTATGGTATACACAGGAGTCATTTTTAGGAATCAAGTTAACAAGTGATGGCCACTCTCTTGTGACATTCTCACAACTAACACACTGGGGAGAATGCCCGTCATGGCAAGGTTTCAAGGTTGCTCCCTTCACAGTAGGCAACAAAACGTACTCATTTGATAGCAATCCTTGTGACTACTTCACAACAGGTGTGTGTGTGTGTGTGTGTCTGTGTAGGTGTAGCTGTGCACAATATAATATTGTATATTCTGTAGGCAAAGTGAAGGCAACCACACTGTCACTATCCGTGCTGGTGGCGATAGAGATGTTTAACTCACTAAATGCGTTGTCTGAAGAGGGGAGTTTGTTGGTGACGCCACCGTGGAGGAATCCATGGCTGCTTGTTGCCATGTCATTCTCATTTGGCCTCCACCTCATCATCCTCAGTGTACCTTTCCTGGCTAGAATATTCGGAATTGTCCCGCTGAGTTGGAGAGAATGGCTTCTTGTGTTTGTGGTGTCTTTCCCTGTGATACTCATCGACGAAGTTCTCAAGTTTGTTGGTAGGCGTATGTCTGAGGCTGAAAGGAGAAGAAGAAAGCTCAAATCAGCTTAAGGCGTGTTCCATCACAACGGTCTAAGGTGTGTCTGTGTGTGTGTGTGTGTCTGTGTTCGCACTATTACACAGCACTGGATTGATATGTAGATGGATATATATATATATATAGACATACACACACCACAACGATATGTATACCCTATATTAATAAGCCCTTGTTATACTCAATTGATGTGTGTGTGCGTGCGTGCACGTGCACATATTTTACAATTGTACTTAAATAGACAAGAAAAAACATACACTACATAGAACTTTATATGTATATTTGTCTATAAATGAGCTCTGTGGGTATAGAAAACTCTCCCTCTCGTGTGTGTGTGTGTGCGCGTGCCTGCGTGCACGTGCACATATTTTACAATCGTGCTTAAAATAGACGAAAAAACATACACTACATAGAACTTTATATGTATATGTGTCTTAAATGTTTTACGTTCATACTCAATATATAGAACTTTGTGTGTGTGTGTGTGACATAGACATATAGATTAGTTTGATTAATTTAATTAATTGATTTATACATAATAAGTAAGGTACTAAAAATTATGTTTTACAGGACGATTGGAGAGCGAAAGAAGGTGTTGAAAATCGCGCAGCAGCAAAAGATAAGCCTCCCCCGTTGTATACGAAAGTGGAGTGCCCATCATACTTGCAAAGTGGGATTTTCAACAACTGGTGTACACAATCATTCTTTTCTCAATATAATATATATATATATATGTATATGTATGTATGTATGTATGTATGTATGCATGCGTATACAGGCTTACATGAATACATTCTTTCCTAGTGCGTTACGGATTGAGTGCTTTATAAATATCCGTTGCTTAATATAAAGCTGTTAGATCCCCATTTCTCTCCACATATATATAATGATTAAGCATATACATGTTTCATTGGACAACATTAACATTTTTAAGTGTTAACCAAGATGCTAAAGCACAGACTTATGTAGAGATGGGCATCTAAAAAAGATCCTATACTAAGTGAAAGAAAGAAAAAAGTATGCCGTACAACACAGTACCTCCCAAATGCTGTGTGTGTGTGTGTGTGTGTGTGTGTGTGTGTGAGAGAGAGAGAGAGAGGAGGAGGGAATGATGGGACAAGGAATATAACCACTTCATGTATGTGTGTGTGTAAAATAAGCATATTTAATTGTTAGATGTTAAATTATTTGTTTTATATTTATCTTTTATTCCAGTGAATATACCAGCTAGACTATTATAGTGGTTTACAAACAGAGATAAATATCAGCCAATAAATATAACAATTTGTAAATATAATCTACATCACACATCACACTACAAGTATATTCTCACACACATACACACACGCACCCACACACACAGAGTATGGTGTAGACTATGCGTGCATACATGTGTTTATAAAAATACTCAATTAAGAAATATGGATTTTGTCAATATAGATTTTGTTCATCACTATATATTCACGTGTGTTAAACATATGTTCTGAATGAACGATACGCGTTCGATATCATATGGTGTGTGTGTGTGTGTGTGTTTGCCTACTCTGGTAACAGACACGTACCAGTTGCGTATGTGGTACTTGCACGAAACCGTTACTGCTTCATACCTGCAATATATGAATCAACGTGATAAGTATCTTTGTGAAAGCTTAAATATGAATTTTGATATTAAATAAGAATATTCTGTTTTGTCTTGTTTTTTAATGAAGAAAATTAAAATAATAAATGAAACTATCCAAAAGGAAAATCAGAATCAAGGTCGGAGTACTACTTGTTGGAATATTGTACAAATTTATATGTATTCAATTTTATATTTTTGATACTAACTTTGTTGTTTAGCAGTATTAAGTAACAATATAATACTAACTTTGTCATTTCATAATATTAAATAAATTATAGGTGTGTTCTTATTATTATTATTAACAATGTGTGTTTTTCGAGTTTGACGTCCAAGAGGTCAAGATATAAAGGTGTGTTTATATATATATATATATATATATACCATCCTCCACAATTATAATTACATATATTATTTTTCTAGTAACTTAATAATTAAATTATTAAAAATATTATTTTAGATATTTTTATCACAATTCTTATTAATTAATTAAATATTATTTCTATTATAATTATTTTATATTCATATTTAATCACAGTGTAATTTCTTATTCTCCTTCCTCGCCAAAAATAAAGTTTTCATGAAATAATTATATTTATATTCATATTCAAAAACTATTATGTTTTGAATCTATAAGTAATGTTTAAGTTATGGTAGATTTTTATTAATCATTTTGAGTTTCACTTTAAATACAATTAACATCTACTGCAACTTTGATAATTATATAAATGCATTCTGCTTAATAACCTGGACTCTAGCAACTGCGATTTCAACACTGTCTGTAACAACAATCACTGGCTGGAAAAACGGGGCAGATCCAACGGTTGCTTGACCCAGGAAGATAATCTGCTTGACACATCCCTGAACAAAATCTGCAGAGAAGAGATTAAACTCTGAAGATCCATCGGCGGAATCTACGAATGTAACACCTCTCGCCTTTCCTGTCTCCGGGGAATCGATCGAACTCTTATTTGCAATCTTTGTTCGAACAATCGTATGTCTCCGTACATGTTTCCTGAGCCTCTCACTACTACCTGTGAAGCATTACTCGGTGGAAGGAGGATTTCTTGCCCGTAAAATATAAATGTTTACCATAGGAGCTACTTATTAAACTGCAACATGTAATAAAGAAGGAGAAGCTCACAGTTAGACTTACACATAATGTTGCACAAGACTCAGAAATAAGCTTATTTGTTAAGATTTTGTTTCTAGGTGGCTGAGTTTGGTTGTGGTAGTTTATATGATTGGGTTTGGTTGTGGAAATTTTTTGAATGTGATTGATTGATTAATTGAGTGGTTATATATTATTGTCAGTAAAAGTTTGTAAATAAATAATTTAGGATATCTTAAAGATAACATTAGGATGCATATGTAATAAAAATGTTTATATATATAATTTAATATCACGGGCATACATCTCTTACAACTTGTACAAAGCATATCAACTATAAATTAATGTTCTTAACCTAATGCGTACACAGGTTAGTAAACTTCATAAGATAAGTCCTTAAGTCATATTTAATATCTCCCCGTGGGTCGTCAGAAGGTGGCATGCATGTAGGATAAAAGAATTATGATTTGAGGGCAACTTAACCTTAGCATTGCTCACTGGGTGTCATTTTATCATGGATCTGTTGCACTCTTGGCTAGTTTGGTCAATTTCAGGATATAGGCTTCGTGTCTCTTCTGAGCAGCTGTCCGAGATGGGTTTTTGCTCGGCCTACGCCGGGTTTGGACTCTATGTTCGGCGCTTGTGGAAGCAAAGAACCGACTTCCCGTGGGTAACGGAGTTTATATGTATTAATAAATAAAATTACTGCCTCCGATTTGACGATTCAAATTTTGTAATTAATAAATTTAAAATTTCAAAGTATCGTTTATTATACAGATTAGTTGAACCATTATAATTTAAGATTTGATTTATTTATAATAACACTATTCATAAATTTTAAACAGTGGAGAATACACGGGAAGAGTCCTTCTTAACATTATTATTTTATTTATTTATTTGTTATAGTTGATTATGGACATGTTAAGATTTATCTAAATGAAAATCATATAAAAGTTTCATTACTACTTTGGCCTTTGCCTCATGGATGTATCTAATATTAATCTTATTAATAGCCAATTAAAGAGAAGCATGATAAATGATTAATAATATATTAATTTATATTACAAATTATTAATAAATTTGTAAAGAATAACTATAAATATTAAGAATAAAAAGCAAAGATATGAGTTCAACAACAATTTCAATTAAAGTTTTAATATGAAGAATCACTACATAGTAACATATGGTCTTTCAGCATTAATCCCTTGTATAAGGTATTACAATATAACCTTTAAAGCCTAACTCAAGTATTTTAATAAGCACAAGACTAAGTCCTTTAAAATGATTATTCTTCAATTTTTATAAGATAACCTGAATAGACTTTAAAATCCCATTTTAAAAACATATACAAACTCATGTTCCAACCCATGCCTTACACATACCACATACCCGTAATAAAGCCAAAACATAGTGACTTATCCTTTTAAGGATAACTCTCATTAGGGAGTACAACCCTTTTAAAGTGATAAGCCATGCCTTAAATCATGACTAACGGGTTTGAGTGGTTAAATTATATCTTATTACCAAGGTTAATACTTAGTGAGGACACAAGTATGTATTGTAAATGAACACAAGTGTTATGTTAAAGTAAACTCTTTAAAATTAAATTTAAACAACCCATATTATACAATTTCATAAGTGCCTCATAATAAGGTTCTTACTCCTTAATGAGAGATTAAATTGTTTAACCCCTTAATTAAAAGGAGAAACACTCTTAACTAAATGTGCCATTAGTTATGAGACTTAAACTCTCTAGCCCCTTAGCGTCAACCTCACGAGACAACCAAGGTGTGCTCCATGGACCACAACACAGACTATCTGCTTGGCACTTCATACCTGGATCTGGACCATTCTTTCCCTCACCTGCTTTCCTACTCCACAAAGAACCCTAATTATTTGTTTATACAGGTATGGACTCCGTAGAATAGTTGGTCCAGTCGATTGTCGTCACCGCCCTACGACAAACGGTATATCACACCATTTGTGCCCTTTTCTTTTTCTTATTAGTATTTTCTTAGAATATGCTAGTATATGTACACTGAATATAAGCAACTCACATCAGTTAATCAAGCTTTAAAAAATGTAAAATATATAATGGGAAATTCTTTAACATTTGTGCCCTTTTTAATTAGTATATTCTTAAAATATACTTGTATCGCACAAGGCTCAACCTTTAAAAACAATTCTTCAATATAAACAATCATCTATATATGTTTTGTATGTGTTTATTTCTTTTTTCTACTTAAAACAAATTAAATGCTAATTTTTTAATTTAATACTCATTTTAATTTTAATTTAATACTAATCATGACATGTCACAAAAGGAATATTATAATAATATATTTAAATTTATATAAATGATAAGATTAAGTAAAAAAAAGATAAGTTATGATTAATTAAAAATAAATTATAGATGTAATATATATATGTGGTAATTAAATATGCACAAAATTTTAGTATACTATGTAATTAAGAAAGTTCTTTTTAAAAGGATTATAAATCTGATTAACATGTTTTTAGAGTAAATTCTTTTTTACATCTAGTTTGTGTGGTGTTTGTATATGTATGAATTCACTAGCACTGATCAATTAATTATAATTATTTATGGATAGTTTTGAAGTTAATGATTAATTTATATGATTTAAAATGAGCTTTAAAGTTAAAATAATTTGCTTATCTCTTCAAATCACAAACGATTACGCAAATAAATTATGTAAAACTTTAGATGATGTTTATAAATTCACTTGTAGGAAATAGATTTATTTTGTATTGAAAATTCTTTTCAGATTCTATTTTAAATTGTCTGTAATTTATTTTACACGTTATATATACTTCTCTCACATAGAGCTTGCCACTCTTTTCATTAAACCCGATTAAACCGTAGCGTAATTACGTTTTTCAACCACATCAGGATCACTCATAGCCTGTGTGATACATATAAAAGGCCAAATATCATACAAAGCACACATTCAAAGGATAGATTCGTCGTATATAGTAAAAGTACGTAAACTGTCCATTTGAGTTGCGGCGTGTCTGGTACATTATGTATATATAAATATGTACACATACATTTTTTTTGTTTATATTTTCATGAATAAATTAAAGAGTTCAACAAATTCATAAACGATAATTTTAAAACCGTCTAGTTTCTAACTCTTAAGAATAGCTAAATACTCATGCAGTTCTATAATAAAATTTGGACGACTTGAAATAAGTGTTAAAACACAGACGCAGACAGGCATACACCTGCGATGGACATGTGTCTACTTGATATGCTTTGTCTATACATTGTTACCCCCGGAACACAAGCAAGAGCACCAGGAGTGATACCGACTCTCGATTGAACAGTGAAACCATGTTGAGTTAAGGCTTGTTAATTTTTAATTTATATGTAAGTAATTAATTAAATAAAAATAAATAAATATTATTATTAAATTAAAAGGGACCAAATCTTATGTCCGAAAGAAACAACAATGTCATTTGTTCTTGGGTGTTTTATATGTTCGAAGGCATCATTTATAAATTCATGGATTTTACTTCTATACCTTCGTAAATGCAAAAGCAAGAACGGACGGAAATTCATTTCCACTTTAAAAATTAAAATAATTAGAATATTATAATATATGTATACATACATATGAATTATGAAATATGAGTAAAAGATTACTATACATAGTAAAGTTAAGTTACATGAACTGTGTTGTACTTGTAGATTATTTAAAGATTTCATTTGTTAATAAGTAACTTAAGCATATGTACTTATTGTTCACAACTGATATTCAAATTTATTTAAACTTTAGACAACATATTAAAATTAAAAACTTAATTCTTAACTATATTATTCTAATATAAAAATAATGGAGTAATATATACATTTATTAGATATGTTAATTTCAATTAGATGCGATTAGTTATATACATTAAAAATTAATAGGCTTTCTACAATATGTGTGTGTGTTGTGATTATGTCAATTACTAAGGAATGTACTTTCTATTAAGATTTCCATAAACAAAGTATGTGTGTGTGTACGAACACAATATATGGCATTAGGGTAAGGAATATTTTTTTGCATGAGTGGATTAAAAAGTATATTTTGTTAACTGTGCATATAATTCAGTAAAAGATTTATTTTTTTTACTTATTAAAATCTTACAGGCATTTCATGCAGATTAACGCTTCTGGTTTTTAGGGTAAAAACTATTAACAACGCATTGAACACAGAGTGTTTGACTAGTTTATAAAGTTAAATTTTTTAAAATAAACCAATTTAAAATAGCTTAAATAATAAATTATTATTTTTAATATACACTAGTTTATAATAATTTAAACCATTTAAACACCCTTCGTTTTATAAATAATTAATATTTTCCAAGTTAAACTACTGTGAAGTTAAATTGATCAATTTATAAAATAAGTTCTGCCTAGTTAAAATAATTTAGTTTAACTAGTTTATAAACTGTTTATTTAAACTAATTTAATAAATAATAATAGTTTATAATTTAACTATTTTATAGTTTTTTTAAAATAATTTATTTGTAAGATAATAATTTAAACTATTTATAACTCGTTTAAATAATAAACCATGACATGGGAACGGGGTGGATGTAAAACATAAGAGGAGCACATGTTATGTACAGACACAAATAGTGAATACTTGAAGTATTTAAAAAAGCTATAACAAAATTAATGCTTAATACTAAAATTTATATTTATATAAGTTATTTGTATAACTTATATAAATATAAAATGTTCTAATATTAAAGCTTAAAAATTAAAATGTTTTAAATTAAAACATAATTAATGCAATTGTGGGTTGATTTTTCTAATCTTTTAATTAAGATTTTAGAATGTTTTAAAACATTATAAACTTGCGTGACATGCATTTTAAACAATGTACAAGTTTCAATATACAACTTCAAGTTAATTAAGCTAATTTGGTATTCTCTTAATTAAGCAATACTTACTTAATTAAATGCTAATTTTCCTTTTAATTTAATACGCATTTTCATTTCATTTTATACTAATTATGATTCTTAATAGAGATTCACAAAGGCAAAAGTTATAATATATATTATTTAAAGTTATCTATTAAGTAAAATAAATTTAAATGATAAATATAGACAAACTAAAATTAAATTTATAGATTTAATATTATATATCTGGGATTATATAATTAAATGTACACAAATATTAATTTTAACATATAAAATAAATAAGGTACAAAATTCAAATTTCAGAGAGCCGCCTTTGAGGAATATTCTTTGCATGAGTGAATCTAAAAGTACATCTGTATATTTTGTTAACTGTGCATATAATTAAATAAAAGATTTAATTTTTTACTTTATTAAAATCTTACAAAAACTATGAAAACTTGAGTGTTTGTAAAATTAAATTAGTTAAAATAAATTAATTTAAAATAGCTTAAATAATAAACTATTATTATTAATATACACTCGTTAAATAATAGTTTAAACTATTTATTTACTACTACTTATAGTTTAACTAGTTTATAAACTGTTTATTTAAATTAATTTAATAGTTTATAATTTAAACTATTTTTATTAGTTTTCTTAAATTAGTTTTGTAAGATAATAATTTAAACTATTTATAACTAGTAAAACGTAGATTATTGATACTGCGCGGTACATTTGTTAAAATAACAGTAATAATACATAAGTACTTTCTCTACATTCGTGCGCGTGTATATGTCCACAAGGAATGAAGATTTAAACTGTTGCCAATACTGAAGTTTAATTATAACGATTGTATAATATATAATATCTTTATCTATATATATACTCAACCTGCAAATTCAACATTAAATAAATGAAATATATATAATATTTTATAATATTGTTTAAATTTAATTGTGAAAGGTAAATGCCAGCTTGGACACGAAGCATATTCCTAGAGTAAGGGTTTGCAGTCGTCAATGGCGCCTTCCCGCAAGCGAAGCAGCAGCGGTAAGCATATTTTGTAAAAAAAAATTTCTTCATCTTTGATCTTGCAGGAAATACTTCATCCTCACCGTCCGGATCTTCAGCGCCTGCCCGCAAACAGAAGCGGGGAGTAAACGAGGCCACGCAACCTTTGAGTAAGTGGTTTTGTATTTAGATGATACAATCTCTCTTGTTTGATGCAGGCAAGGTTCTGAAAGCATTAGCGCAGAAGGCCAAGCTGCTGCCTGAGGAAGCGGATGCGCTCGACTACAAGGCCTATAACAGGAAAAATCTGCTCTTGGCCAAGAACGTGGGGCACGCGAGCTTCCAGAAACGTCAGGACCATGCTGTGGGTGCGCGGCGTGTTCTTGTGCTTGAAGACGGAGATTGTATGTGTGTTGAAGCAGATGGAGATCGTTATGATGCTGTTGAGATGTTTGGCAATGCGATGAATTGTGGAGGACTATGTCCTACACTGGGATTATCTACTTGGCTTGGCACAGGCTGCAATGCTAGAATGGCTACTCAGGTGATTCACACGGTACCCGGACCAGGTATGTGTTTGCGTATCAAGACAGTACCAGATGGTATCTCGACCATCTGGCCGACTGGCGTGATCAACTATGCAAAGTCACGCACGCTCGAGGAGCTACTGGATGATGCAATGGCGTGGCTAACACCATCGCAGGATGGCATGGGTGTACGAGTGTACGTGGGTATCAAGGAGTATGAACCCACAGGACAGATGGTGCTTTCTTAGCCGAGAAGCTCACATCTGGCGCCGATGGTGCTATTGTCAAGGAAGCGGTGAGTTTTGGCACGAGCCCTCTAGGAGGAAGTACTCTTAACGTGCTTCATGAGCATGTTGGTAGAGATCTGGTGTTGAAGGGAGTCGGATTTGGGGATGAGGCGTGCAAGAGGCCGGGCATTCCGGCTTATCAGATTCATTTGAGGTCGGAGTTACTCTTCGATGGAGAGCCGCCAGCCTGCTTTCCTGCGAGTGGCATCCATATTGATCTCTTCTATCTGCTTCGGTCCCTTGAAAAGAATTTTAGTCAGGTGGAAGAGTTTTCAAAGGGCTTGGATTATGTTATGGATGCTCCTTCTGTTACTCTTATTTAACTTCTTTTATATAATATGTTACGTGTTTAGCTCTATACTGCAGCATATATATATATATATATAATATTATATATATATATATTATTATTATTATATATTATTTTCCCACAATACTAAAACTTAGAAAGTATCTACATGTATAAAACATAAGCTACTAGTGTCGATTGTTTCTTCGTATCCTTGGGGAACAAATGCCCTCTCGTTTATTAAGTTTTTCGTTCGTTATAGAATTGCATATGATCCTAAGCAATGCTGGGAAATCCTTACGGCGACTATGCTTTGAAAGCGGTGCCAGAAAGTCTCTGTTCAAAATCTCCTGTAAAGCTTGGGGTATGTGAGTCTTCACTTTTTAATATGTATGTATAACAGACACAACCGTGTAATATTGTTATAAGTTACAAACAGCATAATCGTATACCTGCAGATAGTAAATAGTCTCCCTAATGCCTTGGATTGTCCGAGATATAGCATGTAGTAGCGAGGACCGAGGAGGTAAAAGCGGATGAGATACACACACACACACACAAATATATAAAATTTAAATAACTGCGTGGTATAATATGCTGCAGAGGTATATGGGTTTTTGTTTAAATGCGTATTTTGTTGGTCATTTCGTTGGAAAGTAAGTTAGAGTGTGTGCGTGTGCGTGCGCGTGCGCGTGCGCGCTCTTTTATAAAGATGTAATACATAGCTTTTTACATTTTCGTAATCTATTGGCCGAAAGCAGATTTAGGTTTGGGTAAGCTCTACCGACTCATAGTGTATACCTAATATGTATTACTGTTAATCATTCAGGTTACCACAACTAGTTGTTACCCTGGTTGTCCTTGTTACCGAAGGTACGTATACACAAAACTTTGTAAAATGAAAACTCATTTACAAAACCTTATGAATGCATTAATTTGCACGTTCATAATCCCGTGTAAGTAAATAAAATTTAATTAATTTTTTTTTACATGCATATAAATATATATTTAAGTTATTCTTTGTATTTTCTAACAATTGTGACTTGCATTCATAATATATATACATTTGCACAAATTTGTACACATGTATAATATCAGATGTAAAGTTATAAAATTAATCACTAATTCAAAAGTTCGATGGATTTTGAACTATATATAATAATATAAATTGATAAATATATAATTATATCATATTTTGAAATTAAATTATTATTTACGTTTCACACATTATCATTTAAATTACATGTATACATATTCATATATAAATATAATTTAAATAGTTATATTTACAAGAAGAATCATATATCTTTTTATAATATTCAGCTTTCATATATATTTTGTTAAACAAAAATTTAAAATAAAAATTAAGACTACTTACTAGTTAAGAGATACACATAAATATATTTGGATTGATAAATTTATATGTTTATAAAAGTTTATATTTTTTCTTAATAACAAAAGTAAGGTATATTAATATATTGTAATGAATAGGTTAGTATCCTAACAAATATATAAGCATTTCATTCAAATGTGAAGCAATATTTAAAATTATGATTAAATTGTAATAATTTAAAATATATCATATATTTTATGTATGTTTTTATATTTAATTAAATATTAATAAAAAATAAAACTAAAGAAGTGGAGTATATGCTAGTTTTTAAACATATGACAGTTTTTGATATATATTTGAGTAACATAAATAACATGATAAGGAATTTCATATTTTTTTAATGTATGTGAATATTAAATAAATGGTTAATGTGAAACTTAATATCTAGAGATTATATAAATATATATACATATTAAGATTTAAGTGATGAAACTTCCATTTTAACACTTTAAAACGTATATATAAAATCATAACTCACATATAATTTTTATAAATTGTCAAACTCCCATTTTAATTTGTCAAGCTAGTTTTAATATGTTATTTTTATTGTTTTAACTTATTGAATTTATTTGTTTCTTCCTACAATTATGAATTAAGTTTTTTTCAATTATAATGAATTAATAAGTTATAGATTTCCTTACGATAAGATGATATAGTTTCTTTTACAATTGGACAGCACAAGAAAAATTATAAAATTTGAATATACAATATTAATATGTATTATATATATATCATAATAAAAAAAATGTCATAAAAATCACTAAAGGTTTAAAAAGGTTGAGGATTGAAGCATACAGCAAAAAAAAATAAATTTAGAAGTACAAAAAAAATGTTAAAGGTATACAATGTTGTACAAAGTGGTTAATTTTTTTACTTGTCATGGCGGTGAAGTTATGGCTAATTTTTTTATCAATATTTTTTATTGCATTTACTTTTAAGACCCATGTCATTGATGTTGTGAAGAGGAAAAGAGAAAAGATTGATAAGAAAGAAAGAAGAATGAATAAGGAAGTGAGAAGGAAAATTAAAATAAATAAAATGAGAATTTTAAAAAAGTTGAGGTTAAAACTATGTAACATAAAATATATTATATTAGTGTCATAATTTTTAATTTTTTAAATTAAAAAAATTAAAACATATAAATTACTCACATGATTAGTTATGTAAGTAACTAATGAGAAGTAATTAATCATGAGTAACTGACATTTTTGTGGTACATTCCAATAATTTTTTATATTTTAATTAAATTTTTTTTTTCCTCACATGAATGGATTTAGCTTACTATTTATGTAGTGAGGATAATTTATGTGGGTTAGTTTATAATGAGTAACTATGTGGTACATTTAAACAAAAATTAAGTCCTCACAAGTTATTCACGTTGGTTTTGTTCAAATTATTCATGTGGGAGTAATTTATAACAAAAATAATAAAAAGATATATGATAACTTAAACACTATAGTGCTAAGGTTGAAAATAAATATGGAGCATTCTATAGAAGATTATTTTAAATTTTAAAAATATATTAAATGAAAAATGATGTAAATGGTGAAAAATACACTTGCTCTTCATAATGTGGTACCACTAATTAAGATTATAAAGACACTTATTTTGTATACATTATAATCTTTTGATTTATAAATCTTAAATTGAAAATGAATTAATATGTCCTTATATATTATAATATATTGTCATGTATTATAGATTGTCCTCAGACTAGTTACATAATTTTGAAATTAATAAGTTTACATAACTCCTTAGTTATCAATTATCCATAAAAATTAAGTTTACTTTTTAAAACATTAGTTGCCCACTTTATTATATATTACTATATACATATACAAAAATAAATTACCCATTGTTTTCATATTTGATACATACATAAATTGCCCACATATTTTCATAAATATTGAAAAACTTAAAATTTAAAATTATAATAACAAATCATATTTATCCTAACCCACACTATGTTGTTTTCTTTAAAAGTCAACTTTGTGTGTTTTAACATTGTTTATTTTTTTTTCTTCACTTAAATCATGCAACAAAAATTTATTAAAGAACCTACACTCATATATGAACCCAAAAGAAATTATGACAATTCCTACTCCATTTTGTGACTAAAGTAAACTTACATTTATTTATATTTCAGTCTCTTCCTCTTCCTTATCTTCATTAAACACAATGTTAAGTTATTCATATTAATTAAGTTACCCACGGTAACAAAGTTACTTGAAGTTATTAATGCTCAAGTCAACTAAAAAAGAAATATTAATTATTAATGCATATAAATTAAAAATTAACTATACACAAACACACACACACAAGTTCACCAGAGCTAGTGTTCTGTTTTTTTTTGTTTTTTTAAGACTCGTTCCTTTTATCTTCGTCACTTCTGACTTGTTCTTTTTTTTTTTCATCACTTTTATACTTGTTTTTTATCTTCATCCCTTTCGAACTCTATAAAATCCACATAAATTAGTTATAATTAAATAAATCACTTATTCGCAGGTAATTAATCTATACAACAATTATATATTATTATATGAACCATTGAAACTTGCATTTGTTCTTTTAAATCTTTCGTGCCCTTTTATAGAGGTTATCTTTAATAACTCCCTATTAATGAATATATAATAATGTTTGTTTTAAAAGAATTTGAAATAAACTTACGTATCAAAGTTGCCTCAGTTAAGTTACCTATAATAAAGTATAATTATTCTTAATCAAGTTGCCTACACAAGGTCACCTGAGGTGTTCCCCGATTAAACTGTTCACACAAAGCTTAAGACATCTTTTTGTATAAAATTTTTAAAAAAAATTCATTTGCAAGATTGATTATTAATTCCTTATTCAAATTGGTTGTAACTCCATGCCACCTAAGTAATAAAACTTTCATATGATTTTGCCAATAAATTAGCATGTCCATAATCAATTATATAATAAATAAATAAAAAGAAGCAGTATAATAATTAATTGAAAAGAACTTATTAAGGACTCTTCCATGAATGGTGTTATTATAAAGAAATTAGATCTTAAATTTAATGGTTCAACTAAATTATGCAATAAAATAATACTATGCACAAATTCATTAACTTCATTAATTGCAAATTTTAAATTATTTATTAACACATTATTAAATCAATTACCCATGGGATGTCGGGTTGGCCGTGCAAATCAAGCTGGCAAAGAACGTAACCAACTCATGATAAAATGGTCAACAAACGCGAGGGTTAAGTTGCCCTCGAATAATAATTCTCTTATCTTACATGTCACCTTCTGATGGCCCGGAACTGGAACGGGCCACCTTCCGTTCTGATGGCAACGGGGAGATATTAGATATGACTTAAAGGACTTTCTCAGTCTTTTGTTGAAGTTAAATATATGTGTAAAATTGTTGATATACAACAAATTGTGGTATTAAAAATATATATATAAACAATCTTTAATTTATTACATATGCATCCTGCTCAAGATCAATTTATATGTAATGTTTATCTTTAAGATATCCTAAAATATCAACTTTTACTAGACAATAATATATAACCACTCAATTAATCAATCAATCACATTCAAAAATTTCCACAACCAAACCCAATCATATAAACTACCACAACCAAACTCAGCCACCTAGAAACAAAATCTTACCAAATAAGCTTATTTCTGAGTCTTGTGCAACATTATGTGTAAGTCTAACTGTGAGCTTCTCCTTCTTATTTTACATGTTGCAGTTTAATAAGTAGCTCCTATGGTAAACCATTTATATTTTACGGGCAAGAAATCCTCCTTCCACCCAGTAATGCTTCACAGGTAGTAGTGAGAGGCTCAGGAAATATGTACGGAGACATACGATTGTTCGAAACAAAGATTGCAAATAAGAGTTCGATCGATTCCCCGGAGACAGGAAAGGCGAGGTGTTACATTCGTAGATTCCGCCGATGGATCTTCAGAGTTTTAATCTCTTCTCTGCAGATTTTGTTCAGGGATGTGTCAAGCAGATTATCTTCCTGGGTCAAGCAACCGTTGGATCTGCCCGTTTTTCCAGCCAGTGATTGTTGTTACAGACAGTGTTGAAATCGCAGTTGCTAGAGTCCAGGTTATTAATCAGAATGCATTTATATAATTATCAAAGTTGCAGTAGATGTTAATTGTATTTAAAGTGAAACTCAAAATGATATAATAAAATCTACCATAACTTAAACATTCTAAAAAGTATTTATAGATTCAAAACACAGTATTTGTTTAATAGTTTTTGAATATGAGTATATAAGGTTAATTATTTTATGAAAACTTTATTTTGGCGAGGAAGGAGAATAAGAAATTACACTGTGATTAAATATGAATATAAATAATTATAATTGGAAGAAATTTTATTATTTAATTAATTAATAAGAATTGTTCTTGTACTGAGAGGATAAAAATATCTAAAATAATATTTTTAATAATTTAATTATTAAGTTACTAGAAAAATAATATATGTAATTATAATTGTGGAGGATGGATATATATATATATATATATATATAAACACACACTTTATATCTTGACCTCTTGGACGTTAAACTCGAAAAACACACATTTTTAATATATAATATAACATACCTATAATTTATTTGATATTACGAAATGACAAAGTTAGTATTATATTGTTACTTAATACTGCTAAATAACAAAGTCAGTATTAAAAAATATATAATTTTTAAATAGTTATAACCACTTTCACTCTTATAAATAGTTTCATATTATTTTAATTTTCATCATTAAAAAAAAGACAAAACAGAATATTCTTATTTAATATCAAAATTCATATTTAACACAGGCAGAAATACTTATCAATATAGTGAAGGTATGAAGCAGTAATGTACAACATAAGCAACTGGTACGTGTCTATTTACCAGAGTAGGCAAACACACACATACACCATATGATATCGGACAAATATTCGTGGCGTGAATATATAGTAAAGAATAAAATTTATATTGATCCATATTTCTTAATTGAGCGTTTCTATAAACACACACACATATGCACGCATAGTGATTAGGTAGAGGATACTCTGTATGTGTGTGTGCGTGTGTGTGAATATACTTGTAGTGTGATGTGTGATGTAGATTATAAATGTTGTGCTTTCTTACAAATTGTTATTCATAATTTACATTAGTTGGTATATTCACTGGAATAAAAGATAAATATAAAACAAATAATTTAACATCTACACACACAACATGAAGTGGTGGTTATATTCCTTGTCCCAACGTTCCTCTCTCTCTCTCTCACACACACACACCCACACACACACACACACAGCATGTGGAAGGTATTGTGTTGTACTACTCAATCAAAATCTTTCACTTAGCTTTTCTAGATGCCCATCTCTACATATGAGAACAATAGTCTGTGCTTTAGCATCTTGGTTAACACTTAAATATGTTAATGTTGTCCAATGAAACATGTATATGCTTAATCATTATATATATATATATATGGAGAGAAATGGGGATCTAAAAGCTTTATATTAAGCAACGTATATTTATAAAGCACTCAATCCGTAACGCACTAGGAAAGAATGTATTCATGTAAGCGTACGAGTATAAGCATATATATATTATTATTATTATATTATAATTGAGAAAAGAATGATTGTGTACACCAGTTGTTGAAAATCCCACTTTGCAAGCATGATGGGCACTCCACTTTCGTATACAACGGGGGAGGCTTATCCAAAATGCAAGAAATGTACGGCCTTCTTTCGCTCTCCAATCGTCCTGTAAAACATAATTTTTAGTCCTTTCACGACCTTACTTATTATGTATAAATCAATTAATTAACTAAGTAATCAAATTAAACCCTATGACTATGTATTGATGACACACACAATATAGTGCGTATCTTGAGTATGAACGTAAAACATTTAAGACATACATATAAAGTTCAGAGTTTTCTACCACAGAGCTCATTTATAGACAAATATACATATAAAGTTCCATGTAGTGTATGTTTTTTCTTATCTATTTAAGTACAATTGTAAAATATGTGCACGTACACGCACGCACACACAAGAGAGAGAGTTTTCTATAATCAATTGAGTATAACAAGGGCCTATTAATATAGGGTATACATATCGTTGTGGTGTGTGTGTGTGTCTATATCTATCTATCTATCTATATATCAATCAGACAACACACACACACACACACACACCTTAGACCGTTGTAATGGAGCACGCCTTAAGCTGATTTGAGCTTTATTCTTCTCCTTTCAGCCTAAAACATACGCCTACCAACAAACTTGAGAACTTTGTCCATGTGCATGAAGTTTATGTCCAATTTGAATTGTAACCAACATGTTCTCACTCAAAACCTATAATAGTAATAGTAACAAGTTGATAAGAGACTACATACAAAGTTCGATCCTGACAACGTTCATGTTATAAAGTATTATATGGCAACTGAACCTAAAAATTATAGGCAACTTTAACATATAGGCAATTGAAATGATTTGAGATAATAATGTGCAAAGCATGTTATTCTTGTGTGAAAAACATTGTGCTAAAACATGTTAATTAATATTGTAAATATCATAAGTATAAGGTTCTTGCATGTAATCATTATATGGATAACTTAAAATAATGGGCAACTTAACCAAAATTACATAAGTCATAAATAAAAAATGAAATAACATCATAACAAGTATTTAAGATTTGATAATATATCCAAATAATTTGTCTTCGTCTTTGAAATTATTATATGTATTCACTATGTAATTTGTTGATTTAATCCTCCTCTATTTAACCTTAGTCTCATAAATCTGTGTAGATAAAAACAAATTACAATTACAAAAAAAGAACATATTAATATTATTACCTTCATTTTTTACTTATTAAGATTGTGACTATGTCCTCCAATATTATTGTTTTTATCTTTATTAACATTGTTATTTGAGAAAAAGGGAAACTTAAATTGCACATATGTTAATAATAAACAAATGATATAAGTTGTGTTATGATGAAAGTTTAATGTTACTTTCATTAAAATTACTTTTAATCAAATTGTTCACAACAAGGTTATCTATGTCAAAATTACCCTTTGTCAAGTTGTTTACACTAACATCAATTACATTGATGTTACACTCAATCAAGTTGCCCACACAAAGGTCACATTCAAACTGTTGCCATCGTTTGAGTTGTTTGCACCTAAGCTAAATCATTTGTTTGTACAATAACAAATCTATTTTCATTTGTAAGCTTGATTATTAATTCCCTTTTCTAAATTGATTGTAACTTAGAATTGGGCCTCCGTGCCACTTAGCTCCTCTTACATGTCATTAGCAACATACTACAAGGTAAAAAAATATCAACATGTGAAATTTTTTAATTTATCACCGAAGTTTGAGGGCTTTGGGTGGGGCTTAATAACAAGAAGAGTGAAGAAGAGCAAAACTTGCAGCTTTGGGTGGGGCTTAATAACAAGAAGAGTGAAGAAGAGCAAAACTTGCAGCTTTGAATGGGGTTTAATAACAAGAAGAGTGAAGAAGAATAAAACTTACAGCATGGGATCAAGAAGAGCCGGGAGGATTATTGGTGCATAACATGAAGGTAGGGACTGTAGATGAAGTGAGTGTGCAACAGGAAAGGAGAGTGAAATCAAAAGGAAATGACTAACCTACAACATGTATACTGTAAGTTGTCTTTGCATGTAATTAGTAACAAAAGAAATAAAAACTAGATTCATTTTCAAAGTGGGGATGTTTAGCTACCCATTAATCCAGAATAATATGTAGTTCAAGAGCATGGGTAACTGATGATAATTGCATATGTAATTGATAAATCAAAATTTTAATATAAAAAATTATTTGTTAAACTCATAACTTTGCTTTCGATTTTGATTCTTGATATTTATGATTATTCTTTACAGATTTATTAATAATTTTTTAACATAAATTAGTAATTATTAACCATTCCTATTGTTCGGTTCTGACTCATATGTTGACTACTTGGGTAAAGATGCATGGGATATGTGAGATAAAACGACCTAAACAACATTAGATCAAATGGTTCAAAAGCTTTTAATTGACCCTTTATTTTAAATTAAAAATAGTGGAAAGTAAGAATGCATTTACATGGGAAGAGTATATTCTTAATAAGTTTTAATGTTGGACATGCTAAGATATATTGGGTAAAATCATACAAAGAGCTTCGTTAATATTGTGGCCTTTGCCCCATAGTTGTATATAATGTTAAGCTTCTTAACAAGCACATTTAAGAGAAACGTGGGTGTCGATGTTTTATCTTTCTCCTCTTAAGTTAATATCAATTGATGTTTATGAAAAGGCCTTAAATAATTTGATAAGTGTCGTTTGGGTCTTTTTATCTGATGTAACTTATGAATCTTTACCAGAGTGATCAACTCACCAAGTTGGCCTTTTTATTCCATATTAATTATGAATCTTGCGGCACTGGCACTAGTCTTTTATCCCACATAACATATAAATCCTTCTTACCTTAGTTGTGAATGATGCTATGTAAAGATATAAAATTCTAGATTATAATGATTCAATTACCCTTAATTAATCATATAATAAATGATATCTTGTAAATTCATTAATTATAAAATATAAATTATCAAATCATAATATTGATAAGTTACCCACTATTCTTACCTTAACCTGTGAATGATATTATTGTAAAGATATAAAATTCTAGATTATAATGGTTCAATTACTCTTAATTAAATCATATAATAAATGGTACCTTGTAAATTCATTAATTATAAAATATAAATTATCAAATCATAATACATGTTGGATAAGTTACCCACTAGATATCATTGAGCATGTAACCAAGGTGTAGCCAGTCCATGGTAAAATAATGTTAGTTGGAAAGAGAGTAACCAGCTAGTTGCCTTGCAAACCAGCAAAGTAGTTAGCTCTACCCCGTCACTTAAAAGGAGGCGGCCCTATAAACACACCCTCCAAAATAAAATCAGAAGGATGGGGGAAGGTACAACCAACAAGGGCAAGTGTTAATTTGCATTAAAATAATTATTTTATCATATGTGGCACCTTCTGATTGCCCCAACATGAAATACTAGATAAGACATAACAACTTTCTTTTGTAAAATATATGTATACATTATTGTATAAAAGATATAACAAACTTACATATTACCTTGAAATCTTATTTATCTATATATATGTACCCGTAAAGTTTGAAAAATCACATTAATACATGTAAATTTAATTTAAAACTTCATGCATTTTCATCCAATACTTTTTTAAACAATAAAATTTATAAGTGTTTACAATTTATAACATATAATTCCAAAACACAATATTATATATATATATATTTTGTAGTTATTTGTAAAACTATGGCATTTAAAAGATTCTCTTATATAATTTGATTCATTTCAATCTCTTATAAATTTATTTGGTTTCATTAAGTTTTTAGATTCATATCATTCTATTTCATTTCAACTTGCAACAAAAATAAATAGAAAAATATTTTATAAATTTTCAGTAAAGTGACTAATATTTAAATTTGCTTAAATATAAATAATAAACGTTATTTGAAATAAAATATAAAGTTTTAAAATAACTTTATTTTATTGTTAATTATTTTTAAATTGTATTATCGCTATATATATATTTTGTTTATAATCGTTCAAAATTTGATTTGACCTAGTTTTTAAAGTGTACTGAAGTTTAATAAATATATTTGTATAAAAATGTAATTTTTAAAAGTTTGAAGGTTTATATATAAATATGAAAACTTTCAGGATATATATGTAAATTCCTACATAAATATGATTATGCTTATATATATGTATCTAACTTTATTTTAAATTTACAAATGTGTATGAATATCAATTTACAGTTTTATTTATTAAATTTTTAAAGATTCATAATTAACTTATAACATTTGAATTTTGTATGCGTTTTTTAATAACGAAAAGGACCTCTAGGGTTAATACATTTTATTTATACACATGAAGTTTTATAATACATGTTTTCTTCATGGTTTTTAAGTAAGATTAATTGTCAAGGCCGCCTATCATATTTTTAGTTATAGCTATAATTGACTTTTGCATTTAATATAATATATTCTCTGCCTTACATTTTAGTTATTACAATGTCAATATTATATATTATTAATAATGTTCTTTTATACATGGATGTGTGTTTTTAATTAGTTAATTTTTGTGTTTATAATTTCCGTTCTAATTTATTAATATATCATGCTTGTCAATTTAATTAAAATTAGAAAAAAATTAAATTTTATTAGAATAAACTTAATGTATGCGTATTTTAAGAATTCTAGGTTTCACACTTCTAAGGATTTAATCTTCTATATAAACAACCTCATCTTTTTCACTTACATCCTGTGACATAGCCTGCTGTGGTAGCTTCTCGTTGAGCTTAAGATCCAACCGTAGAAAAACGGGGCCATTGATGGTCAGATTCCATCTTGGAAAACTAAAACCCCTCTCAATAAACCACCCTGAGAAGAAATCACTAAATGTAACACAAATCCCAGTCACCTCTGCTGCCTGTAAATCCAGTGTATCACTTGCCTTGATATCGTATCCTTGCGAATAATCCCTTTTCATTGCTATCGTGTACTCTAATGTGTGATGCTTATCTGTAGATGCATGGTGCATAGCCTACAAAATACATAGATAAGAATTCTAATAAAGTCTTGTATACACACTTAAATAACACAAGCACAGGTATTAACAAGTGGTATATACATATACATATAGGCCACATATATTTGTGCTATGGCAGTATGAAAATTTTGAGAGAGAGAGAGAGAGTACACTTATCTATGCACTAACATATAGATATGCATATGCAGTTTATTATTGATAACATGGATATGATATTAGCGCACAAACTGTAGCTATGTCATGCAGATGATGATCCTATAAGAGTATCCTATATATGACTGATTCGTCATAAAGACTTGTTATTGTGTGTGTGTGTCCACACACACACACACAGATATATATATATATATATTATTATAGAGAGATAGAGAGAGAGAGAGAGAGAGAGAGAGAGAGAGAGAGAGAGAGAGCTTACACTTTGTGCAGATGGTAACAAAACCAAGCAAATGCAGCAGGTTAACTGCTGATTATACGAAGTCTTAATCTGTCCATGCCTTGCCTCCAGGTTAAATGTATACTTATCAAGGGAGAACGGCCTCGATTGAAAGCTTGCCCCGGTACAAATAACAAGCTCGAGAGGAAATTCAAAGTAAACCTGGCTGCCTCATCATGTTTAACGATAAAAGTCTTAGAGTTTCCCCAGAAGTTCTCAAATATTGCATTGTTACGCGGGCGATATCTATTGTGATTGGTCTTTTTCCAAATCATCTGCTGCTGTCTAATAAAATAAATAAATAATGTTTGGTTATTTCATAAGTTATGATAAGTACGTAAAATATGCATGTACACCTTTTCAAGTAACTTCTACATGATATATATCTTATGTAATGATAAAAATCTATGTGAAACTCTAACAACGACAACTATATGACTTAGTCATACTTAATTACCTTGAGTGAGTGAAACTCTTAAACTTCAGTGCTTCCATAATGAGTCCCTGGCACGTTGGGTTTTGCATCTCTGGGCAGCTTGAGACCACATCGACCAAGTAGTCCCCAGTCATCCATGGGAAGCGTATAACCCCGGATACTTCCTCTGATGCTCGCATCTTATCCTCGCCACCACCTTAAGTAGTGTCAGCAAACGCATTACACACACACACCCGCATGTATGAATGTATGTAGTATATACTGAGAAGGTACGTGTATATGTACGCGTCTGTATGTATATAAGTTCCATGTAAGCATGTTGAAGTATGTACGGGTGTGTTCCCTATGTATGTAATGTACTACTGACTTCATGTCATAGTTTTATCGTGAATTAAGCATACATTATCTATATGTACCAGGAAAGTTTGCCTCAAGCCACTCCAGCAGGAATTGGAAAACCTGATTACAACATATAAGAGAGAGAGAGAGAGACAGACAGAGAGATAGAGTGAGAGAGAGAGAGAGAACCTCCTCTTCATACGAGACTGTGAGAGTGTCTGAGTCAAGCACCACTTTGGCGCCTTCCATGTTGAGAGAAAAGAACTCTGACTTCTTTGAAGGGATATTCTGGAATAGTTGTGAAAGATAGCTTCTGCATTGGTCTACTACTGGTTGCACGGCCTTGTCCTACACTGACATTACATTGCGCATGCCCATTTAAGCACCTTATGTATTGTGTGTGTGTGTGTGTGTGTGTGTAGGGAGAGAGAGAACATTCATACAAAGTCTCATATACATACAAACATACCGCTTTTAAAGACTCGGGAAGGCCAAGGATCAATAAACAGTCATGGAGGCTGCTCGGGAACTTCTTGAGAACATTGGCCAATGGTTCCATGCATGACGAAATTGCAAACCGATCAGCAAGAGTCAATAATATAATTGTGCTTTCAGTATCCGGTGGTTCAATCAACCGACCAGTGTACATGTATTGTATAAGCTGCATCAACCCTCGCTTCTCTAATATTAAAAAAACAAAAAATAATATGTATGTGTGTGTGGGTGAATGTATGCAACTGTGTGAGTGTGAAATTATATACCGTCTTCTGTGACTTGGACAGTGGCAACAGAGCTACTGGATTCACTCATGCCATTGGAATATAGCCGCATGAAGTAATCCGAGTGTGCTGCTAGCACAACAGAACTGACATGTAGCTCCTCGACCTTCTGGTCATATTTGCATCTTCCAATTCATCAGAACTCTGCATACACACGTCAGGCACACGCACACGCACACGCACATACACATGATACTAATGAAATGTTCTGTTTATGCTATATACACCCACATACACTTTGGAACCATTTACTACTGGAATTTTGTGTTGCATTGTTGAACCTGTCTACACAGACACACACACACACACACATATATCGAGAAATCCATATATACGATGAAAATTCTTAATATAGTTTTACCTGAGGTTCGGAGGCATCAACAGGAGCAATAACCTCCAAATGCAGTATACGATCTGCAAACAGTACATTGTTGTATGCAAAATCAAAGCGCACCATTCTTCTTCCAAACCCTTGACAAGCCCTAAATTGCACTATCCCTGGACTTCCACGTGGCATGCACATCTTCCACATGTACATCATGACACGTACATTAAACTCTACATGGACTTCCACGTGGCATGCATATCTTCCACGTGTACATAGCAAAAAGAGACGTGTTTGATTTGCTGATTTTATTGATTATAAACATCAACAGGAGAATAGAGCAGCCTTGATTAAGCTGCTCTTAAACCTCCTCAAGAAAGAAAGAATGTGTCAGCAATCTAATAATTACTTCCTAAAACATCACAAAAAGAATAACTAAAGGTACAATGAACTTAAAACTCTCAGCTGATCTCATCCACGCTCTGGATTGCCTAACACTGCAACACAATGAAATTAGTGTATATGTGTGTACACACACACACGCACACGCACAGTACTCACCTTCCAAGTATATGCACTTCCCGTAACCTGTATGAACAACAAGTTGTAGGAAACAAAGAAATAAACTTAAACAACTTACTAGGATCCGTGGTAGTGATAACTGCAGACCCAGAAAAGCTGCAAGCATTGGGACTCATCCCATTCATTTGGAAATACGTATTGTATACATACGAGGCGTGAGATGCTACCGTATCCGGTTGGTAACACCTTCCCCTGGTTGAACCGGACTACAGTCCAGATTTACTTTCCCACAAACCCAGTCCAAGCTACTCTGTAAACATAACTCTCCTGTTTTAAACAAGGTACATACACACGCACGTGTGTTACCTGTAGAGTGTTGAAGTCTGCATTTGCAGCCGCAACACAGAAGGTCCGGTTGAGCTCAATAATCCCCGGGTTTGATCCAGCTGAGCCTGAGAAGTTAATAGAGTAGAACTTGGACCCGTCCGGCTTGAACAGTCCCCAGTTCCGGTTAGCCGTCGGACCCGGCCTCTGGTCCTCGTTGTAGAGCTCAAAGATGTAAACATCCACGTTCTGTCCAGGTTTATACGGGGTCCCATTCCCATCCAGTACTATACGTAGCAGGTTGTTATTATACGTAGCTGCATTCTGCAGGTTAACCACGTTTGTTTCCCCTGGATCCCCCATAGACGGCCATCCAGTTTCCGTCACAGCCACAGCCATTGTTCCGTGTTTGGCAGCGGCAAGTGCGTAGAACACCGCATCAACCTGTGCATCGAACAGGTTTGTGTACTGTAAACCCGTGTTGGGATCCGTAAAACCATTTGTTGTGGGCTTCAGGAGTGCAAAGTCTAGCGAGGTGTACTGTGCATTGTTTCGGTAAGCGTAGTAAGGATATGCATTTACCATGAAGAACGAGTTGGCGTTCTGTAGGAAACCAAGAACATCCGTCATCACAGATGAGAATCTCGGATCGAAAGTCGCTGCCGACGGCGGAAACGAGTTTGCTATCACGCCCATTGCGTGCGGTGTCGAGACCTTGATCTGCTGGTTTAGACCCTGGCTGGACAGCACGTCGTACAGGTTCTGCATTGCCGGGTAGAGGTTTGCACCGCCGTCCTCTGCAACCGTGAGAACTTCAGAGCCTACTGCAATCGCTATTATCTTCGTATTGGGGAGGTAAGGGAGTATGTTTGTGCTAATCCAGCTGCTAGCTGCAGACTGCGACTGTGCCACCTGTGCTACCTGGGAATTCGGTAGACCAACCACCACCTGGATGTTCGAGTTTGCAAGTGCCTGTAAGACATCTGCGTCCGGGGAGAAGAGCCGTACTCTGGTAATTCCCTGCGATGACATGAGCTGTACGGCCCTCTGCGGGGCTGGTAAGTTGTCTGCCAGGCGTCCATAACACACACCAACCGTACCATCTGAAATCAGAAATACAACCAGTCGTTCCAGAGCTTCAAATGCACACAATAGATGCAGGAATTACTGGGGTTTGTAGGGATTCCAATTGGGTCTAATGAATTTCTATCGGATTCCACAATTGAGCTCACAATTGCATAGATTTCACAGAGAGAATGGAAAGTGAAACTGTATCAATTATGGGTGTGGGGAACAAAAAGGGGAGAATTATGGATATTCCCCAAATCTTGTGTTCTTTTAAAACATACCTGATACGTGTGCAAGTAACGCCATAGCCAGGAGGAGAACTACCATGTTCCATTGATGATAATTTATTGATCCCATACTCCGTCTCCTGAATAAGATCATACCATTGCATTATCCTTGTATATTATGTATATAAAACGCTCCTGATCTGTTTCAGTAGCAATGTTTTCTTGCTGTTTGATATATAATGTATGCTGCCACCCACTGGATCTAAGCATTTTTCTGCCCGTTTCTCATGGGATGATTAAACGGATCACTTACAAAACTATAGTCGTTTAAAAAGCGTAAAAAGCAAATGGACGGCCAGCTAGCTCAAGTGCAGTGGTATGCACCGGCAGGAAAACAAGTCGGAAACTGAGCATTTAAGACAACCTGCATTTTGTATATGTGTATTTTTCTCCGTTGAAGAAAAAACTCGTCCCCTGTCTCCATCTTATATATATATATATATATTAAATTTAATTGGTAAAGCTAACCATAGTATACGAATTTTCGTCGTGTTACTTAGATCTATTTGATCAGCGGAGATCTAGATCCATCCATTCATTCCCCAATTGACGCTTGGGCTCTTATCTAAGGCTTACATTACGTCACATGAACCGCCACCTTATACGTTGCATAATATAATATCAATTTTATTTGATATATTTGTGCACGCAATGTTTTACAATTATAATTAATAAATGTTCATGAAGTCAAATAACTGAATAGTTTAATCTATAGTGCCGTTTACTGGTTTAAAAAGAAGTTTATCTATATAGACTAAGTATAGGCAACGTATATCTTACATTTCATTGTGCTAGGAGTTTCAAAAGTCAAATGTAGAATTTTAGAAATATAAAATGGATATTTATTACTTATAGTATAACTTAAATTTAAGTATATACTTATCATGTAATTAAAATTAAAAAATTATATTTCAAATTTAAATTAACACATATTTTAGTCATTAACATCTGCATATACTAGTATATCTATATGACAACTCTATATATATATATATATATATATATATATATATATATATATTATATAATGCACTATGTATATTTAATTATTATTTTTAAAAAATTATATGCAACATTTAAGGGACATAATAAGAATATAATTTTTATTTAATATAAGTATTTATTACTAATATATAAATCTATATTATATTATGTGTTTATTTTAAAATTATAAATTTATTTTATATTATTAATTAATGTCTAATACTTAAATCCTATATATAAATTTTAAAATTTAATTATAAATCTTACTAATTATTAGAAGTCATATTGTTTTTTTTTCGTGCACAATACCCTAGACATTAAATGCTTAATGGTGAGACGTGACATTAATGCTTAATGGTGAAACGTGCTACTCCTTTAAATTACATAAGGTATTTTTAGTATTTAATGTAATTATATACACACACACACACACACTTAAGTATATATACATGTATAAAAATCACCCTTAAATTTATGTTCAGTTTAATAAATTTTAAAAGTCAAAAGAACATAATTAAATACACATGTAATATATCATATATATATGAATTATGTATTCTAGGCTACTGCAGGAATCTTAACGATACGTGTATATATTAAAAAAAAGAAAACCCTAATATATGTTTTACGTACACAAGTGATATCATACTGCAACCTGAATGAGCTTTTGAGAAGCCATTGGATCAATAATGCTTACAGAAGTGACATTTAGTTCTTTTTCTTTTATTTCTTTGCAAAGTGAACCACAAGTGAAACATGTGCAGTAGCCTGTAGAACCGTCCATGTTGATGTGCACTTAACTTCTGCTGCAGGTGTAGTACACTTGTCATGATTTAGATGTTTAAACCACCTTACTTAGTACACTAATAATCCTATTAATCATTCTAATAGAATATAACCTACTTGGGTATGTAATATGGATAAGTACGCACACAGGCACACACAGCTGATATTACACGTCTGTGATGGAACTAAGGAGACGTTTTACCTACAAATGTAACAAGAGAGAGAGAGAGATGTCTATATGTGTTATATAGATGTGTGTGTGCGTGTGTACCATACATATAAGTAACTCTTGACAGGGACGCTGAACGTAGCTTTCATGTAGTAAACAGTGCTCGAGGTGTGTCTTTCATATATGGCCGAACTTGTAGAAAGGGGTGTCTGTGAAGAAATATATATATAAAATGCTGGGTGGGTCACTCTATGTTTTTATCTCTGAAGATTCGCTCACAGGCTGGAAAAGACCACATGCCCTTTTGTTATTGAATAGTCTCCACCACACACACAGGGAAGTACGCTGTATACTATATATAAGCATAATATATACAAAGTGTGTATGTATATATATCTAGCTTTCACAAAAACACACACACACATGCACACGCAGGCAAGCATGCACACTTTGTATATATTATGCTTGTATACGTTCGTCGTGTATATATTTCTCTTACTGGAAGTAGACAGTACATAAGAAAGCAATCAACTTCACCTGAGCTAATGAAACTAAGTAAATCTTTGTGTAACTTGGATTTATATAATTTTAAAAAGAACATGCATTCATAATGTACATACTTGTGTTTACCTATATATATTATCACAACACAAATATATAAATATATAAATGTATAGATGTGTGAAATGTTTACTTTAATTTTTTGAAAACTAGTGTTTAGAGATTATACAGTGAACAAATTTTTTTATATTTTCTTTATGCTGCTTCTTTGAGTGGTTTTAAATAATGTTAAATTATTAATTTAAATAATAATCACTTAAAAAATACAAAGAAATATTGTTATGTTTTAGTCATCTTATGCTAGTACATTTTTTTAGAAGATAATTCGATCTTTCATTTATATAATATTTTAAAAATTATGAAGGAGATTTAAACACAAGTTCTTAATGTAGCAAATTGAATAATAAAACTTATATTTTAATAATAATAGTAATAATAGTAATAATAATAAAGAATTAAAAGATACAACTTTGCTTTCTTAATAATTGATGTTCTTTATTTCTTTATATGGAGACGTTGAATTTAAACTTAAGATCTTGTAATTCTTTAGTGTTTTTATCACATTTGTATAATTAAATTATCCTTATTTTATATTCATGTTGCATAATAAATTACTTTTGAACTGCTTTTTTTTTAATAGAAAAATGATATGAATATTTAATATCCAACATTATTGAAGTATTAAATTTTTAATTAAAAATGTAAGAGATATGCAAGTGCTTGTTATTTTAAGAATGATTTAATAAAAAGTGACGACAAGTTAAAGTTAAATTAATTTTATAATTTAATGATGGTGATGGAGTATCTTTAATTCTAACCTGTTAATGAAGTATCATAAATAATGATATTATAGTCCAAGATTATTAATCTTTTATATTTAACACAAAAACAATATTTATATTATTAATGCAAGTTACTTTATTGTGCACCGAAATAAATAAATTATAAATAATATCTTTCTCCTTAAGTTTATCCTGGATTCCTTTACAATTAATACATAATTTAGTGACAATTCATTTCTTTTTCAAGTTATTGTATATTCTTGTTTTAAATAATGACATTTAGAATACTTTATAACCATAAAACATTATTAATGATATTTGAATGCAAAATCATATAGAACCATGTGCATAAAATTATATTTATTTTAAGTATTTAATTATTTGATTTAAGATTTAAATAATGATGAATAAAATTTATTCTGATTAATTTAGTACATCCTTTTTAAATGATCAAGAATTACATATGAAAGTTAAAAACTCATTTCTTATATCATAATAAGTAGGTACAATGCATGCATGTAAAAACACTTAATTTAATTTAATTTTCTTATATTTTTTTTATTTTAAATTAAAATATATTTTTATTTACCTTTTCATAGTATTTTATAGAGTAAGTAAGGTTAAAAGTAATTAAATATAATTAAAAGTCTTAAAAGATATTTTAATAATTTAATATATTTTTAAAATAAACTTTAAGTCATTCAATTAAGACATTCCTTATTATATATTACATCTCAATGTTTCAATATTAAATTTTAAAAAATAATAATTATATAAAAGTTAAATAGTATTTTAAATTTAAGAATGTATAATTAAATTACTAATGTTCGATTTCTAAAAAGAAAAAGTTCTCCCTTTAAAAGTTTTAAAATTATTTATTTATTAAATTATACATTCGCTGTAATTTTATAATTTATTTATTTGATTAATAATTTAATGATTTATACAATATGTTTTTAATGATTATATTAAAGACCTTAATGATAATCTTCATGCGTGTTCAAAATTTATCAGTTTTATTTTAATTAATAATCACTTGAAAAAAATATATAAAGGCATATTAAATATGAATTTAATAAATTTACTTTAAAAGATAATTTGAACTCTCATAAAAATAATATTTTATAAGGTTATAAAGGAAATTTGAATACAAGTTGTTAATATAGCAAATTAAATAATAAAATTTATGTTATTAATCAATTAAGAAAGCACAATTTTTTTTTTAGTTTTCCTTTTTATATTATATTTATGGTGTGTAATATTTTTTAGAATTTAAAATGCTAATGCTTATTATTTTTAAAGGTGATTTAAATAAAGTAATAACTTAGTTTTAATAAAAGGTAATTTAATAATGGTGATGAAACATATTTATTTTAAGTGTTAAAAATTTACTTTGTTAGCAAAGTAAAAATTAAATAATAATTTATGTTATAATTTAAATGGAATATTAATTTTTATATTTAAACACCTAACAATTGTGTTGTTAATATTCAAGTTAGTACATGTTCTTATTTTAAATGTAAACAATATTACTTCATTATAATATTTAATACAAAATCATAAAAATCATGTGTTTATAATTACTTATTTCAGAACTATTTATTTATTTAAGTTAAAAATGATAAATAAATTACTCTTATTAGTTAAAATGTATTTTATTAAAAGATTAAAAAATTCATATAAATAACTTACTCCATGCATTATAATAAGTGTGATGTTAAAAGAATAAAAAGGTTAAAAATAAATGAATATAATTAAAAGTTTTCCAAAGGGTATTTCAGTGAGTTATAATTGAATTATTTAAATTTTATTTAAATTTTAAATTAAAGTTAATAAATAAAAGAAGTATATAAAATTTTAAAAAATATTATGTTTAAGGTAGGATATCCTAAGAATATATATTTAAAATTATAATAATAAGTTTTTATTTAATATCCACTATGGTCTACCCAAGATAAAACCTTGTTTAAATCTTATTTAATTTGAGATTTTATTTAAAAATAATAAATATATAAATGTTAGAATAACTTTCTATATTTAAGGTAGGATATCCTGAGAATATATATTTAAAAATAATAATAATAATAATGTTTTTATTTTAAGATCCACTATGGACTAGAACAACCCTTAACGAGGACTTTACTATACCCAAGATAAACCTCGATATAGGCAAGAATATAGGATATGTTATGTTTAAGCCTTTACATGTGTATTTATTTTATATGAAATAATGGCATATATGGGTGTACTTATATTTGTGTATGTATTGTTATGCTCCATTATTTAAACATTGATCTGAATATACATATATATGTTATCATAAGATGAGAATATACAAATGATAATATTTGATTTTAAAATTATAATTTACAAACATATAAATAGATAAACATGAAGTTTTGAACGAGATTTCAAGTCAGACTAATACTACGATGGCCCAACGCTTTGGGTGCATAAATAAATACAATAGTGCATACATATATGCTCTCTCTCTCACTCACACACACACACACACACACGCGTGCGCGCGCACACACACAAGTGGATAGGCAGTAAGATATTACCTAGAAGTGTGAGAATGAGAGTTCATAGTACAGAGCTTTCTTGTTCAGCATGCAAGTGGGAAAGTGTAACATACACGGAGTGATCAAAAGGCTCAAGCTGAAGAAGACGTTCCGCAGCTCGTTTACCTCGTTCCTTATCACAATGAGTTCTACATGCCCCCAGGAAAGCCATCCTAACAGAGTCGTTAGCAGGAAACGACATGCTGCTCATGACTCTCTCCGCCTCATCCAGCCGTCCAGCTCTCCCCAGTAAATCGACTAGGCACGAGTAATGCCGTGGATTATAGGCAAGCCCATAGTCACTTTTCATAGATGCAAAATACATGCAACCTTGACTAACAAACCCAGCATGTGCACACGTAGACAACACTGCATTCAATGTGATCTCGTGGGGACGGACTTCACCATCCTGTTGCATTAGCCAGAAAAGCCTGAGAGCCTCCACGAAGCACGCATTCCGTGCGGTTCCCGATATAAGAACATTCCACAACACAAGGTTCTTCGCTCTTACGTCTCCGAATGCCTCCTTTGCACGCATTAAGTCACCGCACCTGCTGTACATTTCCACAAGAGCTGAACCGATATCGACTTCGTGAGTGAGTTTGCACTCCGAAGCCACCGAATGGACACATAAGCCGTCTGTCAAGCACCTGCAACTGTTTAACACAGCAAGGAATGTCACCTGGTTGGGACAATACCCTCCCAAAGCATCCTTCTGAAAGTGTATAGAGCATCCTCGTACAAGTGATTCTCAGAGAGCGTATTGATCATCGAAGTCCACGACACTACGTCCCGCTGTGGCATCCTCCAGAACATCTCTCTGGCAGTCTCTACCGAGCTTAACTTCCCGTGTAACGTGAGAAGAGAGTTTCCCACTTGAAGGTTGGATTCGTAGCCACTCGCACGAATACATGCACAGATCTCTTCGAAGCTTCGTAAGCTGGTTATACCTGCGTTGAGAATCGAGAGGTACGTCGCCCGTTGCAGCTTCATCCCCTCGAGCTGCATCTTCCTGAAGAGCTGGACCGTCTCACTAACACGACCGTGTTCTGCATATGCATTTATCATCACATTCCATGACACACTCTCTTTCTGAGACATACTCTTGAAGTAGCAAACTGCAGAACGTAAGTCCCCACAGGAAGCGTACATTTTCACGACTGTGTTTGAGAGGGCAATGTCGATATCAATACCACTTGAGAGAAGCTGCATATGGAGAGACTTTCCCATAGACAGATGCTCTGGAGTTGTAAATAGTCCAAGCACCGTGTTGAACGTAACCACGTTCGGTTTCCATCCATTAAGCTGCATGACCCTGAAGAGCCAAAGTGACTTATTGAAATACCCCTCTTGGGCATATGCAGTAATCATGACGGTCCACGAGACAACGTTCCCCTCGGACACGTTCCTAAAGACTTCTTCACACTGTTGGAGAAGATACTGCTTTGTGTACATGCTCATCAATGCGTTTGCAACTATTGTGTGTTGTTTAAGCCCGCATTCGCTGATCAATGAATGGACTGCATTTGCCCGAACTGGGCATGTGCATGCAGTGAGAATGGTGACAAAGGTGACTGAGTCAGGTACCTAAATAGTTGGTTATGATAAGTTCATGTATATATATCTATATATACCTCTCCTTCTTGAAGTAAGCTTCTGAAGAGGAGGTATGCCTCATCAAACTCGGACAACTGGGTGTAAGCGGAGATGACGGAAGTCCAGGCCAGTCTGCCTCTACTGGGCATCTTGTCAAATACAGATCGAGCGTCTTGGAGGCTGCCACATTTGATAAAGAGCTGAACGAGCTGGTTACCAAGTTGGATATTGGTGTTTAATCCGCACAGATCAATCTCACACTGGATGTGTCTTGCACTGTTTAGATCCAGGCTAACGCTGCAGTCTCGCATGAGAGATGCAAATGCAGGAACAAGGTTCTTGGAACTTGTTTCGACCTTAGCGTGTGCGTAGTTGCGTAAGTTTCTACATAGTTTGTGAAGCATCTAGTTAGCCACATAGAATCTTCAGATCATAAGATACACCTTAAACTTGTGGTTTGCAACGTGAAAGTGAGGTCTCTCTCAGACACACACGCACACGCACAATCTATCAACATCTGTTATTGTGTCGTTAGCACGATCAAAAGTCACTATATTCCTAAACAACTGAAGGTTTTTTTCAAAAATTTCAACCGTCCATCTTAATGTGCACATGAAATCGTTGCAGGTGTAATACACTCTTCCTGATTTAGATGATTAAGATTTTAAGTTATGGTCTATTAGAATAATTAACAGGATACCAACATAAATGATAATTTTTTTGGTATGCGTACATACACACACTCACGTGAGCACACTGCTTGAGACTCTTTATAAATTTTAGCATTTTATTAATTTTTTTAAAAAATATATGTATTTTTATTTGTTTCTAATTACATAAGAATATAATAATTTAATTGTTGACATATGTTTCTAGTCTTTATTAAATATTTTATTAATAATATGAAACTTTGGAAAGTGTCAAATTAATGAATATATTAAATTTTAATTATTAAAATATATTTTAAAATATATTAATATTTAAATGTTGAAATTAGTATTATTTACATAAATGATTTTTAAAGTATATAGATTAAATAATTATAGTCACCTCTATGTTTACATAATATAAAAACTAAAATAAATACAATGTATTGTATTATTTATATAATACTATTGCTTTTACAAATTTTCAAATACATGTGTGTTATTTAAAAATATTTCAATTAAAAGGTATAGTAAAGAAAATATGTTATACAATATAAAAATATATCATGATTTAAACTAATTTATATCTCAGGTGTTCATTTGTCAACAATGCAAATAGTACCTCAAAACCTCATTTCTCATTTCGTTTAAAAGAGCTTTACATTACTAAGTAAAGAAAGAAAATTCATGTACTTTTATTGTAAGTCATTTGATTAAAAAATAAATAATCATTATTCATATAAAGTGAATACACTCATGAAGTGAGACTCCATCTAGTCTCATGAAGTGAGAACTAAGTCTTATGAATTGAGGGTCGAGGAATAAGACAAATTGAAGGTCTTCCTTATAAAGTGAAGCAAAAATCTCATGAAGTGAGACTCTTTCCTTATGAAATAAGGCTCCAAGGCCCACAAAGTGAAAGTCATGCCCCATGAAGTAAGTCAAAAGCGCGATGTGCACCAAAAAAGGTGAGATTCCATGCCCACACAATGAAGTTCATGCCCCATGAAGTGAGACCCCAAGTAAACCAAGTGATACCCCAAACACATCAAGTGAGCCTTCACACCTACGAAGTGAGAGTAAAATGAAACCCCATGCACACAAAGTGATCTGCTATGTTTATGAAGTGAACCTCTAAGTTGATGAAGTGATCCCCATACACACAAAGTGGGCCTCCATGCCCATGAAGTGAGCCTCTTAAACCATGAACAGACCACAAAGTCAATGTCATGCCTCACGAAGTGAGAGTTATACCTCCCAAAGTGAAAGTCTTGCCTGATGATTTGAGGGTACTGCCCAAGAATTTCAAATGACGAGTTGCTCTAAACTCACGAAGTAAGACTCTAAGTTAATGAAAGCCTACAAGCAAAACTACTTTCCTTGCTTACTAAATTGAACTCCAATTATTGATTAGATATTAAGACATCATTTACACCATCTTTTGTATATTATTGGATAATATAGGTATATGCATAGCTTTCGCCTACATTGTTTATTTGGGTTGCTTTATCTTTCTGAATTGTAAATACTGAAGCATTTTGGAGTGAAGAAACAGGTCTTTCGTAATGCATCATCAAGTATTTCATGGCCTCCTACATAGTAACAAATTCTTTATACTCGGACCATCTAATTCCATGCACATGCACATAAAAAAGCTTAATTAAGTTCATTTAATATAGAATATATAAAAGTGAGATATGAGCTCTTGCCTTCATTCATGTGTTGTAAATGCCTAAGTGTTTATGCTTCACTGCATATTAGTTCTTTCTTTCCATGTCTTGTTTATAAAAAGATTTCAAAGTGTTTAAAGTTTATGTACAAAAACTAGTGCAATATTATGTCTTAATTATGAAAGAGTCCAATGTATATGAATCATATTCATATCTTAAAAAGAGTGAGTATGCGACTCAAAATTGGTGTTCTTCATATTTAGGGTCTATGTGTGCGAGGGTCTACAAGTTTGAGTTTAGGGTTTAAGGGTTTAACACTGTAAACCTTCACTTATACAACTATTATATAAAACACGCTAAACAAACCCTCTCTAATTACAAATGTATGTGAATGTGCCTACAATTTATACACAAAGGATGGGGTTTGTTTCATTACTAGATATGTAACACAAACTTTACACAAATGATGGGATAGGATTTTACACAAATGATGAGGTTTGTTTTATTATTGGATATGCAACATAAATAAAATGGGATTTATTTCATTGATGGGGTTTGTACAAATGTACATACACTTAGTATGTACTATAAAGTACATCTATTTATATTTAATGTTGCTTTTTAATGGAGCTTATATAAAGGAGAATGTAATTCATGGTTTTATTATCAAAAACATAAAACACATTATACCATGATTCTAAATAATAACCATCTTACTGTGCATCTCCCTCGCCTTCCCAAGTTAGCCGAGTGACTGTATGGGCTTCCAACTCTTTATCTTTCTTCAATATCGTGTGTCAATATGCTTTTTGCTAACGGTTGGTTGCTTCCTTATTCACATTGTATAAAAAGAGACACGTTTTGGCACTCCCTTTCAGCACACCAAATTAAGAAGTGAAGTATGAGTAATTGCCTAAATTGAAGTCCTTTCTTAGTACTATGTGGTTGGGAGTGTATCCATTGGCCTTCATAAACATATTGCCCCCTTTTAAATGATGTCCTTATTTGGAAATATAATTGTTGCAACCATCGCAACACTGTGTTGGCATGTGGTTTCCTTTCACTCAAACCCATAAGTCCCCCATGGAACATCCACGCTGCACTCAATTAGTATTTCTAGAATAATATTTGTTGATTTTACCTCTTTCTCTTCATTTGGTGATGTCACTATAGTCCCTTCATAGTCTTATTCTTTAAAGGCATATGTGGTAATTATTGTCGCTTTGTCCTTCTCAAATCCTCTTAATTGACAAACCCCAATTCCTTGAATATGGGAGCCAGAATGTGAGGTCTTATGTCTTCATTTTTAACATCACCATCAACTTTTTCTTCTTTAATATCCTTGTCACCATTGAACGTTTGGTTCTTGTTCATATTATGATGATGTAATCGTGGTTGCCAAGGTCATGAGGCAAATCAATAGCTACGTGTTGCACTTGTACACCTTGGTTAAACCTTTGAAAACCTTAGTACAACGCCTCATTTGTGAGCCTACTAATTGTCTATCCTTAAGCTTACATCCAATTTGGGGAATCATCCATGAAGAAACGAAGGCTGAGAAATTAAAGTAATAAGCAATTGTTATTAAACATAACTTTGTATTGGATTTTGTGGATAGAAAGACAAAAGTTAATGATTGTTAATATAAATTGAATAAGGTTGTTGTTGAATCAAACATTCGATGCTCATTATACCCTATTGAGGCAAAACATAGGCAACTACCATAGGTATTGTAGAGCCCATTATTTGGTGATGCATTGGGCGTGAAGTGTCATTGTGTATGACCTGAAACTTATTTTGTGAATTGGGAAGTTCATTTGGTGGGTTGGGATGCTCACTTAATGGCCTTGAAGGCTCACTTTGTGTGCATAGGGTCTCACTTCATGGGTTTGGAAGCTCACTTTGTTTCACTTTGTAATGCAAGAGTCTCACTTCGTGAGTTTGTAATCTCACTTTGTAATGCAAGAGTTTTATTTCATAATGTAAAATGTTCACTTTGTGGATTTGTAATTTTACTTTGTAGACTTGTAGTCTCACTTCATAATGCAAGAGTATCATTTCATGAGCTTGTAGTTTCACTTTATAATGCAAGAATATTACTTCATGGGCTTGTAGTCTCACTTTATAATGCAAGAGTCTCACTTCGTGGGTTTTAATTTAACTTTATAGTGTAAGAGTCTTATTCATAGTGTAAAGGTCTCAATTTATAGTGTAAAAGTCTCACTTCATATGTTTGAAGTTTTATTTCATATGCTTGAAGTCTCACTTCATGAGTTTTAAATCTCACATCATGGGCTTTGCGTTTCACTTTTAACTTCTAATTTCACTTTGTGGTCTTTTAGGCTCACTTGTGGTCTTCTAGAGCCTTAACTTGTGATCTTCTAATCCTACTTCATATGGTAACAATATTAATTTATACATTAAATTCATGTTAATGAGCATCCATTTTTCACATAATTTAAAAAATTAAACTATATATTACATTGGATTGTATAAAACCTACGATATCTTAGTTAATTTGAATAGTTCGAATAATTTGAATTGCTAAACTATTATTCATGATGATCAGGAGTTACTTTCCTATATTTTGTTTGAATATCTACTAAAAACATTATTTTTAAATATAATTATAAATAAAAACAAATCACTTACTGAAATCAAGTGAATGATTCTGGTTTGGTAATTGGCATTGTTATTAAATTTCTATTTCATCCAAATACTAGGCTATAACATCTTAAGAGTGATATGTTGTCTCACATAGTCGATATTGATGGATCCATTTTTCATCCTTAGCATTGCGACCAACAATCCTAGTCTCTTCTTGTACCCTTTGCAATACCCCTTCATAATAAAAAATGGTTCCATCAAGCTACCGAACTTGATATGCATAAAGTGTCCCAGATGACATAGTTTATGGCTATTGCAAGGCCAAGGTGTAACCATGTATGATTATGTATTACATACTTGCATGTGGCACATTTATTGTTACTTAACAAAGGAGGAACCAAGCATGTATTATGATATGAGTGTCCACAACCAAGTTGGTAATTGCCCACTTATGTGAATATATCAAGGCATATTAGACAATTTTTATTCAAGGGCTTGTACTGGCACTTTTTTTTATCACATGTTTTCAACTGGTTGTGAAGTGTGAAGTGCAAAGTGATATCCGATAGGGGAGTCATAACCAACACACACGTGCCACGCATGATGCTTTGTGAAGGAAAATGATTCATTATATTTGAATACACAATCATGTTTCCCCTAGCCAACTACAACTTATCCAAATTAGTGTTTAAGATGGGTAACCTCTTGCATTACTGACTACATAACATTTTAGAGACTTATAATTTCTGAGACAACATGTTCATCACTTACTCTTTCATAACAAACTCCTTATCTTTAATGATTAGCTCTTCTTTCATCTTTTATATTCTTTGTTATGCTCTTCAATTGATCGCTCCCGCTCCTCTTTCAACATCGCAATCCTTGCTCTTAAATCATTTAGACTTATTAAATCGGCAGCTTTTAACATTGCTTTCAACTCATTAATCATAATAGTGATTGTTAGTAGCTCATTGTCTAAATCGACATCGTGCATCTTCTTTGTTTCACTCTTTCCCTTGGTATGTTGCTATGGACATTGCTATAATCAACCTTGTGTCCTAGGAAGTAACTTCTTGCATAGCTAGATGCTAATATTTCAATTGTGTGCTTTCATTCCTTGAGTTTAAACGTCCCTGTCAATAACCTTTATTCTTGTAGAAACCAAGATTTAATTGTCATTGGGGTCCTATTTTCAAACTCTTCATTCACAACTTTAATTAGAACCAATTCACCCACTTCCTCGTACTAACCCTTCTACCACAACAAATACATAACTTGTCATCAACACTTTTGCTATTTCAGCACTAATTCTTTCTCTCAAGCTACTAGGATTGCACATGCAAGGCAATTATGCATTGCATCCATCAGCTCCATCTCAATTATCATACCTATAGGCCAGGATATTTAATCTCCTTACGTTTAGTTCCACCTTGCAGAATCGACATAAGCTGAGGATTAAGTTGAGTTTCACCTTCTTTGTGTTACAACATGTTGTTATTGTGCCGCCCTCCCTATCCTTTTACAATAATTTTTGGCGCTAAAACTCTTTGGACAATCCACAACTATTCTTTAAATGATAGCAACTAGTGATCATGTATCAAATTTATCATTTTAGGCCCCAAAAAACAAGTGCAACATTTGGGTAAGAATTTGAATTTGAAATTCATTGCAACCAAATGATTAAAATCTCACTATATATATCTTACTGCATGACTAGGACTCTTCATAAAGCAACCTCTCCATGAGATTGAAACCATGCGCCAAATTTTTAGTGGCCAATAAGATTGTGACACACGTAGTTGAGTATTTTTAAGCATTCTTTAAAAGGATTTAATGATAAAGATGGCCAAAATTGTACTTTCTTGACCCACATGAAATTCTAGGTAGGTACAACATTAAGAATAGTGTTTATTCGTTGAGGACTAATTTTCCATCAAACACTTTCAATATGTGAAAATAATGTACATTTTGTGAGATTAAAGTCCATTACATGAGATTATCATCCACTTCATGATATTAATGTTTACTTCTAAAATTAGCATCAATTGCTTGAGCTTAAATTATATTATGTGGGGTTAATGTTCACTTTATGAGATTAACATCAATTGTGCAAGCTTAAATTATACTTCGTGAGGTTAGTGTTCACTTTGTGAGATTAACATCCACTTTGTAAGGTTAATGTTCACTTCATAAGATTAATATCCATTTTGTGAAATTAAATCCACTACATGAGATTAAGGTTTACTATGTGGGTTTAGGGGTTGATGGGGTTGTTCAAATAAACTCATCGTCCCTTTTGCATTGGGACTGGTTTTCCGTGCCAGCCCACTTACTAAGACAACATTTTAGGGAGAGTGGCTTCATCACAAAAATAAGGTAAAGTAGGTGTGGGACAAGTAAGCCAGAGATTGAGAAGTTTCTAGTTCTTTCCTCCCCACTGGCATCATGTTGTCAAGGCATATTAGTTATGCTACCATGTCCCACTCACCCACTAGGTACACCACACTTTAAGAGTAACTTACCTTTATCATTGGCAAATCTGTGTTTTTGTGCTCAAGTATGCCGCATTCAAGGAGTTAACCAACTCCTTCCACTCATACATTTGGATAGACGTTGAGGCCTTGTTTTGACCTCCTCATTTAGCCAAGTCAAGAATAGCCTCAACTAATTATGCATCCTCACTCACATGTGAGCATTGTCCATGCACATAGCTAACTATGGGGTTAAGCTCTTAGGTAGACAAGTTCCTAAAGGGTATTTGAGTGTGGGCTCTAAGGATTGGCATTTGGCGAGCCACAATTGTGGCACTAAACTTGTTTTTAAAGGGCTATTAAGATAGCCTTGTCTTGAGAAACAATGCCACACCCATGTGACATTAGGATGGGTCTCATACAATGCATGCTCAGGGCATGACCTCCAAGGTCATGTCTTGGGTTCTAGGCTAAGGGGTTGGTGATGATAGGGGCTTGCTCCATGCCTATCAGCACACATGGCTAGGGGTGTTTGTCCTTAAGGTGTGGGAGCATATTCGAGGGTTGAACAACCTAAGCTTCTTAGCAGCTAGTACATGCATGGTTCCCTATAGGGAACAAGGGTCAAGGTTTCTGGGACACTCGTGCCAAGACACTCGTGTGTTCTCTAGGTACTAACCTTAGGGCCATGGTATGATTGGCCACACAAAACCACAAAATTACAAGAGGTTTGGTGTGTTTGCAATAGTGGTCTTCTGATGCGTATTGGGCATATCCTTGGGCATTTGATGTTTGATTCTTGGTGGATGTGTATGTGGTATGCTATAGTGGTTGTGATGGAGCTACTTTGGGCATCTGCTGCAGATTGGTTTGGCCTCGTTTGTTTGTGTTTGCTTTTTCTTTGGTGTGTGCTTGTGAGCTGTGGTTTGGAGATTGAAGCTCGAGACAGTATCCGGGCGAGAGACTAGACCCGTAAAGGTCTGAATCGATTACTTTCTTCTTCAAAACTCAGCGATGCTTGGGTTTAGGGGGATGGGAATAAGAGTAGGTTTATTAAAATCCGTTGGGATGTTTTTATGTACACTTGTATTTAGCCCATGAATAAACTTTAAACATTCCTTCAAAACCACAAAATACCCTTGTTGTCTTTTGAGAGTTGTACTTAATTGAGGGTGATTCCTCAAAGTGTAAAGTGATGCTTTAGCCCTATTAAGAAATACATGACTCGGTTAGACTGTTTAGGTCTCCTAGGGCAGGACCCTAAGTCTACTAGGGTTATCCCTCAAGGTTACGAGGGTAGACACTCTAAGGAGGCTTGGGCTAAATTCTCAACATTTGAGTTTGACCTTAAGGTTGTTGGGGTTGTTATAAAAAACTTAATGTTGCTCACACAGGGTTGTAATGCTAGATTGTTACCTTTGGCCCTTTGAATAAAAACTTTAAAAAATAAATTCACCAAGTCAAGGATCGAGTTCATGAGTAAACTTATCTTAGGGATAAACTCACCAAGTTAACGATAATAATTAAGTTATTTATTATTAAATAATTAGGCCCACGAATGCTGTGCATGTGTACTAGTATTAAGTATAATTATTGTATTCTTCTAAAACTTGTGTCTTTAATAGATCTCTACACACACACATACATGCGTGACATGATCACTTCTCCTTGTGCGTGTGTGCAGCGTGTAATCCCAAAGTTTATCAAATAGTTGTCTGATTAATAATTGCACATTATTATCTTAAACATACACAAGTTATTCGCAGTTTACATATTCAATATAGTATTGAATAACTCCGTTAAGAATATTGATAAACAAAATCAAATAAATCTTTAGTATTTTGTTGAATCCTCCTGGACTCTTAGAGGAGGGGGGGGGGGGGTCTTGATTATAATTTCGTACAGGTTGAGCTATTTATTAGTAATATTATACTTAATAGCTTAACTAGAGTTTTGGGTAGTAGTTCATAGTTTACCAGACTTATTACAGAGAAAGGTCGACATATAAAAATATACTGGGTATTCTAGTTGATCTTATATGTGATGCGACTCCACTAGAGTAATGGAGATGACATTGCCTGTGGCTGTGGCTGCTCAAACACTATCCCCTCTCTTCCCACCATCCAAGTGCCATTTCCCCTCACCGGTACGTGCAAAACCCTCTATAAAAACACCAGTCTTATCTAGATACACACAAAACGCACATTTACACACCAATTCAACACATATACACACATCATCACGCACGCTAGCAGAACAAAACACCTCCAAAAACAGAACACTAGAACAAGACGCACCATCTCTTTCCGCCTGCTCAAGTCCTCGGACGGTGTAGGAGAGATAGCTTGGACGGCTACGTCCTGGACAGAGGCTTCCAGGTATCCCGAAGCACGTAGAATACTCAACTAGGAAGAGTACGCAGGAGCTTTAGTCTCTACATGGGAGCGTGTCCGACCCGTTCCAGCACCCACTAGACGGGATTCTTTCACTAAGTAACCCCATCGGCACCGTCCTGGATAAGCTCCGTGTGGATCCTCAAGCGGTGAACCGCATAATGAGATACTCACCTCCCCAGAAGTCACTATACAGCAGAAGCTCTCCGACGCCGGATTCTCCAAGAACATCTTCGGGCGTTCTTCGGAGGTATATTCTTCGACCGTGAACTCCGTAGACTGTTTGAGTTTGTGCTTAAGTGCCCAGCCCTTGGCCCGAACACGCTTTCTATGTATGGTATAGGTGAGATCCCCGTTAGTTAGTCAGTACACTCCCCACAGGAACCATATACTTGAACACCAAGGTCGAACAGGTCCTTGTAAAGGAAGATGGTACTTTCTCAGGAGCAAAGATTCAAGTCTGGAGAACTCTTAAACTCGAAATATGGCGTGATACTCGCTGTAGAAGGTCCAGAGGCAGCACGTCTACTGAAAGACTACACACACGTAAGTCCCCTCAGAGTACGATCTGTATGTATTTCTCCACGGAGAATGTGTGTTTGTACCTGAATGGATCCTGTGAAGGCATAGTGTTTCATCTCCAATGGGTGTTCCTCATATGCACCAGCTGGGAAAGCCTCATATCTGTCTCTCTCATTGGAAGATACCGACGTGGAGCTTGAGAAGATGGTGAAGGACGAGCTGGGTATATGACACTTGAGAACGATACCTTATGCACAGCCTGATCAGTGTCCTCCGACGAATCTTTTTAAGGATACTAGAGTTCGTGGATACCTCCGTGGGGATCATCTTGACTCGGCTACTTTTGATGGGGCGCTTGTCTCTGGGAAGAGAGCTGCACAGGCGCTTCTAAACTGAAAATTAAAAGATGAGTTTTATGTACGCCTTGTTTGGACTCGTCCATCTTTACCAAAAGTTAGTAGTACACCTGCAAAAGGTGCTGGCGATCCTTATTCTAATCAACTATTATTAAACAAACTAAAACAAGCTATTCTAGAAAATAAGTACAATCGTATTGTGAATTATCTAGCATACAAGACAATATACACGTGCGTACGTGAGTGTGCCTTCATATGTACATCCATCTTTACCAACAGTTACTAGTAAAAGAAACCTGGCCACAATAACAATAGTGATCCTCAACTTATAACATGCTAATGCCACTCTCTCTCTCTCTCATGTATGTGCATGGGAGTACATATTACATGGTCTTCAAATTTAAGAAAATGTGCTTGGTAGGAAATGGGTATGAATGCTCCGGTGAGTGGAGGAACCCGTGGTATTAAATAAACTTACTTTCTATGTACTGTAACCCATATTTACCAGGCTGAGTGCTCCTGCGTGCAAAGAATTCTATGTCGATTAAGCACATCTATGTGTGTATATATATATATATATATATATATATATATATATGTATGTATGTATGTGTTTCATGTTGATTGCTCAACGTTAGAAGTCACGCACACATATGGCATTACATTTACATCTCTCTCTTTACCAAGGCGTGCAATATTGAGGAGCTTCCGGGGCTTGGGACATCTGTTTGTACATGAGCACTGTCTATGAAGGATTTGAAAGCACGCCATGCTGAATGGCGTGGAGCAGGTCTGAGCGTGAAAGCCTCTTTAAAGCTGTTTCCCGACTTTTTGTGGAAAATCAACCTCATGGTAGTACACATACACACACGTATATGTATGTGTATATATATGTACATAGCAATATTTGGACGAAATAGAACAGGTGAATATACATTCACTGCTCGACTGCTGGGGATTTCTCTTTGTAATGTCAGCTAACCTCGAATCTGCCTTTCGTTCACTGGAACCGCGAAAATAAAACAACAACCTCCTCTTTTGACTTCCTTTTTTCTTGCATGTTCGATTGTGTATTCATGGAATACACGGGACACTTGCAGAATGCCCCCCTGTTAGAACATACATAAAAAATTGAGGACAAATTAATATTTTCTTTAATTTTAAAGGGTTTTTGGTATAATTTTTTTAATTTTTTAATTAATATGCACTAAAACTCATTCACATAGAACCTATAAAAAAATTTAATTTAATTAATGAACTTCCTTATTACTTTTAATTAAATTCACATTTAATTTTTATTTTTCTTTCTATTTCATAACAAGAATATATGCCAAATCCATCCTAAAAAAATATTAGAGCCCAATACACAATTGAACATGCATGAGGTTTTTCCGAAACCCTTGAATCTGCATTTTGTGATCGATTGTGTATCTTCTTTCTCCATGAATACATAGTGATTCCACTACGGTCTGGTGTGGTGTGTGTGTGGCAACCAACATGCATGAGGTTTTGTGGTCGATCTTGTTGGAACCAGACAATGCAAGTAGAAGCTTCTGCATGCATCAGTCTAGGGAAGGGAATAGTCCAAGAGTTGAAGATCTTGTAGCAGGAGCATTCAGGAGATCAGTCCAGGGAAGGGAATAGTCTAAGAGTTAGATTTAGTATCAGGAGATCAGTTGCTCATTTCTTTTGCAAATGCTGCCTGCTATGTATAGGTATATAAGTCCAGGGAAGGGAATAGTCAGTTAGTTAGAAGATCTGGTAATTAGACACAAATTGACTCTGAAAGAGCTAAATCCTTCTTCTTAACAATTTATAATACATTTAACTCAGTTGGTACACTAAATTCTTTTATATACGTATACTTCAATACAATAGAACCTCCATAAATTAATCTTATATAAATTAAAAACCCTTCTTATTTAATATATTTATTTAGTCCCATTTTAAATCTTTAACAAATTTTAATAAACCTTTAATAAATTAATATGTTTATTAGTCTCACTTTTTTTTAATTTGTGTATAAGCATAAATTTTAAAAGGAAATTTCACATGTCAAAAAAAAGACATATATTATAAGAATATTTATTATAATATATTATTAATATCCTAACCGTAAACCCTAAATTAGTAAGGTATATACTTATAGTATATAGTATATATTATTAAATTTATTTTTAAAATATGTATGAAAATATATTATTATAATATACTTTAAAATATACTATTATGTTAACTTTAAATTTTAAGTAATTATAGCCATTTCTATATTTACATAAATAATAAGACTATAGCCACTTCCATATTTACATAAATAATAGGGATTAAGTAATTATAGTGACTTCTATATTCGCATAAATAACCCACTTCTATATTAATAAAGTAACGATACAATGTATTGTATATAAATAGAGAGGAAGAAACGTGTTTGAATATTGAAACATGTCGAAGAAGTTCATCCCATTGTTACTCATTTTCATATGGCAATGGTTTGTACAGATCGAATCCAACGACGGGGTAATCTGAGTGTGTGTGTGTGTGTGTGTGATTATATATATTTTGTGTGTACGTAATCTTACTACTTGGTGTACTTGGTATTTATGACAAGCTCGTGAAGCTTAAAAATCTAGTTACTTAATAAGGTTTTATGTTACGTGTAAAACTTGTTCACTCGATCTCTAACATTGCGTGTGTGTGTTCTCAATATGTAATATACATTTTGTATGCCTAGTAGAGAGTTAAATAGTTAGTATGATACATACAGTTTATGGTTCTTTATGTCAGATATTTATTATAAATATGTATATATTGTTTTAGGGGAGTAGATGGTACAATCATGGAGGAGATCTGGAGAACCATCGACATGCACAAGACCAGGAGATCAACGTCCTCACGGTAGAGCGATTAACCCTACGGTGGAAATACCCTGCTGGAGCTAATATCTCGTCAACACCTGCAATATACGACTGTGCGGTATATGCGACTTCATCGAATGGCTTTGTATTTGCAGTTTCAGTAACAGGTAACCGATTAAATCTTGAGGATATTCTTATTATTGACACAGCTAGTCTGTGATGTTAGTCCATATATCTAAAATGTAAGAATGTTATTAGTGTGCATATTACATCCATGTATATAACATTGTAAGTATGTGTATGTAAGAACGTATATAGTACCAAGTATGCTTTCCACACACACACAAACAAAAACTAATGTGTAAGTTTTGAAAGGAACTCTTCTATGGAGAGTGAGTTTACCACTTATAACGGGATTCAGTGGAACAATGGCTACGGCAACCCCAACAGTAACGGAAGACCTTGTCATTGTTGGACTTCTTGGACCTGCCCGTGTTGTAGCTCTTAACCGTCGAAATGGCCAGCGTGTATGGATTTCCCCAGAACTTGATTCACATCCTTTGTCCCAGATTACCATGTCAGGCACAGCTTACCAAGGGTAAACGAAATTAAAAAAACCTTAAACCCTACACTAAAAATGTATATTACAAATCAGGGCTTTCTACATTGGCGTGTCTTCTAGAGAGGAGTCACACAAGGCACATTCCAAGGGAGTTTTCACAAACTCGACCTCAGAACCGGCAGAAAAATATGGACAACGTTCATGATCCCCAATGGATATACAGGAGCTCCAGTATGGGGTAGCAGCCCCTCTATAGATACAAGAAGAAACCTCATATTCGTTGCCACAGGAAACCTCTACACGGTATAATACATGTATGGTGTGCGTGTGTGTGTTTAAGACATGTATGGTGTGCGTGTGTGTGTTTTAAGTGTTTAGCAAATATGCAGGTACCAGAGGACGTGCAAAACTGCCTGGATTTAAATGGAAATGCGACAGACTGCCTGATACCTGACTCTACAGTATGTGGAGATGCAGTGGTGGCAATGAATTTGTGGGATGGTTCACTGAAATGGTGCAGCCGTCTAGGTGGAAATGACGCCTGGAATCTGGCATGCACTACAAAAACGCCTACACCTCCGAACTGTCCCGATAGTGCCGATCATCCAGGTGTGTGTGTGTGTGTGCACTCGCACACATGCGTGCGTGCGTGTATATATATTGAGCCTTTTTTATTAGGACTGCAATATGACTTTGGAGAAGCTCCTATGCTCGTTACTACTCAAAACGAGTATCATGAATATCAAGATATAGTTGTCACTGGCCAGAAGACTGGTATCATTTGGGTTCACGATCGGGATACTGGACGGATTCTACGGGAAACAGTAAGTAGATTAATGAAAAGTCTTGTGTATATGTATTATTTACAAATTATTTTGAAGGTTGCGGGACCAGGCGGACCTTTAGGGGTGCAATATCGGGAGCAGCAACCGACAACCATAGAATATATACAAACATAGCAAACACAATGACATTTCCATTCCAGATTACTCCTGCAAAGGATCCGGAATACACCACCGGAGGTGGCTGGGTAGCAATAGATGCCTTAAGTGCCAAGATTCTATGGACGACTCCCAATCCGACCGAGTCGTCCAATCCGACCGGAGGACAAGCTGCTTATGGCCCAGTGACTTTGTCCAAGGACGTACTCCTAGTTGGCTCGTTTGACCCTGACGGTTATGTGTATGGATTGAGTGCATACGATGGGCGGGTACTATGGCAGCATAAGACGGGTGCTAGAGTCTACGGAGGTTTCTCTGTGGGGCATTCTTGTGCTTTTGTTGGGTCGGGATATTCTTTGTTTGCGTTCTGTGTTGGTCCTCCTAAATGTTTCTGACCAAAAATCTACCCTTCCTATATTTAAGCAAGTAAATAAATAAATTTGAATTTATTTTTGAAAATTTAGTTGTGGTAAAATAATTCATTTAAATTTTATTGTAATGAAGTAACAATTTAATTAGTATTTAATATTCGATATTGGATGTATGCAGCAGAAGTGAAAATGAATATTATTTGATAATACAATAAACAATGATTTAAACATAATTGCATTTTAAAAGATCTCGGATGGTTACATATTAACATTATTAGAATTTGTAGGAATTTTTATACACATTAAGCACATAATTTTTATGTTTATAGAATAATTTGATTTTAAAAGACTGTTTAAGAAGTTTTTCGATTTACAATCACTCACTGCGTGAATATTTATAAATTGAAGGAAATCTTAATCTCTGAGAGAATGTGGTTTGAGTAGGTTTATGCATTTCAATCTTAGAATTCGATTTTAATTTTATTCTTTAAAATTTGATCCTTTGAATTTGTATTTAGCATACGGACATGTACATTGGGCATTTTAAATTGTAAACACGTATGCCCCATATTATCTACGTGCTTTATAAAGTAAATGCATCTAAGCATTTGAGGTTCAAATTTTAATTTTACTTATTTATTTATTTAGCTTACCATGTTATACCATTATTATCAAAAAGTTAGGTACAAACTATGCACAGACCACCGAGAGAGACTTCATTGTATGTACAACACACACACACATATATACATAGATAGACGTTATACCCCGTGAACTTTAGTCCCTTGACATCGGATAAACATCGTCCAAGGCAGATGGTTAAACATACACAAGACTAGGCAATAGCAAGGGATTCAGTAACCGTCGAGGTGATGGTATATATCACAAATTCTTACATAAGCATCTTCCCGGCATGCATATCCCACATATATCTGGATCCACCACTGCTGGTCAAAACTGCCACTTCACCGGTTTAAAACACCATAACATCCCATGCACAAACTCCCAGGACGGTTACATGCCTGCGTGTATGTGTATTATATAAGTATTGCGGTTTACTATACGTGGCATATCCATCTCAATACAAATTACTCAGAATTCACATAGCAGTTGTGACTGTTTGTTTATGTATGTATATGCACTAGTACACACGCTCTGCCTATATCTTCCTTTTGCTGGGTGGCAGAGTCATCCATCCTCCGTGCAACCAGTATGACTCTGCAGGGGCTGCCTTAGGTGACGTCTTCCAGTGTACCAAGTGACAAAGGCATCGTATAACTTTACCGTACACCTACAGAACCTAATTTGACTCTTAATTCATGCCTTCGTCCGTATACGCAGATGAGCTTTAAAAATACTCATTTCCATACACGCAAGTCTGGTATACGGCAAGTGCACCCTCCGGGATCCGCAAGCATCCACAAGTGTGATAAGACTGTGGACTTGCTACCTTCATCGACTGTGTCCATTGTGGGATCTGGTCCTTCTTCCACACACTCTCAAAGTCTATGATCTTCTAGTTTGTCAACGTAGACAATGTTTTGGTCCCTGTGCATGAACCTGTGGTATCTAAAGCTTTGGAGGACAGGATTCAAGTGCAAGGCCTTATAACCAGGTTGCATTTTAGTTTAATTTATGTGGTTCCTTAAAGAAGTTAAAAAGCTATTTAAATATAGACTAACAGCATTTATGCCACAAGTGGGTTTCTCATTGACCTGCATGCCATAGATTCCTCACATTGCTAAGCTTTACCTGTGAATCATATTCTCATAGATAGTTACCCTTTGACATTTGTTTTAAATGATAGTTAACCTGAAAGTTAAACCTGAAGGTGGGTACTACCAAGCTGAATGAGCACATGAACTTGGCATGTGGAGTCTCTTAGGACCAAATGGTATTAAAGCATATACCATTTTATATGATTTATACTTCTGCTCGTACTTCTTAAAGCTTTGGAGGACAGGATTCAAGTGCAAGGCCTTATAACCAGGTTGCATTTCATTCTAGTTCTGTAATAACTATGTACACATAAGTATTATTCTATAATTTATATATCGTATCGTAATTAACCAATGTAATGCAGGTTTATGACATACGAACAGGTGTCGCTAAATGTGGTGGCGACGTGCAGACTGTTCGAGAAATGATAGAAGGCCTTGTAAGTTTAATATGTTTGCAGACACACATACATAGCATTTATGTGTATTACACGAAATAAGAGAGTAACAAGAATGTAAAAACTATTTGTTTTACAGGAATATAGGATTATTCAAGTCCAATTAAATCAGGATATGGCAAACCAAGGGATCATGTTCCTCTGTCAGTACGTAAAGGCTTGAAAATGGGAAGAATGTACAACGTCTAGAGGTAAATATGTTATTACATGATATTAACACGTGTGTGTGTGTTTGTGTGTGTGTGTGTGGTGTGTGAGAGGAGAGAGAGAGAGAGAGAGAGAGAGAAGACTGTATCTCTCTCTACCAGAGCATATATCTGAAGGCGTCTGATGACCCATATATATATGTATGTGTGTTCATGTATATATATATATATATATATATATATATATATATGTATGTATGTATATACATATATGATTCTTGGTGATATTACGTTATGAACGATTTAGTTCCCGAAGGCTTTCATGCAGTTGCCTGAGGCGTCGCAGTCACAGGTTGGTTTGAAGGTAGTTATTTGTTTATATATATATATATATATATATATATATATATATATATATATATATATATATATATAGTTATATAGTTATATAGTTATGTTTATTTTATTTCCAGGAACTGGAAGAAATCGCAGAGAAGCTACAAAAGGCCACCACGAGTAGTAACAACTCTACCAGCAACGCTAAGATGCTGAGGCCCACGTTCTCTATAGATTTCAGAAGGTATGCATGTGTGTGTTGTGTGCTTGTTTATTCTTTATACATATTATATACAAACACATGTATTGTATTACATTAGGCATGGCACGTGTGTGTGTGTGTGTGTGTGTGTGTTACATGACAGCAAGTTTCATGTTTTCAGGTCGCTTGCTATGAGGTGACGTGGTAAAGGAGACGGCTGTGGTTTGTAAATTGCTAAATAAAAAGAACTAAAATGGAACATTTTTTTTGTTGTATAAATACGAAGAAGCTAGTTTATTTAACTCTCTCTCTCTCTCTCTCTCTCTCTCTCTCTCTCACACACACACACACACACACACCACACAACAACAACTGTAACACATACATACACGCAAATATATGAACATTTTTGGAAGGAACTACAGTACTTACATATATCTGAATAAAATAATGAAATAATATTTTCTGTTCAACAATTGATAAAACTGTATTTTAATTTTAAACATTTTAACATTTAATTCAGAAAGTATAGAAAAAAAAAAAGAAAGAAAAGGTATATATTGCTACGTTTCCTTACATTATTTAATTCCAGTTTACAACATACACAAACACAAAAAAAGACAAACTAACAAGCTAGATGCGTGTGTGTGTGTTGTGTGTGCGTGCACGCGTAGGTGTGTGTTTATGCATCAAAGATAAATACTCGTCCATATTTAGTGCCTATAATTTCCTTTATTAATATTAGAATATTCTAGTTCACAAATATTCGTATAAATATTTCTTGTATATACTTTAGTAATTATTATAAATGTAATGAGCCATACAATTTAATATAACTATATATGTTTAAATAGCTAGAAGTTAAATACCATGAACTACAAATTAATTATAAAATATTATTAATTTTTATAAGATATATACTGATTTTTTATTTCATTGAAGTCATTGTGTAAATTTGAATAACAATAGAATATTTAGTTTATATGAATTTCTTGCATGTTGAAATCTGAAAATCACTATCAAAACGTCCGTTTAGTAAAAATAAAATTATTTTGAATGAATATTATTTAAAATTCAAGAAAAATATGGTTTATAATTTAATTCCAGAATATTATCACCTGCAGCTCTCCCTCTCCTCTTTCTCTCGACGTCCACACGCCTGTGTTGTGTGTGTGAATGAATGTTTATCGTGTTTGTACATAGACTATAAAGTGTGTAAGTGTGTGCAGAAAAGAGAATGTATGCATACTTCTTTAAAATGATTTACTAAAAAATTTATTAAAAGTAAAACATAATCAAACCTTTAATCAGAATCTAGAAGGAAATATTATAAATAATAAATTTTAAATTCTATTAACCAATTTTAACATGCAAAAGTGATTTATTTTAATCTAAAACTGTAAGTTTGAGTGTTATTCTTTTAAATTTATAACTTCACATATAAATTATATTATGCAACATTCTATTAAAAATTTGATTAAATTAAAGCTAAAACAAGGAAAATAAGCATATCTGGAGGTACTGATATAGAATAATATAACATAATATATATATATATAAGTTGCAGTATAATATAAGCAATATGGTGTTATAATTTTGCTTATATTAACTATATGAACGTTAATTCATATTTAATTTAATTTATTTGAAATTGACACATATACTTCATAGCATGCAATGGTGAATATTAGTTATACACTGTAAAACTTTGATATATGTGTTTATATAATTTCAGTATATGTACTAGGTATAATATATGCTAATCATGAGTTTCAAAAGAAGATGCAATCTTAAACTTTAATTTGAATCTGAAATTTTATATCTTGCTAAATTTAAATTTGTATTTCTTATTAGCTTAACCTGCCAAAAAGTTTGTTCAAATAATTGAAATGTGTGTGTGTATGTGTGTGTGTGTGTGTGTGTGTGTGTGAGAGAGAGAGAGAGAGAGAGAGAGAGAGAGCATCTCTCTCCACTACAGCATATATGTGAAGGCATCTGATGAAACGGGCAGGCACATCTCTCATATATATGTATATTGATATACCTGTGTGTGCATATATATGTATATACATATACTACGTTTTGCAATTTCCGAAGGCTTTCATGCAGTTGCCTGAGGCATCTCAGTCACAAGTTGGTATATTATAAAAGTCTAGAATATTGATTTATATTTAAATGTATATTTATGTTTATTTTATTTTCAGGAACTTGAAGAAATCACAGAGAAGCTACAAAAGGCCACCACGAGTAGTAACAACTCTACCGGCAACGCTAAGACGCTGAGGCCCACGTTCTCTATAGATTGTCTGCTTGTTAATATTCTTTTATACACAAACATATGTATTAGACATGGCACATGTGTGTATGTGTTATTATATAACAACAAGTTTCATGTTTCAGGTGCTTGCTATGGACATTCAAATACAAAGAGTTCTTTTTATATGTATAGGGAAATACGAAGAAGCTAGTTTGTTTAACTCTCTCGGTCTCTTCTCATTTCCTCATAACACACACACACACACAACACACTTGAGGTGAAGAAAGTATTCATTAAAAAATATACGTTATTATACCACGCTAACATGCTGTTAATGTATAGGCATGCACTAGCGTGTGAGTTGCAACACAATAATTATACTTTAGAAATTACTGTATGTATGGTATGTACCATACACTAGTGTACATGTAATTACACATACGGATATTTTAATTGATTATTTTCAAAAACACTACGTATAAGAGTTAAATTCAATAAACATTACGGTTTAAACAGGCTTTAAACATGTTAAGCGGGATATAAGATTTCACGTTTTTATTTTTTGTAATACTTCAAATTTAAATATAGTAATATAATTACTACATCTCTAATTATAAATTACATATTGATTTTATAATATTAAAATAAAATAGTTTTCTATACATAATATTTCATAATTAAACCATTTTTATTATAGGTATATGCTTGAATATTCGAAATTTGTGAAATTTGTATGGATAAGATTGACAAGAAAGATTAAAGTTATATAACATAAAATAAAATTTAAGAAGTATAAGAGAAAGGCTAAAGCATATAAAGTTATGTAATGTTACACAAAGTAATAGTTGATTTTCTTACTTGCCATGCTTGGGAAGTTATAACTAATCTTTCATCAATATTCTCTGTTGCATTTTCTCTAGGTACCCATATCATTAACGGTGAGAAAAAAGAAAGAAGAAATTGATAAGAAAGAGAGAAAAATAAAAAGGAAAATGAAAAGAAAGGTTAAAAATTAAAGTTATATAATATAAAATAGAATTTAAGAAGTATAAAAAAGATATCAAAACGTAAAGAGTTATGTAATGTTGTACAAAATGGTTAGTTTTTCATTTGTTATAGTTTGGAAGTTGCAATTAATTTCTCATTAATATCTTTTATTGCATTTGTTCTAAATATCTGTGTCATTAATTGTGTAAAGAGGTGTGAAAAAAAAAAGAGAAGAGATTGATAAAAATGAAAAATGAATTGAGACAAAAATAAAAAGAAAATTAAAGTAGATGGAAAAAAGAATTTTAAAATTGAATATTAAAGTTATGCATCATAAAATAAAGTTTAAGAAGTGCAATAGAGAGATTAAAGCATAAAGAGCTACTTAAAAAGTTGTTACAAAATATTTTTGTGTATAAATTGTGTTGGGTTGTATATAATGTATTTATAATAGTGCTTTATTATTTATTGTGGTAGCGTATGGATGAATGTACATGTGTACATGTATATGTTTTGTATTTTTGTGTATGTAATATGAAATTGATAAGAAAAGAAGGTATTTTTGTGCATTGGGTAAATAATGTGTATATGTAGATATGTATATACCGTGTTATAATAGTGTTTTATATATGGATGAATGTAAATGTGTATATGTATATGTTTTGTATCTCTATGTATATAGCGTGAAAGCGGCAAGAAGAGAAGGTATTTTTGTGTATTGGATAGATAATGTATATATGTAAGTCATGTTTATAATAGTGCTTTATTATATATTGTGGTAATGTATAAATGAATATATATGTGTATATGTATACATTTTGTATCTCTGACATTTGTATATGTATGTATATGATATGTATGGACACAACTTGAATGTGAAGATTATAAATGTCTTTGTTTTATTATTTTAGTTTATGTTTATTGAATAATTCACATTTTCATTACTCATATATATAGAGAGAGAGAAACAAAATATTTCATAGTAAACTATGTTATGTGGTTACCCTTGTGTGTTTATGAGCATTTTTAATAATATTTTATTTAAGAATGAAAGGTTACACACATACAATGCTCCTCACCATGTTTGTTAACAAGAAGAACTTCTCAGGTAAAAAGGAGCTTATTGTGTTGTTTAATGATTATTAAAATACAAAATGTGATGCTCTGTTTCAAAAAGAGAGCAGTAAAAATAAGTTTTAAAGAGCAATGAAGGATTTATGTGAAGCTTACTTTATCCTAGCTCATAATAGGTATGGATTTATAATATATATATTAGTATAGTTATTTTAAATAACATTTACATTTACATGCCGTTGACTCGTGAAGAATGCCAAGTGTATAACATTTATTAACACTTAGTCAATAATATGGTTTGACTACAAGGTGTGTGTGTGTTTATTAATCATTTAATTCATTTTTTGCAAAATGGAAGAACCTTTAGTTTAGTTGTGTGCTTATTTTGCTTAACGAGTTTACTTCTTAAGATATGCATGCATGTGCGCGGCGTGTGTGTGATCAGTGCTGAGTAACCTTACAATTATTAAGAGGGACCAACATCGTCAACAGGTACCTGCAGCAAAAAGAATGTATTTACACACACGTACACATGCACGCACGCATACAATATATAGATAGATAACGTACCTTCAATGAGGATTCCAAATAAAAGAATGGATGAACTTTACATCTGTGTTGCAGGTGTTGCATAACGTATAAACGATATATGTACAAATGTGCACGAGAGTAATCCAAAGAACCGCAGCAGACACAGAGGTCCATTTCTTACAACGGTTCTGGACGCTCTACCTGCTGAAACAAAACCACATTTCTATACATACATACCGGAACGTTATTATGTGCTTTTCCAATATGGTCTATATAATTACAATATACTTACATTCTGATACGTGTATGTGTGTGTATACGTACATTATCGGCTCTGGATGCTCAATTGCAATAGTAGTACTTAATACAATACATAATGCTCTACATATAGTAATTATATACTGAATATATATATATATATATATATATATATATATATATATATGCATGAGCACCTCCGCCCCATTGATGGAAGAATTCTCTTATTCCCCCGTGTTGAGCTTTGACAAGTCGAGTTGAAAGTCGGTTCAAAACATTCAATCTCCCCACTACGTATCTGTGAATACATTTGAGTACATTATAGATATCCAAACATATATACACATATCTATATAGACTGCATCCACCACAATATTATATTACAATATGATGAAGCTCAAGTAAGTTAAACGAGGGACCGCTGGCTCCCTCCAGTTCGGATTTCCATGTTGTATGTGTGACCACCTTCCTTTCTTGTTGCTCGATAGCCCACTGGATATGGGTACCTATTCTTTCCCTGCATTTTTTTTTTTCAAAGTAGCTTCAGTGTGTGTGTGTGTAAAACACTTAAACTATAGCGAGTATTTATATAATAATGTTAAAGGGATTATACCTCATATCTACATGTTATATGTATACTTATGTTTAATATAAAACGCGACTCCCCCTGGTCCTCTGTATATTGTTCCAAGTGATTCGATCTCAACTGATGATTGCCGCCGCATATGTCCTGTCTTTTGCACCAACGCGTAAGAGAGAGAGAGAGAGAGAGAGAGAGAGAGAGAGAGAGCAATTGGCTTTTCGCATCTGCAAACAAATGATCATAATGAAGCCATTTAAATATATTTAGAACTATTTTATGTAAAATACTTTTAAATTATTAATATTTTTGAAATTTCCTTTGAATTATCTTTAAGTAAATAAATTCAAAATTTAACAAAAGCATAAGAAAAATAAGTATTACTTGCCATTACATTGTTGTACTGCTGATTGTCCAAAATAGTTTGAAGGCCCATTTAATATGCAGTATATATATATATATATATATATATATATATATATATATATATATATATATATATGTATGTATGTAGAGAGAGAGAACCAGTTGTATATTCCAAAATGGTATTTAAATCACATGTACACGTAATTGTTATATGTATGTGTGTGTAATTATATATGATAGTATATACCTATATATGCGCATAATGTAACAATATGTAGTTTAACAGGATCATATTATGAAATGGCATTTTAACAATGTCTTTTATTTATCAAAAACTTTTATATATTTAATTTACAAACATAAAATTATTATATACATATTTTGAAACATGAGCCTTCATCGAGCTTGTTTTAAATAAAACAAGCTTCATGTTTCACATTCATATTATAAATATTTTTATATATGATTGTATATATTATTAAGTTATATATTAAAAAATTTAAGGTATTATTTATCAAAAAAAAAAAATGTAATGAGAGATAAATACGATTATGCTTGTGTATGTAAATATGACAAATAATAGAATCTTATATATAATGGTTTTGATTAAATAATCTTTTATATATAAACTTGCTAATCTTAAATCTGATTTAGTTGGATATTTTTGTTTGTACTTCTGGATGAAATTTGAGCCGTTGCTTTAGAATATCTTAAGTATATTCTAAGATATAAGATATTCTAATATTATAAGTATATTTTAGGCATATCCTCGTATAGTTATATTAATGTTAATAAATTAATGTATTTACATATATTTATGTATTTAGTCAAAAGAAAAGAAAATCTACATTAAATATATAAATATTATTGTTTTACTATTAACATTTTTAGGGTTAATTAGAATATATCTTATAAAATATTGTGAATGGAGCTTGGTTTAGAATAGGCTACATTTCATGTTTCACATTCATATTATAAATATTATTGTATATATCAATATGTTATATATTAGGTATTATTTGTCAAAATTAAATGATTATGCTTATCTTTATATATGATGTACGTAATACATATATATGTATATTCTTGACAAATAATATAATCTTATATATAATGGTTTAAATGTATTTATATTTTTTTTGTTATAATAATTGTATTCACTTTTAATATGCAGTAAGGAACATCAAATGTTGTCCTTGAGTAAACTTGCCGATTTTATTCTGAGGCAGAGACGGCCGGGGAAAGAAGAAGTTGTTTCTGGAGGTACTGAAGGATGCGGAGATGCAAAGCTGGTTATTGAAGGGTGCAGAAAAGAAGATGATGCTATTGAAGGGTGTAGGAAAGAAGATGATGCTATTGAAGGGTGCAAAAAAGAAGTAGTTCTGTGTCCCAATATACTTGTCTCCCAGTTTCGAAGTAAATGTCTGTGTGCAATTAGAAAGAAAGTCTCTCACCGTTTCCATAGGTAAACATGATACTATTACCATCCATTAGTTGCATCCCTACTCATGGGGCCATCGTTAGTTTCACTCCCAAATGCCATTGCATATCCCTTCAGTGAAAATGGCAGGCCTGAGAATGTCTATAAGCCATTGAGAGTCTACCTTCCACCTATGATATATCCTCTTACTAGTGTGAGGAGAAGATATATCTTCCATATTGAGAGTGTAAAATATATGACAACACCGGAGACGGCTTGAGAAATGGAGAAAGCCCCAGAGTATTGCATGCCACTTCATCATGACAAAGTATGCATCCATAAAAACCTTCCTATACTTCTTTCACTTTTTGGACGAGTAAACATGCTCTTGTTCCCATACGATATCTACCAACCCTTGTCTGGGTCGATTTCCAATCGTTTTCAACAATCACAATCTTATATGTCTGTATCTCGGGGTCACAACCGAGAACTAATGTTGACATGGTAATTCAGAGACCGCACTTCTCCGGGCTCAAGAGTAATCCTGAGCTCGTCCCTGCATTGTGAGAGGCGAGGCATTTTCACTGTTCTCGATCTCCAGTCACCACATTGGTTACAACAACTGCCAACCTCTTTTCTTCGATCCTTATTTGACGGTTTCAATGGAAGCTCTCGCCTGTGCCCAGGCAGCCAATTCGTTTCCCACTCAACCACAATTTCTTGAGGTGATTGTCTCTCCTTTACCGGGCCCGGAAGTTTGTGTCCACTATAGCAGCGACAAGGCCACCGCTGGATGACCAAGTCACCCATGTCCCACCGAAGGCCTCGTAACGCCAGCTAATCCAAACAATCGGGGAAAGACCAACCTTCCTACGCCCAAAACTTTCTTCTTCGCAACTTACAGTACCATCGCTGAACTCGTACTTGAGTGTGAAGCGCCTTGAAAGAAGCCTCTTCGAGGTCTTCTTCAACTCGCTATCGCTTAGTAACGAATATAAGCGGCAACGGTCTGTACAAGGTAATTTCTCCAGGATCAGTCCGACTGATTGTAACGTTTCGTCGGTGTAAACAAGGTGGGGATGATGCTCTTGAATAACCCTGATTATGGACTGGAATATGATATGCACTCCGGAATGCATCTTTGATCCCGGCTTGCAGAGTTTTCACAAACGTTTATCCCATTTATGTATCCCCCTCTCTAGCACCTGTTTGAGTTTGTCTTTTTTTTTTCTTTCTAAATAAAATATTCCTTCTATACGTTGTTCATCTTTCAGATAGTTGTAATGTTTCAATGTCTTCCTAATCTTAGTTATGTGTATGTAATTTTTCTCCAGTGTCAATAACTACAGCCCCGTATATCACGTGTATATAGCACACATAATGTGGAAACTTTTTGGTCATATCATGGACTTATACATATACATATGTTATCTGACTACTATATGTCACATACACACAAATATATGAACCGTTAGGAACTACTTACATATATCTGAACAAAATAATGAAATAATATTTTGCAAATTTCATTTTCAATTGTATAAAATGTATTTTAATTTTAAAGCTGATCCACCTTTATATATTTAGTATTTCATTCAGAAAGTATAGGAAAAAAAATCTATTATATTGCTAAGAACACCACGTTTCCTTACATTCAATTTACAACATACACAAACTATATAAAAAGTTCCAAAACAGACAAACTAACAAGCTATTGTGGTATAAGACCTAGATGTGTGTGCGTGTGCGTGTGCGTGTGGGAGAAGGACCAGATCCCACAATGGACGCAGTCGATGAAGGTAGCAAGTTCACAGTCTTATCACACTTGTGGATGCTTGCGGATCCCGGAGGGTGCACTTGCCGTATACCAGACTTGCGTGTATGGAAATGAGTATTGTTAAAGCTCATCTGCACGTATACGGACGAAGGCATGAATCAAGAGTCAAATTAGGTTCTGTAGGTGTACGGTAAAGTTGCACCCCGGATACGATGCCATTGTCACTTGGTACACTGGAAGACGTCACCTAAGGCAGCCCCTGCAGAGTCATACTGGATAAAGGCAGAGCGTGTGTACTAGTGCATATACATATATAAACAAACAGTCGAAACGACGTATAGTAAACCTCAATACTTATTATAATACACATACACGCAGGCATGTAACCGTCGTGTGTCCTAGCTTGGGGTTTGCACTTTATGGTGTTTTAAACCGGTGACGTGCTTATGTAAGCATTTGTGATATACTGATATATTCCATCACCTCGACGGTTACTGATCCCCTTGCTATTGCCTAGTCTTGTGTATGTTTAACCATCTACCTTGGACGATGTTTATCCGATGTCAAGGGACTAAAGTTCACGGGGTATATAGTTATAACGTCTATGTATGTATATACATGTGCGTGTGTTATACATACAATGAAGTCTCTCTAGTCTGTGCATAGTTTGTACCTATATAAAATCAACTTATTCTATAAACATAGAAATTATGTGCTTAATGTGTATAAAATTCCTATAAATTCTAATAATGTTAACATGTAACCATCGAGATCTTTTCAAAAAGCAATTATGTTTAAAATCTATTGTTTATTGTATTTTCAAATAATATTCATTTTCACTTCTGCTACATATGTACGTTGTTTTACATCCAATATCGAATATTAAATACTATTAAATTATTACTTCAAATTTTAAATGAATTATTTTACCACAACTAAATTTTCAAAAATAAATTCAAATTTATTTATTTACTTAAATATAGGAAGGTAGATTTGGTCAGAAACATTTAGGAGGACCAACACAGAACGCAAACAAAGAATATCCCGACCCAACAAAAGCACAAGAATGCCCCACAGAGAAACCTCCGTAGACTCTAGCACCCGTCTTGTGCTGCCATAGTACCCGCCCATCGTATGCACTCAATCCATACACATAACCGTCAGGGTCAAACGAGCCAACTAGAAGTACGTCCTTGGACAAAGTCACTGGGCCATAAGCAGCTTGCCCTCCGGTCGGATTGGACGACTCGGTCGGATTGGGAGTCGTCCATAGAATCTTGGCACTTAAGGCATCTATTGCTACCCAGCCACCTCCGGTGGTGTATTCCGGATCCTTTGCAGGAGTAATCTGGAATGGAAATGTCATTGTGTTTGCTATGTTTGTATATATTCTATGGTTGTCGGTTGCTGCTCCCGATATTGCACCCCCTAAAGGTCCGCCTGGTCCCGCAACCTTCAAAATAATTTGTAAATAATACATATACACAAGACTTTTCATTAAATTATTAATCTACTTACTGTTTCCCGTAGAATCCGTCCAGTATCCCGATCGTGAACCCAAATGATACCAGTCTTCTGGCCAGTGACAACTATATCTTGATATTCATGATACTCGTTTTGAGTAGTAACGAGCATAGGAGCTTCTCCAAAGTCATATTGCAGTCCTAATAAAAAAGGCTCAATATATATACACGCACGCACGCATGTGTGCGAGTGCACACACACACACACACCTGGATGATCGGCACTATCGGGACAGTTCGGAGGTGTAGGCGTTTTTGTAGTGCATGCCAGTTCCAGGCGTCATTTCCACCTAGACGGCTGCACCATTTCAGTGAACCATCCCACAAATTCATTGCCACCACTGCATCTCCACATACTGTAGAGTCAGGTATCAGGCAGTCTGTCGCATTTCCATTTAAATCCAGGCAGTTTTGCACGTCCTCTGGTACCTGCATATTTGCTAAACACTTAAAACACACACACGCACACCATACATGTATTATACCGTGTAGAGGTTTCCTGTGGCAACGAATATGAGGTTTCTTCTTGTATCTATAGAGGGGCTGCTACCCCATACTGGAGCTCCTGTATATCCATTGGGGATCATGAACGTTGTCCATATTTTTCTGCCGGTTCTGAGGTCGAGTTTGTGAAAACTCCCTTGGAATGTGCAGCATTCCCCTTGTGTGACCTCCTCTCTAGAAGACACGCCAATGTAGAAAGCCCTGATTTGTAATATACATTTTCAGTGTAGGGTTTAGGTTTTTTTAATTTTCGTTTACCCTTGGTAAGCTGTGCCTGACATGGTAATCTGGGACAAAGGATGTGAATCAAGTTCTGGGGAAATCCATACACGCTGGCCATTTCGACGGTTAAGAGCTACAACACGGGCAGGTCCAAGAAGTCCAACAATGACAAGGTCTTCCGTTACTGTTGGGGTTGCCGTAGCCATTGTTCCACTGAATCCCGTTATAAGTGGTAAACTCACTCTCCATAGAAGAGTTCCTTTCAAAACTTACACATTAGTTTTTGTTTGTGTGTGTGTGGAAAGCATACTTGGTGCATACTAATACGCTAACATGCGCGTACTATATACATTCTTACATACACATACTTACAATGTTATATACATGGATGTAATATGCACACTATAAACATTCTTACATTTTAGATATATGGACTAACATCACAGACTAGCTGTGTCAATAATAAGAATATCCTCAAGATTTAATCGGTTACCTGTTACTGAAACTGCAAATACAAAGCCATTCGATGAAGTCGCATATACCGCACAGTCGTATATTGCAGGTGTTGACGAGATATTAGCTCCAGCAGGGTATTTCCACCGTAGGGTTAATCGCTCTACCGTGAGGACGTTGATCTCCTGGTCTTGTGCATGTCGATGGTTCTCCAGATCTCCTCCATGATTGTACCATCTACTCCCCTAAAACAATATATACATATTTATAATAAATATCTGACATAAAGAACCATGAAACTGTATGTATCATACTAACTATTTAACTCTCTTACTAGGCATACAAAATGTATATTACATATTGAGAACACACACACGCAATGTTAGAGATCGAGTGAACAAGTTTTACACGTAACATAAAACCTTATTAAGTAACTAGATTTTTAAGCTTCACGAGCTTGTCATAAATACCAAGTACACCAAGTAGTAAGATTACGTACACACAAAATATATAATCACACACACAAACACACACACACTCAGATTACCCCGTCGTTGGATTCGATCTGTACAAACCATTGCCATATGAAAATGAGTAACAATGGGATGAACTTCTTCGACATGTTTCAATATTCAAACACGTTTCTTCCTCTCTATTTATATACAATACATTGTATCGTTACTTTATTAATATAGAAGTGGGTTATTTATGCGAATATAGAAGTCACTATAATTACTTAATCCCTATTATTTATGTAAATATGGAAGTGGCTATAGTCTTATTATTTATGTAAATATAGAAATGGCTATAATTACTTAAAATTTAAAGTTAACATAATAGTATATTTTAAAGTATATTATAATAATATATTTTCATTACATACATATTTTAAAAATAAATTTTAATAATATATTCTTATAATATATATTATATACTATAAGTTATATAACTTATTATTTATGACCTTAATTTAGGGTTTAGGGTTAGGATATTAATAATATTTAATTTATGTTAAAGATTTAAAATGGGACTAAATAAATATATTAAATAAGAAGGGTTTTTAATTTATATAACATTAATTTATTGTTATTGAAGTATACATATATAAAAGAATTTAGTGTACCAACTGAGTTAAATGTATTGTAAATTGTTAAGAAGAAGGATTTAGCTCTTTTCAGAGTCAATTTGTGTCTAATTACCAGATCTTCTAACTAACTCTTGACTATTCCCTTCCCTGGGACTTATATACCTATACATATACCGTATATTTGCAGGCAGCATTTGCAAAAGAAATGAACAACTGATCTCCTGATTACTCCAGCTACTAAATATAACTCTTATACTATTCCCTTCCCTGGACTGATCTCCTGAATGCTCCTGCTACGAGATCTTCTAACTAACTCTTGAACTATTCCCTTTCCTAGACTGATGCATGCAGAAGCTTCTACTTGCATTGTGTGGTTCCAACAAGAAGAATACAATAATCGACCACCAAATGCAGATTCAAGGGTTCCGGAAAACCCATGCATATTCGATTGTGTATTCCATGAATACACAATCGAACATGCAAGAAAAAAGGAAGTCAAAAGAGGAGGTTCTTGCTTTATTTTCGCGGTTCCAGTGAACGAAAGGTAGATGGAGGTTAGCTGACATCACAAAGAGAAATCCCCAGCATTCGAGTCCAGTGAATGTATATTCACCTGTTGTATTTCGTACAAATATTGCTATGTACATATATATATTATATACACACACACACGTGTGTGTGTGTGTATGTGTACTACCATGAGGTTGATTTTCCACAAAAAAAAGTAGGGAAACGGCTTTAAAGAGGCTTTCACGCTCAGACCTGCTCCACGCCATTCAGCATGGCGTGCTTTCAAATCCTTCATAGACGGTGCTCATGTACAAACAGATGTCCTAAGCCCCGGAAGCTCCTCAATATTGTTGCACGCCTTGGTAAAGAGAGAGATGTAAATGTAATGCCATGTGGATTAAGCACATCTATGTGTGTGTGTGTGTGTGTGTATATATATATATATATATATATATATATATATATATTATATATATATATATATATATATATATATATATAATATATATATATATATATATATATATATATATATATATGTATGTGTATGTGTTTCATGTCGAGCTCAACGTTAGAAGTCACGCACACAGATTCATACCCATTCCCTACCAAGCACATTTTCTTAAATTTGAAGACCATGTAATATGTACTCCCATGCATATGGACAAAGTGTACATACATGAGAGAGAGAGAGAGTGGCATTAGCATGTTATAAGTTGAGGATCACTATTGTTATTGTGGCCAGGTTTCTTGTACATCTATACTCGTAACTGTTGGTAAAGATGGATGTACATATGAAGGGTATTGCACACACACACTCACGTACGCACGTGTATATTGTCTTGTATGCTAGATAATTCACAATATGATTGTACTTATTTTCTAGAATAGCTTGTTTTAGTTTGTTTAATATAATTGATTAGAATAAGGATCGTCAGCACCTTTTTGCAGGTGTACTACTAACTTTTGGTAAAGATGGACGAGTCCAAACACAGGCGTACAAAACTCATCTTTTAATTTTCAGTTTAGAAGCGCCTGTGCAGCTCTCTTCCCAGAGACAAGCGCCCCATCAAAAGTAGCCGAGTCAAGATGATCCCCACAGAGGTATCCACGAACTCTAGTCTCCTTAAAAAGATTCGTCGGAGGCTGTGCATAAGGTATCGTTCTCAAGTGTCATATACCCAGCTCGTCCTTCACCATCTTCTCAAGCTCCACGTCGGTATCTTCCAATGAGAGAGACAGATATGAGGCCTTTCCCATGTGGTGCATATGAGGAACACCCATTGGAGATGAACACTATGCCTTCACAGGATCCATTCAGGTACAACACACATTCTCCGTGGAGAAATACATACAGACCGTACTCTGAGGGGACTTACGTGTGTGTAGTCTTTCAGTAGACGTGCTGCCTCTGGACCTTCTACAGCGAGTATCACGCCATATTTCAAGTTTAAGAGTTCTCCAGACTTGAGCTTTGCTCCTGAGAAGGTACCATCTTCCTTTACAAGGACCTGTTCGACCTTGGTGTTCAAGTATATGGTTCCTGTGGGGAGTGTACTGACTAACTAACGGGGATCTCACCTATACCATACATAGAAAGCGTGTTCGGGCCAAGGGCTGGGCACTTAAGCACAAACTCAAACAGTCTACGGAGTTCACGGTCGAAGAATATACCTCGAAGAACGGCCTGAAGAATGTGTCCGTGATGTTCTTGGAGAATCCGGCGTCGAGAGTATAGTGACTTCTGGGGAGGTGAGTATCTCATTATGCGGTTTACCGCAGCTTGAGGATCCACACGGAGCTTATCCAGGACGGTGCCGATGGGGTTACTTAGTGAAAGAATCCCGTCTAGTGGGTGCTGGAACGGGTCGGACACGCTCCCATGTAGAGACTAAAGCTCCTGCGTAGAAGTTAACTCTTCCTAGTTGAGTATTCTACGTGCTTCGGGATATGCAGAAATGAATATCTGGAAGCCTCTGTCCAGGACGTAGCCATCCAAGCTATCGGTCTCCTACACCGTCCGAGGACTTGAGCAGGCGGAAAGAGATGCCCTTTGTGTGTAAGTGTTTTGCTGCTGCCAGTCCTGCCCCAACTATTATCACGTCTACTTCTGAAGGTGCGTCTTGTTCTAGTGTTCTGTTTTTGGAGGTGTTTGTGGTGTGTTTTGTTCTGCTAGCGTGCGTGATGATGTGTGTATATGTGTTGAATTGGTGTGTAAATGTGCGTTTTGTGTGTATCTAGATAAGACTGGTGTTTTTATAGAGGGTTTTGCACGTACCGGTGAGGGGAAAATGGTGGGAAGAGAGGGGATAGTGTTTGAGCAGCCATAGCCACAGGCAATGTCATTAAGTGGAGTCGCATCACACTATAATACCCAGTATATTTTTATATGTCGACCTTTCTCTGTAATAAATCTGGTAAACTATGAACTACTACCCAAAACTTAGTTAGCTATTAAGTATATAATCAAGAACCCCCCCCCCCCCAAGAGGATTCAACAAAATACTAAAGATTTATTTGATTTTGTTTATTAATATTCTTAATGGAGTTATTCAACACTATATTGAATATGTAAATGCGAACTAACTTGTGTATGTTTAAGATAATAATGTGCAATTATTAATCAACAACTATTTGATAAACTTTGGGAATTACACGTTGCACACGCACAAGGAGAAGTGACCATGTCACGCATGTATGTGTGTGTAGAGATCTATTAAAGACACAAGGGTTTTTAGAATACAATAATTATACTTAATACTAATACACATGCACAGCGTCGGTGGGCTAATTATTTAATAATAGATAAACTTAATTATTATGTTAAGCTTGGTGAGTTTATTTACTCATGAGTTGGACCTTACTTGGTGAATTTATTTATTAAAGTTTTTACTTGAAGGGCCAACATGTGGCTATTAAATAGCCATTCAGGGTTATAGCTATGTGTGAGCAACGTTAAGTTTTTTTATGACAATTCCAACAACCTCTAAGGTCAGACTCAAATGTCCAAATGGACAAGAGATTTGAGAATTTTAGCAAAGTGTCTATCCTCAAAATCTTGAGGGATAACCCTAGTAGACTTAGGGTCCTGCCCTAGGAGACCTAGATAGTCTAACCCTGATCAAGGAGTCATGTATTCTCTTAATAGGGCTAAAGCATTACTTTACACTTTGAGTACAACTCTTAAAGGACAACGAGGGGTATTATGTGGTTTGTGTGGCTAAGTCATATCCTGGCCCTATTAAGGTTAGTACCTAGAGAACACACGAGTGTCTTCCATTAGTGGGCATAAGTGTTCCCCTAAGAAACCCTAAATGCTAAGGTTGGGAAACCTTGACCCTTATTCCCTAGAGGGAACCATGCTTGTATTTAGGACCCCACTAAGGAGCTTAGGTTTTTCAACCTTCAAATATGCTCCCACACCTTGAGGACAAACACCCCTAGCCATGTGTGCCAATAGGCACACTCTACCAAGAGACCTAACCTCCTTGGATTGCTGCAAGTGCCCAAGGCTCGGCCCCTATACTAGAACATGAACATGTGCCCACCAGGATCACCAACCCCTTAGCCTAGAACCTGAGACATGACCCTGAAGGTCATGCCTTGAGCGTTGCAATGTATGAGACCCATCCTAATGTCACATGGGCGTGTGGCATTGTTTCCTAAGACAAGGCTATCTTCATAGCCCCTTTAAAAACAAGAGTTAAACTCAGTGCCATAATCATGCGTTAGATGCCAATCCTTAGAGCCCATACTCATACCCTTTAGAAACCTATTTACTTAAGAGTTTACCCCCATAGTTAGCTATGTGCACGGACAATGCTCACATTGTCAGTCAAGATGCATGATTAGTTGAGTTGTGAGTGTTGTTCTTGACTTAGCTAAATGAGGAGGCCCAAACAAGGCCTTAATGTCTATTCAGATGTGCAAGCAGAAGGAGTTGGCTAACTCCCTAGATGCGGCATACTCGAGCACAGAAGCGTAGATTTGCCAATGTTAAGGGTAAGCTACTCTTAAAGTGTGGTGTGTACCCAATGGGTGAGTGGGACATGGTAGCATAACTAGTATGCCTTGACAACATGAGATGAGCCCATGCTGGTGGGGAGGAAGAAACTAGAGACCTTTTAGTCTCTGGCTTACTTGCCCCACACCTACTTTACCTTATTTTTGTGATAGAGCCACTCTCCCTAAAAATGCTGTTTTAGTAAGTGGGTTGGCATGGAAAACCAATCCCAATGCAAAAGGGACAATGAGTTTATCTGAACGACCCCATCAACCCCTAAACCCTACCAGTTAGGTCAACCCTATGGGTATTTTTAGTATGCTAGACATGTTGAACTCACCAGAACTAACTATGAATCAAGATGTCAAGAGGGTTTTTTAAAAGGTAAGTTCTACTTTCACTTAGAGTTTCTTAAAATGTTTAGCAACAACTGGACAATCTACCTCTAAACACCTAAGTGCACCGAACATGACTATTTCTCACTACACCAATAGGTAACAATAGTCAACTTCAAAACAAAAACATAAAGTTAGAGTAAAAACTATGACACTATCCCTATGTTGGACCTTTAACTTAGTTGTTATCTTTAACCTAGTGAGTTTATCCTTAAGCTAGACCTTTAACCTCTTAGGTTTACCCATGCTTGGATTTAATTATACCCACTTGTTATTTTTAACATGGTGAATTTATTTCTAAGGTGGACCCTTAACCCATTTGTTATTCTTAACCTAATGAGTTGAGGATAATTATCATATGAGCTAGGATATCAAATTGTTGAGTTCATGACACAAACACACACAATAAACTTGATAATGAAGATAAAAGGATAATTAAATCATTATTTTACTTGTGCAATCTACTTAACAACATATTTGTGTTTATAATGTATAGTCATTTCCACATAAACTTGCTTAAATGCTTTACCTTTCTCTCTCAAGAAACCCAAATGTTGTTTTTAGTATAGTTGAAACATGAATACATAATTTCATGTGAGGGGTTGTGTGTGGATTTTTTAAAGTAATAATTATTGTGGAATTTCCTTGTCCAACAAGTGTTTATTTTTGTGATGGTTTCTTAATAAAGTCACATATTTAAAATGTTTTACACCTCGGTTAATTAATGTTAATACTTCTTTGCAAACCTTACTTTTTAAGGATGTTCATTTTGTGTGAATTGACAAATGTGAAAATATTTTCTGTAAGCTCCAATAATATTTAATATTTTGTCTATTTTTTCATTATATGTTAGTAATCTATTGGGTTGGTAGAGAATGTGTTTCTCACCAAGCAAGTCTCATGTTAGTTGTTTGCATAAATGTATTTATCCTATCCTAAACCCAAACTGGGTGGAAACTTGATATTAATGGTGTTCTTATGCATCCCATTGTTTTTATGAGTAGGCAATGACAAGGCCTTAAATGTAACTATTGTATCTTTGACTTTGAATTTTTAGTTCATATATATTTCTATGGGTGTCATACACTTTGAAGTGTTATCATGTAATCGCTTTTACTCTATTGAAGAACAAAAAATCTACCACACTCCACTCTAGGTGTATCATTTGAAATCAAACATTGTCATATGGCAGATATTGATGCTCTTTCTCAAGTTTCTTATGAAATTAGTTAGAAATTATAGTTTTTTTTTTTCTTATGTAATTATTCACCATTCATGTTTAGAACAAATTTTGTTAAATAATAAACATACATTCATTGTTGAAGTTTTAAAGATTCTTACTCTGGGGATGACAATTCAACAATTTTTCACATTTCCTTCTCATCCACAAATAAATAGCTTAATTGAGCATTTGAATTGACTTTTAAAGGTATGGATCAATTTTTAAGTATATCAATCCTGATTAAAATATTTAGAATTAGTTTTAAAGGTTCTTAATCTGGAGATGGCAATTCAACAATTTTTCACATCTCCCTCTCATTCACGAATAAATAGGTTAGTGAAGTATTTAAATTGGATTTTTAAAGATATGAAACAATTTTTAAGTAGGTTAATCCTAGTCAAAATGATTGAAATTAGTATTTACGATTACATACAACACAAACATTCAAAATTTTATTAATATGTCTCCATTCAAAGCACTGTATGGGCAAGTCGATTTAGCTTCTTATCAACTCAAGAAGATCTATATTGAGGAGCTTACTTAAATTAGACTCTTCTTTGCTACATACTATCTCAACAATAACAAGGTTATAATTTTTCATCATTAGTCACCTCCTTAGTTTGTTACTAATTACTTTGTCTTTTTACATTTTCTAGAACTTTAATAAAAAGGATTCACTATGGGTTTCTTATAAAAATAACTTGTGTTATAGTTTTTATTATGACTTTATTTTTTAAAGAGGCCGGCACTTTCATGTTGGCCATGAGTCCAAGATGAAAGGTTGATTATTATTGTTTACCAAATTATGTTAATGAGCTCAATATAGTGAGAAACATCTTGACTTAATACATTTATGTCTATTTTGATTGATTATTGTTAGGTACTTTAAAAAACTCTAAACGAATGTATAATTTGTTTTTTTATAAAACTTTCATTTTACTTTTTAAGTCTTGGTTGTATTTTAGCAAATTTTGATAAGTTTTATTTTAAGTCCATAGTTGTCATAGTCAATTGACTTAGGTAGATTATGTGTCACCCAACAGAATAACATAAGGGCCTTCTCATAAATATTAATTAGCCCTTTGTTGAGTTGGTATAAAAGGAGAGATAATAATATTATTACATTTGGTATTGGAGATGACTTGAATTTGATTTTCATTAAGAATGAATTAAGATGGTAGCTTATGCATAAGGAAAGAGGGATAGACTATTGTTAAATTGTGGCATAAGAGAAGAAGGATAATGTTATTATAATAGTCTATCTTTAAAACAAATTGACCCTTTTGTCAAGGAAGAGGGATAGACTATTGTGTTATTACAATAATCTATCTTTAAAACAAATTAGCCCTTTGTCAAATTGGCATAAGGGAAGAGGGATAAACTATTGTCAAGTTGGCATAAGGGAAAAATGAATAGTGTTATTACAATAGTCTATCTTTAAAACAAAAAGGGTTGGCATTCTAAGATATAACTTCCAATGTGTATCACACTTTAAGGGTTACAAATTTATGCCTATGTCACATCCAAAGAGCTAATTAATTTTTTTGTGCTTGATAATAATTGAAATACTACCCAAAACTTCAGTTAATAAGTTAATCAATATTATATTGAATATGTGTTTAAAAATGATAATGTAAAATAACTATTTGATAAACTCAGTTACCACACATACAAGGAGAAGTGATAATGTTATGTAATGCTTTGTGTGAGGGATCTATTAAAAACACAAGGTTTTAAATAATACAATAATTATACATAGTATAATAAAGATAAAAAATTAATTAAATCATTATTTCACTTATACAATCTGTTTAACAACATTGTATAATATCATGTTTATAATGTACTTTTTACCATGGTTTACACTAGTTAATTCCACCTAAACATGCTTAAACTCTCTCTCTCTCTCTAATCATAATGAGATTTCTATTGGATTGATCTTAATATGATACAAAGGCATTTGTCTATTTATACACATATGCATATATTTTTTTGTGGTGTTAACTAAATTCATTTTACAATTCTAAAGAGACCTACATGCACACACACATACATTCTTCAAACACATGTTTACCTTAATGTATGTTGGTTAATATAGATTAGAACGATTGTGTAAATAACATTTACATTTACAGACTGCCAACTCGTGAAGAACGCCAGGTGTATAACATTTATCAATACCTAATCAACAATATAATTTGACTATAAGATGTTGTGTGTATTTTAATAGTTAAATTCACTTTTGCAAAATGAAATAATCTTTAGTTTAGTTGTTGTGTGCTTATTTTACTTAATGAACTTACTTTTTAAAATATGCATGCATGCTCGCGTGTGTGTGATCATTACTGAGCTGGTCAGTCATTAATTGACCCACACTTTGTAGGAATTATGTATAAATTATATATTTATTAAGTTATTAAGTAAGACAGTATGAAATTAATAAACTTAAAAATGAGAAATGATTTAAGTTTTAGTTCTTTTTCAAGATAAATACATAGTGATGTTAAGTGTTTGAGCATTAAAAAAATTAAAAATAATTTAATGGTGATATTGATTTATTAATCTTAAGTTAAATTAAGTATATATTAATTTAAATTATTCATGGTTAATAGGTGATTAATACTTAATGGAATTTCAGCAATGCTATATTTTATTAGTGATAATTTAAAATTGTGTATAATTTGATGTTTCAGTAACTATATGTATTTATTTTTAAACACATTAGAAAACACTTTATAAAAAAATAAAAAAAAGTGATAGTGATATCGATTGACACACTTAGAGAATATATGATCCACACATTATAAACAGACCATAAATAAGCAAATAAAATAATGAGTTATTTGTCTTTGTAATATTTTCATTATGCATTTTAATAAAAGTTTGCATATGCATGTTTATATACATATATATTATACACACCATTATAGATAATAAACACAATAGCAATATATAGTACCAACATAGTACCTGTGCTTTTCTTATTGTGATGTTATGATGTTAACTGCATAAACATATAACAAATGAAAAATGTAAGCTTTATATTTATAAGAAAAAATGATTAGACTGGTGTGTGTTACTAGAGCATTTATAAGTACAAAAACTGTTATTATAGATAGACATACGTACATGATATACGCATATAGGCACCTTGCACACATAGTCATAGAATACCAAGATGAGAAATATATTATATATATATATATAAGCTCACCGTCCGTAGTATTGATAATGCAGAACGACGATCCACAGGAAACAAGTTTAGCAGGTTGGTTAACATAATCACGAGGTTTTAATCCATAAGATCCATATATCTTGGAAAGGCGTAGATTATTTTCAACCTCGTAAGTTTCCGCTCCTGCATATATGTGTGTGTGTAAAATGCATAACACACACACACACACAATTTACTATGTGGTGTAAAATTCTCTGGACGAAACATTGCAGAGGCTTTGCTAATATATTGGATGCCAATGCCTCGTTAAAGAGCCATTCATTGTGATGTCCTGCACCAAATACCCATACATGATACAAAATACATACAAATAACAGATGTACATACGAATATGTACAATACTCTCTCTCTGTCACACACACACACGCACGCACGCACGCACATACACACGCACCTGCACCGTAAATAAATGGTGGTAAAACACCGGCATGAAGAGGTGTTCTTCCTGTGTTCCATTATGGCAACTTTCTAAATACCCTTTTCTTCTCACAAAGTTTTCTACCTACATAAATGTACATACGAAGTAAGCGACTTGTGTGTGTGGGTGTATGTGCGTGTGTGTGTACATTCATAAAAGATATACGTATTTCCTATATACGTGTGCATACTACACACTAGTTCGTATATATACCATACGTTAAATGCTAATAAAAATACCTCATGCACCGAGCTCGTTCTCCAGTTTTCTTATTAAACCATCCCCTTAATATTCCTGTAGAATATAAATATGAACACACACACGCACACGCACGTATGTATATGTGTAAGTATGCATCTATAAGTACTACACACACATCCATGTATACACGTATGTGTATATACCTTGTAAGTGAAATGGGAACTGTATAACGCTGGCTGAAGATGCAGTAAGAAGCCAGTCATGATGAATATTCCTGCGGATATATTTGAGAATATTGATAAAACTTGGGAGAATATACGTATTTGGATCCTTTTCTGGTTGAACGTGCCCTTGCAATTATCGAGTTAAAAAACGGTTTACCATTAAACCTGCATCAACACTTTATTTGCGAATTAACTAAATTAATCATTTCTATTATAATACAATCATGTGCATATATATTTCACTAAATTAATCATTTCTATTATAATACAATCATGTGTATATATATTCTTTATTATATGTCCGATGGTTCTTTATAAGCAGTTTACGCTCTTTCCTTCTCTCTCTCAAAGAGAATATATATACATCTACACACACACATATGTATGTGTGTGTGTGTATTCTCTTGGAGAGAGAGAGAGCATATATGTATGTCTCTCTCTGTCTCTCTCTCTCTATATATAAGAGAGCATAAACTGCTTATATCTAAGAATATATACTGTATATAATATGTATATGTATATGTATGTGTGTGTTAATAGTCTTATATAACTTGGCCACTAAAACACCCCTAGGGTACGTCGTGGTTCAGGGTACCCCTTGTCATATACAGTATATATGTCCGAGGTTCTTCAGATAAACTCTCTTATATATCTATATATATATATATAGAGAGAGAGAGAGAGAGAGAGTGTACATATGATATATATGTCGATGTAACTAAATGGACATTAAGGACACAAAAACTTCGGGGACCATGGCAGAAACAGACTTGATTTATATGCACATATATGTATTATATATATATATATATATATAGAGAGAGAGAGAGAGAGAGAGAGAGAGAGAGAGAGAGACGCATGTAGACATGTATATATACATATACACGTATAATTTACGAAGTCGATAAGAGATGGGTGTTTCCCGAGGAGCACCACACATGGGGAGGTATCAAACTGAGCCAGGAATTGATTCCGAGAATCTGAGAATGTTCCAAGACGCTGGGTACAACTGCATAGATTGTGAGATTCCTGGAATCTACTGTGTGTTCTATGGAGATTACTGGACTATTTATTATGTGGGTCATGTAGATCGAGAATGAAACTAGCAGTAATCCTACTACCCATGTTGATATTAACACTATACTACGCATTGCTACACAGTTTAAAACTATAACAATGTAGTTTGATTAAAATTTGATGAGTAGTTAATGAATAAAATGATTAGTTCATAATAAGTTTGAGGTAAGAGGTTTTATTAAGTTTAGAGTGTAATGTATAATTTCAGTAGAAATTAAACCTTTAAACCGTCGGATTCATGACGTTTCATGTTATTTTAAATATAATTATAAATATGAATATTTATATTAATATATATTTTGTGTATATATATATATATTGAAAACACATGTATCGTATCAAAAATTTATAATATATAGTTTAATGTTTTTATAATTGTTATCTTTTAAATAAAATTTAAAACTAAAAGAATCTAAATTGTCCAATCACCAATGTATCTTTAAAATTTATTTTATATATTAATAAGTATATTATTTTGTAATAATTAGAATTCCTAAAAATTACCATCTTGAGAAAATCCGGTAGTTTCTAAGTTGTTTGATCTTTTTATATATATTATATATATATATATATATATGGCTTAGATTTTATGTGATTTACATATGTATATTTATTTCAGGTCTTTTCTTTTAACAGTCCCACACAGAATCACACTCCAGACTTTTAAAGACGTTAAACACATACACATATAATATACATGTGTATGTTTTACTATATGTAATGTATATAACATTAAACATATAAATTCTCTTGTTTTATTATGTTACTTAAGTACATGAGATGTATAATTTAAGATATATATTCTTAAGCATTAACAATTTTTTATAATATTAATTCTTTATCCTTTCTAGACCAAATATTAAAACAAATTATATTAGGCTTCAGTAAAAGCAATAATATTAATTTAATAAATAATTAGATTAATATAATGATAAATTTAATTTAAAAACTAGATTTATAATTTAATAATGAAAGGGTTTATGTCATGCACAGTTTAAGTGCATGAAATGAATAATTTTAAGTGCAATAATAAATGATAATCCTTAATTTTACATAATCATTGAAAATGTTTCTTTTTACAACAGAATTTACAAGTACTTAATTAATTTTTATTTAAAATGTTTAAAGGAGAAAATAATAAAGTAAATATATCAATATAATTCAATTTTTTAATTATTGTTGAGTATATGTTTTTTAAAAAAAACAGATTTTATTATTCCAAAGTGAAACATAAAAAAAAATTGTAAAAAAAATTGATACTTAACTTTGTGCATAGTAGATAATAAAATTCTATCATTAGTATTATTATTATTATTATTATCATTGAAGTTAAAAGAGAAAAAAGTCATAATATATACATATTTAACTACTCATTTTGAAAAATTAAAAAGAAAAATACATAAATTACTTTAAATAAGATATATATATAATTAAGATCTTAATGTATATGGATATCATTATAATTGTAACACTTAAGAGGAACCAATTTATATTTTTTTATAAAGATAATGTATATTTATATGTATTATAAAAATAATGTTTTAAACACATTTTATTCAAAATGAAAATTTCAATTCTAGCATATACATATAGCATAATATGTAATATATATATATCTAATTTACATTTGTTTGTCTCTTAATCATTATAGGATACTTTTAAAAGTTTTTCTTTTATTTTATGATTTTAAAAATTAAATATATATGTTAATATTCCATTTATTTAAAACATTGTCTTTTTATTTATTTATTATTTATTTAATATGAATTAAAAGTATATTTGTTTTGAACATCAAACAATAAGAATATAATGATTATATAATGTTCATATATAATATAAGATATTAATGAAATAGTTTGTTATTATGAAATATTACAGACATGTTAAGAATATTTAATAATTTACTTACATAGTTAATAATAAGAATAAAATTAAAGTATTATAAATTATATGTTACATATTTTCTTTATTTTGTGTATAACTTTATAAACATGTGTACATAGTATGTTTTTATAAGTGTGTACTAATTATTTAAGAAATGAATGTACGGATGTGTGTACATGTGTAAGAAATATTTACATTGTTCTTATGTGTGTTATATCATATATACATACAATTATTGTGTATGTGCATATGCATGTATATGCAAGATATTAATAATTACACATTAAAGTACACATGTAACTCTCTATTGGTGGATGGATATGTGTGTGTGTTCGTATATGTACTTCTCTCTCTCTATATATATAGATATATATGTGTGTGTAGATGCATTTGTCATTGTATGTTTTAGAGTTATTGTATATATAAAGAGTGTTTATGTGTGAAGAACAATTTATATAAAAAAAAAACAAGTTATCATACAAAATTTACATTAGAGATGTTATGTATATGTTCAAATATATACATTAATTATACACTATAAAATTCATACATGCAATGAGCAAGGACAAAGTAGACTTCACATATATCTTTTATTAGTCCTAAAATTTATTCTCATTACTTTTTATCAAATATAAAGTCTTTTTTGGCATTTCAGTAATCATTAAAGAATTCAACAAGCTCTTCTTTGTTTGAGAAGTCCTTCACGTTAACAAACATGGGGAGAAGCATTGTACATGTGCAACCTCTCATTTAGAAATAAAATATTATTAGAAATGCTCGTAAAAGCATCAGGGTAATCACATAATATAGTTTATTTAGAAATACTCTCTCTCTTTGTGTATATTATATATATATATATATAAAAGTAAGTCTATAAACTAATGGAGACAAGAATTATTTAATAAACACAAACTAAAATGATAAAATAAAAATATTTATAATCTATGTTTTAACTTCTTTCTTGTATTTTTTAAATTTTATTTTGTGTTGCATAACTTTAATCTTCAGCTTTTTGAAATTTTTATTTCATTCGCTTTTATTTTGATTTTGGAAGGGAATTTATAATTTTAAGTTTATTAATTTTATTAATTATAATTTATTGAAGCTTTTTAAATCTTTATTGTATTTTAAGAATGAAAAAAAATAAGATGCCATAATATATCAAGACCTTTAAATCTTAATAAAAAATTTAATTTATTTATTTTATAAGTAAAATAATTTGTATATTTACTATCCATAGTTAAGACATACAAGTTTTGTGTTTTGCAATTAAACAGAGACATGAAAGAGAAATAATTTAATAAATATCCTAACTAATAAAGTTATAACAAGCACTCTTTATTATTTTATTTAACATAGTGACGAATGCATACATATATATTCATTAAAGTATCGAGATAAATACCTTAATGATATTCACTTTTTCATCTTTTTTATTTAATAATATTTATCTTACTTATTCTTTTTCAACTTGAATCCTTTTATAACATGGTTTTATTTAAAATATGTTTATAATTCAACTTGAATTCCTTTATTATCGTCTTAAAAAATAATTATTAATTTTGAACACATACACAACCTTGCAATATAAATATAATAAGTAAATTAAAAAATTTTTTTTTAAGGCTTCCATTATGGCAACTTATTTTTTTCATTATTAAGATATAATAAAGGTATAAAAAGCTTGAATAAATTATAATTAAGTTAATTAATATAAAGTTTTTTTTTTTATATCATCTTGTACATAAATTTTCTTTCTAACTCAATAAATTTCTCAAAACTTCTATATTTAATAATTAAACCATATGATGTAACATTTGCTTTTTTCTTAACATCTTTAACTTTCCTTATTCATATCAGAATACTATTCCTCTCTACTTAAATAATTTTAAAAAAGCTGATTAATTATTATAAAAGATTCATATAATTTAACCATGAGTGACACATGATGTATTCACTATAGATAACGCTCTTGACAATTCATATGTGAAAGTTCTTAATGTTGCAACACAATTGTATAATAAAATCTTTATCTTACTTAAATTAAAAACGATTTCAAACATTTTGAATTATTTCTAAAATTTATTTCAAAAAAGCACCTATGTCAAATATATTATAAAAGATATTTAAAATGAATTTACTAATATTCTTATCAATTTTTTACAATCTTGTTAATATCCTTTTAAACTTGAAAAGATATTTATGCATTCTTTTTAAAATTATTTATTAAGAATATTCAAGGGCTCCAAAATAACAAGTAAATTTATGATAAATTGTACTTGAGCAAAACAATGTTAATATACACTGTAAAACAAAAAAATATATCTTATAAATTATCAACACCAAGTAAACTTTAAATAATTAGAGTTTAATTAAATATTAATCTCTTTATGAACACCAAGTAAACTTTAATTAATTAGAGTTTAATTAAATATCAATGTTATGAAATCAATATGAAATGGAATAACTTTGGCACTTCCATTCAAATCATATATAAAATATTCTTTTAAATATTATATATATACTTTAGGACATTACCAAAAATATCAAATGACATTAACATCCTATGACATTGACCTTAAAATTTTATATGTGATATGACATTTTTCATGCGAATTTTATTCCCTGTCACCACCGACACTAGCGTACACATACACATACACATAGACTTTGTAAATATCATTAGTTTCCGATATACGTGCATGCATATAAAAAAACACGGGGTATGTACGTACGTATGTGACAAAATGGTACGGTATATCGGACACTAGCGTACACATACACATCACATAGACTTTGTAAGTATCATTAGTTTCCGATATACGTGCATGCATATCGGGGTATGTAGTACGTATGTGACAAAATGGTACGGTATATCGTTCAAAACTGACAGTACAAGTCAATATTTACTGGGTTGGACAGGACAATCACCTGGTAGCGGATACCTACAATACGTGTCATTTTTCATACACAAGAAGAGTCTTTCGTAAGCAGCCCCCATCTTCTCCGCAGTAAACATGAGCCCTGCGTATCTACGGCAGTTGTCCCCTTTACCTCTCATCTTCTCCTTACCAGTCTTTATCACGGTTTCCATAGCGTTCACCAGCGACTCCACACTCGGGGAGAACGTAAATCCCAAGTCGTCGCTCACCACAACACTCCACGTGATGCTCGAGAAATGCGTGGCAAGAAGCGGCTTACCGCACTGCATTGCCTCGAGCAGCGTGTGGTCGAGCCCCTGCGACCGCAGTGTCGGGTTCACAAACACATCTAACGAGTTGTAGAAGTCGGCAAGCTGGGAAGGGTTCATCGGCCCAAGAGTCTTCACGTTTGGAGCGAGCTCGCGGTAACGTTCACCCCACGGTCCGTGCCCTGCAATGAGGAGATATACTCCAGGATGACGGTGTACAATCCTTGACATGGCTTCGAAGAGAGAGGATGTCCTTTGTCTTTCACAAGCCTGCCGGCGGCACCAAACACCAAGCTGGCGTTTGACGGGACCCCGAACTTGAGCCGGAAGGCATTACCTCGGGACGGGTTAGGGCTGAACCGGACAGCATCGACACCGTTGAGGACAGTGTGCACGTTCTCCTCTGGTATCTGGTAGATCGTTCTTAGCACGTCGGACACATAGTCGCTAGTAGCGACGTGGTGGCGATAGCTGGGGAAGAACCGTATCTCATCGGCGACCCGGACCAGCCGCTCGGTTAACGCCCGCTGGATGTCGGCTGTCCTCGCTCGCCGGGTTTCCTGATCAGGTCCTGGACAAGATCCGAGTGGATGATCTCGTACCCGATCCCGTGCCACGAGGCAGCTAGACTCGGTATGAGTGCTGCTTTGAAGTGTGGGAGTGCCACACTCTCGGAATGGACAATGTCGAACGGGGAGCTCGAGTTATCCACGACGAACCTCTCCCAAGCACTGTTGTAGTCGAAACTACCGCCAGAGTTGGCCGGGAAGAAATGTACATGAAGCACGGTATCTGAGACGGTGTCGGACGGCTGGTCGGCTGGGGACGAAGTGTATACATGGACTTCGTGTCCGCGTCTAGCCAGATCGAGATGAAGGGTGAGCGCGTGTCGCTCTAGCCCACCCGGTACGCCTCCGACCGGCCACTTCTTCACGAAGAGGGCGATGCGCAGACGGTGCAATGGCAGTGCACCGAAACACAACCTGTTCCAGGCGGACTCCATTCTCCGGAGGTCCCCATGCCACAGGGTGTCCGGGTTCGAGTCCGACTCCGAGCTCCTACGGAGGAGGGACTTGCCCGATGCTGCGCTGCTGAATCTTCTAAACAGGGATTTGAGGAAGAACTCGAAGAAAGAATGTAAACCACCATGAACCCTGCAAGTGCAACCGCCCACATCCATTGCCACGTGCAGCTAATCCCACGGGCTGCTCGGCTACATGTATTTTCCTTCTTCGGGCTCCCCATTTCTTCCCTCCTGCATTGCTCACGGACTGACAGAATATGCTGGGGTATATTCTTGGGGATGGTATATACCAAACACAAACAGTATATCCTCCGTAACATGCTGGATTCCGATAATGACGGAATATTCTTCAAGAATTGGACGTTATATACCTGGATCTCGTGCAACATGCTTTCAAGAGAAGGAATGGCCCCATTTCAACACGGAAACGCACACACAATATGGGAAAGTTGACACGGAAAGAAGTTGGAGAATGCACGTTTCCGTATTCGAGCTGTCTCTGACTTTGCATGTGAAACATAATGTAGTCCACGTCAAAATTAAATCTCTCTATATATCTACCTATCTATCTATATTTACACACACACACTATATGTAAATGCTCGTGCACGTCGAACTGTCCACGATATGTAAACTTAATAGAGTGGTTAACATTTATATCCTCAGTACACTTCAGGCATAAACACATAAACACAAACACATGTACACTGTGTGTAACGTCTTCAACGTCTCAACTCGCTAGTGGACCTCGTGCACTTCACCCATAAACAAGCAAACATACATGTACAACTGTGTGTGTGAGAGAGGGAGGGATTTCCATCACCAAAGCCAACAATACTATTATAATTCATCTAAAAAGTCATGTGTTATATCAAAACACGTAAAAGAAGTTTACACTTCTTTAAGTTCACCAATAACCAGCAAGAAACCTATACGACACACATAGCATATAACACTTGCGTCACCCACACACACACACACACACACACACACATACCAGGTTTATCCTTCTGCGTCCTCCCCAATGGACTCCAGCCTTTCACCATTCTCATCATCAACAACTCCCAACTGTCCTTGATGAGCATTGAAGCTCGTAGATGCAGTGATCCCTTTACGTGATACCTCGTTGTCCAACCCTATCACACTGTCTCTCACTGTTGGCCTGTTCTTCTGGAATGTCTTGTCCTCAGCTAACTTCCTAGACACCCAAGCGTCATCCCAACGGAGACGAGTGTTTCCAGCGACCTCTCACTGTTTGCTAGTAAGTCCTCATCAATATCAATAGCTTTCTGTTAAACTATATGTTAGACCTCTGTCCGTGTATGTTGTTAATACACCGTATATCTTTACTATGAGAGAGAGAGAGAGAGAGCGGGGGTGTGGGGATTTCATCTACTTATTATCTACTATAGTTATACTTGTATATTGATGTAATAGCGAAGAATACCTCAGGAAAAACGCATATACAGGTACTTCCCCCAAAAGAAAAATATCCCAGCTGCAAAATACTCTTAAGTACACACGTGTATATTTATGTGTCCGTCAACATGCTCATACACGATGTGATGTATATATGCATACATAAAAGTAACATTCGTACCTCGTCACCTTTCTTGATGACATCACCTTCCTTCTTTGTGAATGTGATGCTCCCCACCATTGTTGCGCCAATTGCAACAAATGCCACCTTCATATATTAGGAAGTTAATACATACACGGCTTGTGTGTGTATGTACACACACATATATCACGTATGGATACATACCCCCCAAATTCCTTACTGGAAATCTTGCAAACAACCCGCTTGTTTTCCGTGAACACGTTACAATATTGGCTGTTAACGGCAATAGGATTCACCTGAATAAAGTTCTATATGCTTAATATAATAACCATATACACTTTAACAGTAAAGAAAAGAGAACGTACCGTATACAAGTGTCCTGCAACAGGAGTCATTGATTCTAATACTCCACTAATTGGTGCATGAAAACGATGATAATCCTGCAACAACGTTTATTTAACAGTGCGCGCACGCGGTGTGTTTCTGTGTGTGTGTGATAATTTGATTGCGAAATATACCTGAGGTGCCAAACGAAAAATAACAATTGGCCCACCCTCAAACTGTTTTGCAAAAGTTTCATCCGCCAGAGTCCAGCTATAGAAAACCGTCTCCCCTAGTTGTTGCAACATATAAACATATTATTCCTCATCAATTAGCACACACACATACATATACATCTATGACACATACACGTACACATACATATACACCTATGTAATTACTACTTAATCCATAATCGAGTCGCTGCATCTACATTGCTGAAAATCATCAAGCGGCAATCTGCACCGCAGACCGCAACAGCGTTGTTAGTTTCTTCTGCAATAGGCCTTGAACCTGGCCTAAGCTCTCTAATGAAAAACTCATTAAACGTCTGCGTGAAATACACAAGCTGTTAATGAGAAAATTAAATACAAATTAGCCATTAAACCTTGTAATGCTCAATGGGATACTTGAATTCATCCACATCAATCCTGTCCTGTTCAAAACATCGTGTGGTGTGGGTGTGCGAATGTACATATATGAATACTATATACTGAATACTCACATGGAAAAATTCGATGAAATGTGGTATTCCTGAGCAGATTCTGGTGCATCCATTTTTCGACCTTGTTTCTCCGAGATACTGATCAATAAATTCTTCGTCCCTGAAAGGATACATGCATTTAATCAATAAGCTTGTGTCTACTATATATCTAGAGAGAGAGAGAGTACAGGAGGATGTCAATGAACACAATACCAAGAAACACAATAATTATGCAAGCAAATAGTAATATAATTGATAGAAATACCGGCATCTAGAAGAGCTAAACCAAGTTTCGATTGGTAAATTGCACGCATTGCCAATGCAATTTTTTTTATCAATCACCTCTTCCACTAGCCTCTTTGTTTTTCTATCAAAAACCTGTCAATAAAGAGAACTAAGCATATGAATGTCTGTGTGTGTTATTCTTATTACTAGTGTATACCATAATATAAACTTACAAGAATATGCACGACGTTAGAACCTTTCTTCAAACCCACATCGTAAGTAGACAAGTTAGCCCACTCGCTAAACTTGAACAACCAACTGTATGAATAGAAAGTTTAATGTTTAATGCAACTGTTGTGTATTATTGTAGTGTGTGTACATACCCGTAAGAAGCTTGCTTTTCGGTTAAAAAGCCGCCTCTCATGATTTCATAACCTGTACCTTCATCGAAACACAAGCTCATATGGATCATGTCATTAAGGTCGTCAGTTTCACCAAGTGTGTCCCCGCAAACCGGACAGTGCTTCACCCAAACTGACCTGTCGATAATACACAACTAATCATCCACCCAATGTGTGTGTGTGTGTCTGTTGGCTTGTCTATGTGTTTACAGCTGTATATATGTATATGTATGTGGATCAGATTACTATATATATATGTAGACTGCGTGGACGTCTGTAGAAGATAATATCGATATGCATCATGTTCTTATATACATCATGTTTGTGCAGGGAAATGTACATGCACATGTCTCTCTCTAATAGAAAGATGCACATACACTGTATACATTCGCACGTGTAAATCACACACACAGACATATATGTGTGTGTATGTATATGTACGTACGTGAAAACACATAAGAGCTTAGAGTACACATCCATATACGAGTGCGTGCCTCCGTGCATTATACACATTACACAACTATATATATTTAGACACACGTACGCACACATACACATATGCATACAAGCTATATATATACCTCTCTGTATGCATTGCAAGTAGTTGAGCTAATTCATCAGCACTAACTCTTCCATCCTTGTTCTCGTCAGCACGTAAAAACAACTCATCTAGCTGCAAAAATAATTGTTTAAGCAGCACTTACACAGTTAACTATCACCTGAAAGCTTAGTGCTTAATTCAATTAATAGCATTATGGTGTGTGTGTGTGTGTGTGTCTGACCTCCTTATCTTGCATTTTGTTGCCAAACGCTTTGATCAAGTCATGGAACTCTTCCAAAGATAATTCGCCGTTCTCATCGTAGTCCTGTCATAACAAGAAACATACACACATATATGTATGTATCTGTGTTCACACACATATGTATGGGTATGTGTGTCTGTAACACGCGATAAATCAAGACATTAATCAAAAGATGGAATTACCACTATTGCAAGCAGACGTCGAGCAAAGCTCTGTTCTGTTTCCATTCGGCTCTGAAAATAAAACCACAAATACCACACAATTTTAGTATACATGGCCTCTCTTTCTATAAATGAGCATGTATGTGTGTGTGATACCACAACAGAATATATATGCTATACTATCAAATATATAATGCCATTACATTAACATATGATTCATACCTCGATATTGTAAGTGACAGTAATATGACCGACCGTTTTAGTTTTGGTGCTCGGATCAAATAGATACAACATCTCAGTGTTCTCCTCATCCTATAAGAGCATAAGTACACAGGCACACACACATCCGGAGATTATATATTTATATATGTATATGTATGAATGAAGTCTGTTGTATAGCCAACGTAGTTTAACGTGCAGTAGATTATGTTGTATACCAAACGAAAACACATGTATTATATAGTTTTTCTTATCAAAAATAAGTTTTCGAGAATAAACTTACAGGACGAAGCACAAGCGACAGATCGATCTCACAGTAACCAATAAGAGCATTTTTTGCAAGCTTGCGAACCTGTTGCACGTAAATATCCAATAAACGGACAGACAGACAGACACACACACACACACACACAACACACACACACACAGAGGCATACGACATGAGTATGTATATTGTATGTGTGTGTTACTACCTGAAATACAGAGATACGAGTGATCCTTGGTCCCTTTCGTTCCAATGCGATCTTCTTTTCCTGCAAACAGACACAAACATGAATACATATATAACATGCACATGCAGACACTCACGTCCATACATAAATATATATAGAAGATATATTCAACAAATATGATAAGCACTTACAGATTTCCATTGGGGGCTGTCTGTGCTGCATAACAAGTTTTTGCCGAGGCATCATAACATTAGAAGATCTGGATAAATTAATAAGTAAATTAACAAAAATAACACCTGGAATATGTTGATGTTCTGAAGACCTGCTCCCCTATTGAAACACACGCGAAATATTTTCCCTTTTCTTGCATCTTCGCCTAGACAAACATTTAAAAAACATTTAAACATTTAAAGTGTTTAACCATCTGTTGTGTGTGCGCGTGCGCGTGTGTTATACTGAATATAATACAAAAAAGTAACAGATCTATCCATGTATTTATGCAACAATAATATTCAATACTTATGAAATGTTTACACATATAATTTAGTTTTGAATAACTAGCTTAGACTTGTGTCATATTAAAAGGAGGTCAGCATATATGTATTTGTGATTACTCTCTCTCTCTCTCTCTCTCTCTCTATATATATAATATATATATATATATATATATATATATATATATATATATATATATATATATATATCTGATGTTACCCTAAACTAGGAATGCATGGTTGCATGATAAGTTGTAGTAAGTGAGAAGGAGACCCACATACTTCTGTTTGCCATATTAAAACGAGCTCAAGTGCACATAGTTCTGAGACATTTTGTATTATATATGAAACATACATCACACACACAGATACACACACACATACATATACATATGTGTGTATAACCGACCTCGGCAATGTGTATGCGGACAATACCGGAGAAGTCTTCAGCTCTAAATGTGCGATTATTGTGAGCACCCTTTCTAGGGCTCTTCATTTGCCGTCGCACTCTACTGAACATTTTCAAAAATGCAGCGGCCGCTTGATGGATTGATTATTGATCGATTTCAACGATTAACCGGGATCTCAATGTTCGATTAGAAGGATTAAGCTTGGATTAGTGAGTGATTAATGGAAGATTAAGCTAACCTGCGCTTCAGGACGGTGCCGAAGACGATCTCTGTGAGCATACACATGTTGTGAAGAAGGCGATCATGACCCTATAATGTCTCCAAAATCCCCATGAAATCCCTTAACCTCTCCAGAATCCCCATGAAATACCCCAGCGCATTGGATTATTTGAAGAACGGGAAGATGAATGACGGAGGTCACTTCTGTTTTCGTTCCACGTGTCTATCCACGTCATACCCTACTTGTAATGAAAATAGATTTTGTAGTTTATTTAAATACTATTATTCGCATATGCTAGAATATACTACTATATACCCCGTTTCCTTTAAATATTTTCTAAAGATAATAATTAATAAATAAATGATGACAAAGTCTTGCAACAAAGTGTTATTCTGATAATGCGACTTTAATTTTAATAAGTTATCAAATTTTAATATATTCACAGTAAGACAAAATTTGCATATTCTATATTATCAATTATTGAATTGTAACAATATATTCAAATTACCGTGTTATGTGAAATAAAATAATACGGCATGTCATATGTAGGTTTATCATAGACACGCGTATATGTGTGTGTGTGTGTGGTGTGCATATGTATTTATACATACGCACATAACAATATATATGTGCAAACACACGTATACATGTATAAATTTAAAATATAAATATTAAAATTATCTCATCGTATAAACTATTCATGTAAAAATCTTTAAAGGTTATATACATAGTCACGTCCAAGTACATACTAATGAATAAGTGATTAACACGTGTCATAATAACCAGACATGTGGTATAACATCTTATGACAAAAAATAAAATACAACAATGTTATGTTGAATGTTAAATAAATATCGTAAACATTTAATACCAAAATTTTTTATAATTTTTGCTAAGAAATTAATAAAAAATAAACTTATAATTGGCTATGTTGTGCAATGGCCCCTCTTAAAATATGTATAAGAAATTGAAGGAAAATTAATATTTCCTTTAATTTCATTCTACATGTTTAAATTTTTTTTTTTCAATTAACATGCATTAAAATGCATCTACATATGCATTTAAATAAGAAAATTATTAATAAAATGCATTAACATTAAAGAAATTTAATTTTAATTCACAAGGAATTCACATTTAATTTTTATTTTCTTTCTATCATAACAATAATACATGCTAAATCCTTTTTAAAAATATTGAAATTTAAAGGGCCTCGTTGTGTCCAACCTTTAAAATTTATATATAATGAAAATGAAAATTTAAAATAATTAATTATTTCAATAATAATATGAATGTCTCTAAAACTACATATATTTTAAATAATATTTAAGAAACAATTTTCTAATTATTAAATATAATAATATTAGTTAAACAAATCATTTCATTTCCCAAAAGAGTTAAATAAGGCTAATCCCTATATGTAAAATTGCTTGTACTTTCTCATATTATATATAACTTATATATGTACATATGCATTATGTGTGTGTGTGTGTGTGTGTGAAATATGCATTGTTTCCAATAAACATTTTTATTTTTTCTAAATACACAGTGTTTTTTTCTGCTCTGTTTCAAGGTTTTAAAAACCCTCTATTCTTAAGGTTTTGAAGGCACATTTTAATTTTAATTTATTAATTAAAATAAATTATTTATATTAAATCCCATTTTCAATAATAAAATCAAAAGAAATTATTTATTCTACCATGAGTTTGTTTTCCCACTTGTTAATTATTTATTATTTATAATTTATGTGGCACTTATGTGGCTTTTTTGGTGGCATAATTCAATAACATGTGTATGAAAATTTTTAATTTATAATGAAAAGATACAGGTGAGGTAATCAAAACAATGCACATAATTATCTTATTTTGTAAAAAGAACATTAACAAATGCATTAATGTGGATAATACACATAATCTTTTTAAAGTTTTTCATATATAACACAAACACATAAACATGTGTCTCTCTTTATGTATAATTAATATTATTTCATTTAGACTTACTATGTATTATTAAAAATGACATGATTTTATAAAAAATTAATAAAACATGCATAATGTTATATTTATATACATATATATATATCAAACATTGTTTACATATGTATGTGTATAGAAATCTATATATATAATAGAGAGAGAAAGAAAGAGGTAAAGAGAAGATCTCCTTATAAATATAATTAATAAACAATTAAAATAATAATTCTTATGCATATATATATATATATAATATCATATGTAAAATATGTAATAACTAAAAGATTTTTCTCTCAACACATTCACATATTTGTGTGTAATATATATGTATGTGTATATATTGTATATATATATGTGTGTGTGTGTGTGTGTGTCTGTGTATATATAAAGAGAGTCACTAGTAAATTATAATTAACGATTCTATATAAGAAAATAACAATGGAGTAGGGATTTAACATATTTTTTTAATTAAACATATTAAGTAAGTGCATCTTTATTATATACATTATGTATAACATACATTCATAAAAACCCTATTTAGTAACGGGTAAATAAAATTTGTGCATTAGTAATGGTAACAATATGACATTATTTTAATTTATCAGGCGAAATAACCACCCACTAGTGAAAAGTGGGCATTTAGGTGTATTTTTATTTACTTACAGGTTTAAAATCTGGGATAGTATTCAATTAATTCTTTACCCTTTCCCCTTAACCCTTAATTTACATTTACCCTTAGTTGTCAGCTCGCATTAGATTAATGTATAAATTTAAGTGATGTTTGAAATTTTATATCGCCAGTAAAAGTATTATTTTAGTATTTGACAATCTAAAACCTTTATATAAATCTCTAAAGATCAGTGATTAAATCCTAGTCGAAAAATGCTACGAAAATATTTAATTACTAATTTAATTATTAATTTATTAATTATTAATTTAATTTAATTATTAATATGTAACATTTTTTTTCTACGGCATATATCATCCCTAGAACCCTAGGGTTTTTTTAGGGATGATGTTGCATTGGAATTCCTGATTTGCTTGGTGGGTACCTACATCGCGTTGCGTTTCATTCTTCGTGAGCTCGAGCGATCTGTAAATCAGATTGTTGATCACACTCGAGAAGCAGCAGAGCGATTGGTCGATCACACTCGAGAAGCAGCAGAGCGATTGGTCGATCACACTTGCAATGCAGTCGAACAACTTGTAGATCGGACTCGCAAATCAGCCGATGAGTTTGTAGATCGGACCTGTGAGCGTGTGGGTGCAGAAATCAGGCGTACCAAGAGAGGAATTCCTCGTGTGCAGCAGGAGACGATGATTTGCCTGGTAAGTTCTATCTCCAGAGAGTTCCCGAAAGAGTTCCCCAAGGACTATTTTTAGATATGTATCAAGCCTTTCTATATGTAATCTTAACGTGGTGATTATTATTATATACTGTCTTATTTCACATAATTCTTATTTAAAAATCATATATTGAAATATTAAGATTTAATTAACCTGCTTTGTTTTATTAGGTTAAATCTATATATTGTTTGTAATATTACATGTACTTCTATATTTTCCAAGTTAAAGAGAAAGTCTCTCTCTCTCTCTTTATATATATATATTGTGTGTGTGTGTGTGTGTGTGTGTGTGTGTACCTTTAAATCCATGATAATAAGTGCGCCTAATCATCTCTTATGGCCCCACCGTTCCATGTGAAAAAATATCACAATGTGGAGAATAAATAATTGAGAATAATAATAATTATAAATTTTGTTTGTGTGTTCTCTCCCATACACACACCACACATGCACATGCATACACATGAGAGAAGTACCAGATATAAAGAAAGTTAAGTAAAAATATCAAAACATATATATGATTTTTAATATTTATACTCTGTAAGGTTGGTTTAATAACATAATGTACCTGCAAATATATAATTAAAAACATGATAATAGTCCATGTTCCAACGAGCTCGCCTAGATTCTGAGAACCATCCACTTGCTCGAGCTGCAGACAGAATAAACTATATATCATACTATATATATACTATATATGTATGATTAATTTAACATGATATTACTATTAACGAATGTAACAGAGAAGTGGTTTAGGGTTCCGGGGCGTGGCAGTATTAAATAAAAAATAATTGAAAACACAAACTTAACTATTGATCTTATTTAAGAATTATTAAATATAAAATTAACAAGATGCATAACCTATACGAAGAATATTCAATCTAGTAACGTACAATACCATATATAAGTATACTATTCTAATTAATTTATCAGTACTTTGAAATATATAAATTAAAATTATAATAACAACCCTAAAACAGAAAATAGCTATGGCGCGCAGACAGGGAGTGTTAGAAGCGGCAGATTGCGAGAGGATGGAGGAGGGATACGAGCAGGATTGTAGGGATGCAGCTCCTCCAAGAGCTCGCGGAGATTGATGGCGGCGATGAGGATGAGATGCTGAGCAGGTCTGAGGTCATGAGCAGGGCGGAGATTGCACGCGCCGCCAGCGCAGGGTTAGGCAGCTTATCAAGCTCTACAGGATGCAGTACTGGGCACTCCTCGAAGAGCTTCGCTCCAGGTACATACACACATTGTGTACATTTTAATTAAGAAGTACAGGATATTCTATATTCAATCAACCACATTATTATATGCATATGGTGTATGTACATGAATTGTATGTTTACACACACCCATGCATCTCATATTTGTTATTATATATTTCATGGAGCTATGTAACACATACATTTGCTGTCACGCGTGTGGTATTATATATTTCAGTACGCATATATGTAGAATATATATTGCTAACATTTTGTATATTTATATATTGCTAGGTATATACATTTTGTATATTTATAAGCCGATGTGAAACCGGTAGCTGGATAAGAAGAAAGTGAGCAGTCTATGTTTAAAATGTCACATATATGCATGTTTATACACACACACATACATGTATATATGTACATATCCTCTCATCGGGCGAAGGAAAGCTTGCCTTATCCTATGCCTTTGATACTTAAATTATATACATAAACACAGATACGAATTACATGGATATACTCACCCAGACACTGATACATACATTACATACATATTTATATAAAAAAAAAAAAACAGGTACAGGAGGTTCTATCTTAGAACGGGGAACAGTGGATGGCGTGAAGATGAATATGGAGGACGAACCATTTCCAACGAGTTTTGAACCTGTTACATGTGGAGTTCAAGGATGTTCATCACGCCCCATGCCCCTCAGTTCTTATTGCTTTTCTCACATCCTGTCGGATCCTCGTCAGTGTCTATATAAACCTTGTGCCTATGTTCTTAAAAGGTTAGTATACGAACACCTTGTGTCTAGAAGTCCACTCATATGAACTGCTTAAATTCACCATCTCTCTCTCTCTCTCTCTCACACACACACACACACACACACACACACGTGTTTTGGTTTCTATGTATTAGTACGCATACATCAATATAGCTAGATGCCTGGCGTGCATGTTGTTACAGATACTCAGGGTATCATTGTGTTTGTCTCCTAGCTTCAGTTGATGCTATTATATGTGTTGACAATGATTAATTCATTCTAGTTTCGTCTTATTATGTATATGCAGTCCACAAGCGGGGCATGTAGGAAACCAGTGCTCAAGGCAGTAATACCTTCTTTCTGTCCAGAGCACTTCCAGATAGCACAGAGGCAGGCCGCTCGTATTATGAAGAAGACAAGCTACAGTAACCAAGGGAACTTGGGCGCGTTTGCTGGAAAAGACGCTCCAAAGCTTCACGTCCTCATCTCCGAGTACGTACGTGCTATACAAAACAAGAGACTAGCTCCACAGTAGTATACGTTTATACATGTATAGATTTAGTGTTTCTCTATATACTTAAATTTCTCCAATATAAATATCTACTATGTAGTACGTACACACACGCTAGATTTATACTTTCTAGTAGTATTTTCTGTGGAGAGCTAATTATTTAGGATATCTATGTTTTACCATATAGTTAGATTTCTATGTATTTTTCCATCAAGTTGTGGAATGCCTCTTGTTCTCTCTCTCTCTCTCTCTCTCTCTCTCTCTCTCTATATATATATATATATATATATATATATATGATTTGGTCTGGCTGGGGAGGTCGGATAAATCTTGATATGCATGGCCCATTAGCTCAGTCGGTTAGAGCGTCGCGCTCATAACGCAAGGGTCGCAGGTTCGAGACCTGCATGGGCCAATGTGTTTTATACTTTCTGAATCAAGCTCCCGTGAACTCTGTGTATGTCTCACAATAACGACGACAAGAGTTCATGAGCTATATATGAACACATTCACAATGGTTCTCTTTATAAGTTTTACTTTTATAACACATAAAACTTAATTAATTATTTATTATCAAATAATAATAATTTGATAATATTTAATTAATTAAATATTTAATTAAAAGTTAAATTTAAATGAGTTAGTGTTTACACGCACACACATCTAGACTTCTAAAAAGAAACTAGATTAGATGTGATACAAGATTAAAATACAAGTGCCAACATAGAAGTTGACATAACCATGAAAAAAGATGACCCACAGTATCCTCCGTCCTGTAAACAATATTTCGGTAAGTAAAATATTCACAGTTTGTGTGTGTGTGTGTACACACACACACACACACTATATACTGCACAAAACAGTTATTAGATGTCCAGGTTATATACATACACATATATAACCACGAGAAAGAGAGAGAGAGAGAGAGAGAGAGAGAGGGACTTACCGATGAGCTTTTGTCTGTTGAAGACTCTGGTGCAACAACAGATGAAGTGTTAAGTGAGCCACTGGGTGAAGTGGGACTGGACGGAATATCCCCGGTTCCAGGAACCACGATTCCCGGCATCGGAGACGGGGAAGTAGCGGCCCCGAGTGGAGGAGAAGGAGCCGGAGAAGAAACAGAAGAGAGAGGTGCAAATGCTGGGGTTATAGGAGCTAAACCAGATTTAGGTGATAAACTTGGAGGTTTAATAGGAGATGGAGATGGTACTATTGAAGGTGGAAGTGAAGGTGTAGTAGCTGCTAGTGTGATGCTCACTTTCTGCCCGCCATCACAGTGTGTTCCTTGTCCCTCCACAGCAAATCCACATGCGAAGTAGTACACACCCGTCTTTTCTGGGGCTACCCACTGCAACACCAACACCAAAGGTATCTGTATGTGCATATATATATAGTGTGTGTGTGTGTTATGTGTATATACATACAGTGAAGTTGCCGGAGCCATTATCAAGGACTTTACTCTTGGCAAAGTTACAGTTGTCGAAGTCCTCCTTTGTTGAAAATAAGGCCACATTGTGTAGACCCGGTGTGTACTTGAACACGTTAAGTATTTAGTGCTCTTACATATATACATAAACACTCTCTCTCTCTCTCTCTCTCTACACACAACACACACACACACACATATATATATTACCTAAGGAGTCTCCTGGGGCTACAGGCTGAGAAGCAGCCCATGCTGCGTAATCTGGAACTCTCTTGTGTTGCAAGATCGAAGTTTGTCCAGCCAAGAGAATCACCCACAGTGATTACTGCAGCCGATGACATCCCAATTTGTAGCAAGAACACAAGAAGTATCACTGCCTTATGCATCCTGCACTATTATACACATATACATACATATTATATATATGTATATATTGATCTATACACACACAGAAATGTATAACAATGTGTCAATGTTTAACAAATTTATAAACATACCCATATGTAAAACATTTGGAAACAATGTCAAATAGATTTGGGCATACCTGAAATGTGCCACTGTAGTCGAAATCCAATATATTAAGTTAACTCAAACTATATGTAAGAATACTATTTAAGGTGCCTAAAATGTATCCCGTTAAATGTGCACAAAGGAGCCGTTTTGCGCGACAGTGTGAATGCAGACAAAACCGTATATGTATAATCTCTGTATTATATTATGTATACATATATAATATACGTATACGCATAATGACACGCATATATTTTGCGGGCAGGCTTTAAATTTTCTTTTTTAAAGCCTGCCTTTCTACTTGCGTCGTACTTGTTTGTATATTCAAATACAAACTAAATTTTTATTCTTAAAATAATATATAAAATGTTGTTTGTTATCTGTTGACAAAGCGAGTTTAAGGGACTTAATTATAATTAATGGAGGTTTCCAGCTCAATCATCGCATGTATTATTAATAAAGTAAGAATATAGAATTACCTTAGATTTAATATTAATCAAATTGTTAAAATAAAACTAACTTAGTCACACAAATGCATGTGATAGGTACATGTGAATTTGAATTTAAACTTTAAACTCAAACTTAAATTTAATTAAATCATAGTTACTCTTTTATATTATAATTTGAGATATCAATGTAATATCTAAATAATTAATTATTTACCATTTTTTGTATACATTGTTCGAATTAAGTATATAGACCATCACTGCTGTGCGTGTGTGTGCGTGTGCGTGTGTGTGTGAGAGAGAGAGAGTATACAGAATAATATGATTATATATATTCATATATTAAATGTTATATCCAGCTATATGAACTTATGTATTTAATAATGAATTTAACTAGTACTTAGAATTACTTCCGAGTGTTCTAAACTCCTAAATGAGTGTTTTAGACTCTTCGTATTTTGCGCAAAGTTTAGGGTTTAGATATGTATACACAAATAAATGAATACATATATGCATGTATATGTGTATATATGAACTTCAATGTTTATATTGTTATATAGTAAACCTTGCTAACCCATGCGCATCTGCAAGCGTGTGTGTGTGTGTGTGGAGAGAGAGAGAGAGAGAGTACAGCATATACAACACAGATACACATACTCATGTTTGTTAAAAAATTTAAAAATGACCATAAAAATTTACATTTTTATGGTATATATATACAATTATAAATATTTAGAACTGAAAATAGCCCATTTTACATTATTCTAATCAACTAGTATCTTTACAACATTATTAATCATTTTGAATTCAAAGCAGCTTTCCATGGTTTTGTAACCTTTGTGGCCTTGATATCTCTTGTAAAATTAATCAATCCAATCCCCAAAAGCAGCAAACAGTACATAACAATCACCACATTAAACAAACCAATTCTCCTCAAAACTCTTTCGGAGCGTTCTAAACTCCCCGACGCGTTCTGAACTCCTAGACGAGCTTCTGAACTCCTCAAGGAGTTGTGAACTGCCACAGGACAGTTCCCTGTACAAGAAGATATATCTCACCTTCACAAGGTTGTTGCTTCTCACCACAATGTAAGTCCCAAGATTCTTCTTCACTCGTTTAGATATTCCAGCATCTTCTGCAGAGGATATTCTAAATCTTGTTTGGATATACTCACTTCGTCTGAGAGGAAACAGAACTACCGTTGGCTATCTCGCATAGAAGAACACACCTTAACCTGGACCAACCTCGAGTTTAACCATCCGTTACCTGGTTTGGAAAAACCCAGTGCCACAAATGGATCTGTTGAGAGATATATTCCTTCTCCATACATTGCTCCGTTTTTTCTGCATTTCTGTGTCGCTGAAATTTATCAAACCTGAAAAACCAAACTAAGTGATTAAATACATATAATTTGTGTGTGTGTGCGTGTGGTGCGCGTGTGCGTGTGAGAGAGAGGGAGTGTGTGTGTGTGAGAGAGACGCTTATATGCAAGTATATATACACTATGCAAATTCTCCATTAGTCCCATGGAATGTCATGATATAATGTGTGTGTGTGAGAGAGAGAGATGTATACTTTGATTCTTTTCGGCAAAGTATATATAAATAACGTACCACATCGCAATATACTATGCAAATTCTCCATTGCAGTCCCATGGAATGCCATGATACTTCCATTTTGAGCCTTCACTTCATCAAACGTGGAAGAACTCCCTTCTGCCTCATTAACCTGTAAACCAAAGATAAATAACTAAATGGAATATTATAAAGATATACTAACCTTTATCACAAAATCTGGAATAACACCCTTTATATGCATATTCCACGGAGACGATTTCTTCGGCAAAATATGAACCAACTCATGAACAGGGTCTCTAACAAGCTCTAAACTGTGCCTGAACTTTAAAACCCAGTCGAGTAAATCCAGAGCTGGCAATGGAACTGTGTGTAAGATGTCCGTGTCTATGATTTCTTCAATGCGTGGAAAATGTTGCATTGCTTGTTCTACAGAGGCAAAGTCTTTGTCCTTGTTTTCTTTTGTGCAAAAAGAGCTTGGAAACGGTGTACATACTGCACATTAAGTAATTGATTCTCTCTCTCTCTCTCTCTGCGAGTGTATCTGTGTGTAGATGTATATACTTTATTGTGGAAACGAACGTTGTTCTATGCATGGTTCTTCAGGGTATATCTTTACGTGCTTAAGCTAAGTCTATAAATATGCCATGCTCTTCTTTATAGTGTATAGAGTCTGGACGATCCCATACACTCGAATACAATGCATTATTTTATTTATTATCATATATATTTATCACTTTCAGATAATTCTTAAGTCCATATAGGATCCACACTCATACACACATATACCATCGACACAGCTTATACGTATGTATTATTTAAGGAGGCTTGATCATGCAATCAAATGGGGTATGCATGTATGTATATGTGGGTGTGTGTGTGCAGCAATGCGTGTGTAAGACGAAAGCAACTTATATAACAATGGGCTTCCGGCCACGTGGAACAATCACAGAATGACACATCAGCTTGATGATGCCACAGCGCCAATCAAATTTCTTCTAGTGAGAATGTGAGTATGTACGAGTGTACGAGCGTAGAGTGCGTGTGCGTGCATTTAGAGGATTTTATTTATAACTATAGACTTACTTGATGCACGCCGGTAGCTACGAATCCCATGAACAAATGCAGCAATGAGCAAATCCGCGCCTTCATTTGATCTTACACAGGCATCCAGAATCCTAAGCTCCATTTTCATTCTGCTCTCCATTTTCAAACCCTTAATTTTTTAAAAATCTTATAAATCTAATTATTTTGATTTTTATAAACCTAAAAAATATGTGGATATTCTAAAAATATGCTTGAATAAGTCAAGAATATGCTTGAATACATTTATAAGGAGAAGATCAATAGTGTTATTGTTATTATACTTGGTACCGTCACAAGCCTTCAAAGTAGCGTAAGTGATCATCCAACGTTTCTGCGTGTCTTATCTTCACCAACGAACCATCATCCTCAACCTTTCAAACACATAAAAACGTAAATATACATCCATATGTATGTGTGTGTGTGTGTGTGTGTGTGAGAGAGAGAGAGAGAGAGAGAGAGAGAGAGAGAGAGATTTACCCAGTATTCAGGCGGTCTCATCTTCAAGTTGTACGTGGATGCCATACTCATGCAGTAAGCACCAGCATCATGGACCACAATCCCTGTACCCTGTTAAATACATAAATGAACTCTTTATAATCGTGGTAATAATAATTAATAATGATAATAATTTCCTGCACACACAATGTATATAAACTCTTAAGACATAAATTAGAAACCTTACCCTCTTTGGAATTGGCAGCTCTCTCTTCTTCCCCAGAAAGTCAGCAGATTCGCAAACAGGCCCCACAACATCGAATGTCTTTACTTCACTTTCAGCTTCTGGTGCTACAAGTTCGATGTGCTGAAACAAACAAAGAATATTCAGATATATACATATCGCAGATAACGCTGCACATCTGTGTGTACACAATTAGATATACGCATGCATACACCATGGATAACCTGCAATACTGTGTATGTGTGTGTGTGTGTGTCTATCTATATATATATAATCTCTGTACATTTGATTAAGAATATACCTGATAGGCGTCATATAAACTTGGACGGATTAATTCGGACATGCTACCATCAATAACGATGAAGTTTTTGTTACCATTCGTCTTAACACCGGTCACTCTATTCACTAGAGCAGCTGCATTAGCAACTAGAGATCGTCCAGGCTCCATTATGAGTGTAAGTCCTCTAGAAGTCACCAAATCCTTCACCTAAAACAGAAAACGTGTATGTGAATGTCTATCTATGACTCGTTTGTGTGAATCTAAATATGTTACAAAACAGACTAATAAGCATTTATAAGTACTTAAATATTGTTGAATGTTGAGTAAATGGAAGTATTACCGTGTCAACCAGGTCCTTTGGAGTTGGTAAAATGGCACCTGTGTGATAATAGTCAATGCCTAGACCACCACCAATGTTTAGATACTTTATGTCAAACCCCTGATTTCTTATCTCGTCATGTACTCGACCATCAAAACCGCAGCATCTCGGAATATATTAACCTATGACAAGAGTCTCTGTCAACATGAATACATACATTGTGATACATATATACATTATGTGTGTGTGTACGTGTGTGTACCTTGGTGATGGTTGAGCCTAGGTGACAATGGGCGCCAACAAGCTTCAGTTCTTTAGGGTAGGACTTAATTTGATCTAAAAACCATTGTAGCTTCTCGTTGCGAATTCCAAACTTCGAGTTTTTATTACCGGTAGCAACGTAAGGATGAACCTGCAAAATGGCTGCTATTAGCATATGTAATGTACTACAATTAGTTTAAGATACATAACACATATATTACAATCTAATATATAATACAACTGGGGGTATAACTATAGATGAAGGTGAGGTTTATTCATTTCTAAACACACACATACACACAAGAATTTTATTGTATTGGAGTACTGCACAGTACGCCCGCGTGTGTGGTGTGTCAAGCTCACCTGTGGATCAACATCGGGATTAATCCGTAACAAAACACGGACGCATCTACCAGAGGTTTTGGCAGCTTCTACAATGTTGTTCAAATCAAACTCGCTGTCAATGTTTACAAGCACGTCGTTCTCAGCAGCAAGTACCAACTCAGGCAGCAGCTTCCCGTTTCCATTAAACACACACCTACACATACGTTATGTAAATACGTATAATACACAACACACGGTAATGCTGTATGTACATTTCCCTGTAGACTATGCGTACGTACGTATCACACAAACTGAGAAGATGCACTACGTATCTACAAATTAATATTATCTATATATTGTACATAATAACATATATACATGAGCATATATTAAATATATATACCTTGTGGGATCAAACCCAGTATGCAAAGCCAACAGGAGCTCGTTTCCACTAACAAGAACAGCACCACTTCCCAAGCTCTGGAAATGCTGAAGAATCTTGAGATTATTGTTTGCCTTAATAGCGTACCCAATAATCAGAATCAAGCCCCTGCAATGCATCTCGATATGCAATGTAATTCCTGCTCAACTGCGGCTTACTGTAGAGATAGAAAGGCCGCTTCTCAGGGACAGTATCCATCAGATCATGCACTCTGCTCTTCTCACAGTATAGAAATCCGTCTTCCTTCGTGTAAAATGCCTTCATTGCTGCATCTAGGGAGTCGCTCTCCTTGTCGATTACACGCTCCGAGACGGCGCATTTGCATATGCTTGCGGATTTCCTCACATATACAGATGCATATGTTCTCTGTACTGACCTCGAAACCAAGAAGCTGCTCCATCCCCACGCGCGGCTCAGAGACGCTTCCGCCACGACCTGAGACGGCGCCATTGCTCTGCCCTAGGGTTTTAGATGAACCCTCGATGGATCTTATGTTTAAAATAATTAAAGGCCAGACAGGTATTTAACTAAATGTATGCAAATGCGAACATACAGCAGTTAATAATTTAAGTGCGTGTACGGCCAATTACGCGCATTAGGTATGTCCGCAGAGATAAAAAGGAACTATAAAATAAATGTTAACTTAATTTACCCATTTAAGGGTTTTTTTTTCTTTTGTTCATCTGTCAACGATCTCACTGGCGCCTTCCTTGAAACGAGCAGAAGAAGACGAAGAAAAGCTCCACATTTATTCCGGTGTGGCGGGTTCCGGCAGGCTTGATCTCTTGTTAGGGTTTACAGATTCAGCTCGTAGAGGTGAAGCGCCAGATGCTGCGGCTTACCTAACTATAGATCCGTGTTGCCGCACCTCGAATCCGTGAATCTTGAAGCATGGGATCTCGATACGACAGTAATCCGTTTGAGGAAGAAGATGTCAATCCTTTCTCGGTAAGTTTTTCCTTTTGTGTAAACATCAGCGGATTCTGTCGCGTTTTCACATAAAAGTGTCGATTTTCCTTGAAAATCCGCTTAAAAATGTCGATTTTCATGAAAATCTGCACAAAATTTTGATTTTTTTTGAATTATCGATTCTTTTATGGAAATCTGCACAAGTTCTCTTTTCTTTGAAATCTTGCAAGATCCCCAAGTGTTGATTGTGATTTTTGCATTTTCTTCACAGGATCCCGCGGTTCGTGCTCAAATGACGGGAAAGCCGTCGTATTTAGGAAACAACTTCTATGAATCGGTATGTGTGAAACTCTTTTCGTAAAATCCGTGGTTAATTTACTTTCTTTTCAGAAACCATACAATGTTCCCCAGGTGAACTCGATTTCTCCTCTTGCACCAGAGCCCACATCTGTTGGAGATGCAACCGTTGAAATTCCACTGGGTAACATGAAGGTATGATTCCTTTGAATAACTTAGGTTAAGTGACCAAGTATTTCAAAATACAGTAAAAGAGCATTTTGTTTATTATTTCATGCTCCAACTTTCTTTCTGAACATTTTGCATTACGGGATTTTGCAGGATCTTAAAAAGAAAGAGAAGGAGTTGAAGGAGAAAGAAGAGCAACTCCGAAAGAGGGAAGCTGATATAAGGAGGCGAGAAGAGGCTGCCAACAGAGGTTAGTTCGTAAATAGGGTTGATATATATTGCGTGATGATATTGTAAGTTTCCTTGACCAGTAAGAAATTAATATATTCAGTGTATCAACATATCATCGTGTTTTTCTCATGTTGAACTGATGCAGCTGGTATTCTGTTGGAAAACAAGAATTGGCCTCGGTTCTTTCCAATTCTTCACCATGATATCGGCAAGGATATTCCCTCACACTTGCAACGCATCCAGTATTTTGCGTATGCAAGCTGGCTGGGAATACTCTTGTGCCTCACCTGGAACTTCATTTCTGTTACTGCAGCTTGGATTCAGGGGACTGTTAGCGCAACCTACGGTAAATACGCAGACATCACGCTGACGCGTAAAGAGAGATCTTAATATACCTTTGCATATTGAAATAATTTCTTCTAGATGTCTTTATGCATAAACATTTGATTAGTTCTTAATTATGCTCATGAACAAACCTTGGCAGGTGTACAAATATGGTTTCTTGCGATTATCTACATCCTGGCAGGCGTTCCTGGCTCGTACTTTATATGGTACAGGCCTTTGTATGTGCAATGAGGTGCGTGTATTCAATACACATTTGTGTATCGAATGTGTTTGGAATTCACCCGGTTGCAGGTCAGAAAGTGCACTGAAGTTCGGGTGGTTTTTGCTAGCTTACTTGGTACGTATTAGCAGTTCTGTGCGTGTGTATGTGTCTTTTGTTCATTATTTGACATGGGAGATACTCGTATTTCAGTTTCACATTGCCTTTTGTATCTTCTGTTGTGTGGCTCCTCCGATTGTCTTTAAAGGACGTTCAATAACGTAAGTACTCTACCATTTATGAGTATACATATAGTACTCTGTGCACACAGTATATCACTAGCATGCAAACAGTCAAGCTATATTGCCTGCATGTGGACATGTTAGCTTCATATGCATATAACATATAACTAATTTGGTTTTAAACTCTTCTCAGGGGTATTTTGCCAGCGATACAAATCTTTGGCGACAGTGTCATTATCGGGGTACGTTTATTTTTTCGTTTAGAATACTCTGCAGTGTTTGCTGACGTACTTTTGTGGTCAGATATTCTACCTCGTCGGCTTTGGACTATTCGTGTGGAGTCTTTGATCAGCATTTGGGTTCTCCGGGTAATCTAATTTAACATTAGAGATAGAGAGATTTGTATGTATATATGTGTATGTGTATGTATACTACACTACAGAAATGGCACATATATTTATATAGGTATATGCACCTATATGTGACGTTCCATCGTGTTACAGGAGGTGTATGGATACTTCCGTGGAACGGGGAAAGCAGCGGATATGAGGAGGCAAGCAGCACGGAATGTGGTGGGTGCTGCAGTCTAGAAACTCAAGTGAGTGAAATTTGCTTCGTATATATATGGATCAAAATTTTTGTTTTTCACACACCACCTCGATTGCTGACAGTATTTTTCCTCCAGTTTATTGTGTTCTATGAATTTATAAATAATAGTTTTTCTTCATTACCATAATAAATACACATATATATACGCTATGTATCATTATTGCTTACTTGATCATTGAACTTTTATGTATGATGTAGATGAATTTAGAGTTTTTCCCGTTTAAATAAATATTTATATATTTTTTATATTTTGAACTTAAATAAATATTTATATATAATATGCAACAGCAAATATGAAAAAGGAATTAACAACATGAACAAGTTTAACATTTTTAAGTTTAAATCAACGTAATTTTTAAAAAATTTAAAATTAAAATTAAAAAATGTAAAAGTCAAGATCAATTATAAATTTAGCATACACAATATAGTATTTAAATTAAATTATGTAACTCTCTTAAGTTTGAAATTACATAATTATAACTATTATTACGTGCTCAAATCAAGACCGATAACAACACAAATATCATTTGTTTATATGGAAGCAGAAAGTTTTATATTAACTAAAATGGTTTTAAGAATCAAAAGAAAACCCTCTCTCTCTCTCTCACACACACACACACACACACACACACACGCAATTGTATTCACCCATTTGATCCGCATGCAAGAAATTCTTGCACAGGAGTACCAAGAAATGAAATCAATCTCCAGCCCCAATCCAGCAAATTGATACATGCAACAGCGTTATCAAATGCTCAGACAGTGAAGCCAGATGAGAAAGAAGATGTAGAACCTGTTCAACCTCTGGCATCAATCTCAAATTACCAAAGGGCTGATTGAAGGGCCATTCTATTAATCTACGCAGCCGATTACTTTCCGTGCACGATCGACTCATACATTGCACAGCTCGGCCGGCTGCTCTCAAGCAACACACCCTAAAGAGAACCCTAAATCTAGGGGCTGGGATTGAACACATCACACGGTCCAAGAATGAAGTTGTAAAGACACCCATCTCTAACACGTGTCCAGGTAGGATTGGCGGATCGCACGGCCCAGTACGAACTTCAAATTTTAAACACAGAAATCTGTGTTCATCTGAAATGCAACTGCCCTATTGGCATTTCATCTGCTCTGGGGAGACGAACGATTGCCCCTTGCTCTTCACACAGTCGGTCGATCGCCACAAACCCTAGCACAGATCCGACATGGGTTCATCCGCTGCATCGGTAGATTGTATAGGGAGGTCCTGAATCGAGCACAGATAGGAGAGATCTCACAATGTCGGGCTCATATACTCGTTTGTGGCGAGGGGGAATGTGGTTCTTGCCGAGTTTACTGCCTTCTCCGGGAACTTTAGCACGATTGCGGTGCAATGCTTGCAGAAACTTCCGGCGAACAACAACCGGTTTACCTACACTTGCGATCGGCATACCTTCAACTACCTCATTGAGGAGGGATTCAGTAAGTAGCTACATATGTGTGTGAGTACGTTTGTATTGGAAACTTCTTTTGCAGCTTACATGGTTGTAGCTGATGAGGATTTTGGGAGGCAAATACCATTTGCATTTCTGGAGCGAGTAAAGGAGGACTTTAAGAGGCGGTATGCAGGAGGACGAGCTGAAACCGCGGTTGCGCATAGCTTAGACAGGGAGTTTGGGTAAGCGTGAACATGTATGATAGAATATACATTTATTGAAAATAAAGTGTGTATGTGTGTGTGTATGGGTATGTTAGACCCAAGCTAAAGGAGCACATGGAGTACTGTGCTGATCATCCAGAAGAGATGAACAAAATTGCAAAGATCAAGGCGCAAGTCTCTGAAGTGAAGGGAATTATGATGGATAACATTGAAAAGGTGCGTGTGAGTGTGTGTGTTTGGCGTGTGTGCATGTATGTGTGTGTTATCTAATGTGCATGGTTTCAGGTTCTGGAGAGGGGAGAAAAGATTGAACTGCTTGTGGATAAAACAGAGAACCTTCGGTTTCAGGTGAATACACACACACACGTATATATATATATATATATATAGAGAGAGAGAGAGAGAGAGAGAGAGAGAGAGAGAGAGAGAGAGAGAGAGAGAGACATACATATATTTGCAGGCAGATAATTTCCAACGTCAAGGAAGGCAGTTGAGGAGGAAGATGTGGTTACAGAACATGAAGATGAAGCTCATTGTCATCTCCATTGTTTCTTTGTCATCATTGTTATATGGCTGGCAATCTGCCATGGTTTTAGTTGTAAGTGAAGCTAAGAGAGTTGCTTTGGACATATCTTCTTATGTGTGTAAATGAGTGTGTGCGTGCGTGCGTGAGAGAGAGGGAGAACAGGATAATATTCTTGGAATCAAGAGTACACATCTTCTTTGATAATGTACTGATAATCATGCACAACGATTGTGAGATTCAAACACAAATCAGTGCGCAAAAACCATGCGGAGATGGTAATGCAGCATGCTGGACTGCATTCTATATCACATTCAACTCAAACCGCACTGCAGTCGATTCAAATAGTGTTGGAGGTGATTACTACAACCACTATGCTTTGGCATACTCCGGCAGTATGCTCGCCGGATTCGGTTTCCCGTGGCAGTACAACGGAATGACATTCGGAGAGGTAAGAATACAGTGTGTGCATGGATAGTGTGTGACAGACATGGTTGGGTACGGCGGCGGATGGTTATTAAGGATGTATAGAATGAAAGTTCTGATCTCGGACAAGGCAAACTTGATTGGGCAGAGAATAACCTGAACATGGTCCGTAATAAGGACTCCCTCCGGCACCGATGCCTCATGAACCAAATTGTCATATCTGCCTTGTCCCGTAATGAGGACCCCCTCCGGCACTGATGCCTCGTGAACCAAATTGTCATCATCCACCTTGTCCCTTCACTGCTCATACGAAAAACATCTCTCAACATCTTTATAGCATGTAGATGCAAAGCGCTCTCAAGTGGCTGTTGAACATCTGAATTATATGAAATATTCTATTCTGAAAGAGAATCTATAGGTTGTGTATGTTAACAATGACGTTGATGAATTTTTGCAATCATGTAGTTCTACTGTTCAAAATAAGTATTTTCTTGTTTACAAAGGTGTATATATGTTCGTCATCCATCCACCATCAAGGGAATTTACAAGCTAGTGAAAGTGCGGTACCTGCTCTGTATATAGATCAATTTAGTTTGCTACTATGTTTATGAATATGTGAATTCGAGTAAACTCTATATAAACGATGGTGGTGAGGTTTAATACTGTGTACATACACATTCGTAATTAGTTTAATGAAATTTATAAACAATTTAATAAATTGATCATGTGTGAATTCGTGTGTACACGAAGCATAAGCATCAAGGTGCAACTGTATATTTTATAAAAAGAAAACTGCTCCAAATGGAGAATAGTAACGTTGAAATGTATAAGAAATGTCAACCCTTCACATGCGAGTTAAGCATTCTCCAATCTTCCGTTTTCCGTGTCAAACTTCTTTATGCCGTGCGTGTGTGGGTGTGTGCGTGTGTGTTGGCAAAAGGGTCCAGTATATCATGCCGGATACCTTCCCTTGGAAGCATGTTACACGAGAGATCCAGGTATATAACGTCCAATTTTTGAAGCATATTCCGCCATTATTGGAATCCGGAGTATATGCCGTCTAAAGGAGAATGTCTTCAGAGGGAAGGCAAGCGATCAGTGACGAATGGGGAGCCCAAAGAAGGACGCAATGGGAAATACATGTACCCGAGCAGCCCGTGGGATTATCTGCACGTGGCAATGGATGTGGGCAGTTGCACTGGCAGGGTTCATGGTGGTTTACATTCTCTCTTCGATTTCCTCCTCGAATCCCTGTTTAGAAGATTCAGCAGCGGGCAAGTCCCTGCTCCGTCGGAGCTCGGACTCCAACCCGGACACTCCGTGGCATGGGGACCTCCGGAGAATGGAGTCCGCCTGGAACAGGTTGTGTTTCGGTGCACTGCCATTCCACCGTCTGCGCATCGCGCTCTTCGTGAAGAAGTGGCCGGTCGGAGGCGTACCGGGTGGGCTAGAGCGACACGCGCTCACCCTTCATCTCGATCTGGCTAGACGCGGACACGAAGTTCATGTATACACTCGTCCCCAGCCGACCAACCGTTCGACACCGTCTCAGATACCGAGTCCGGTGTGCTTCATGTGCATTTCTTCCAGGCCAACTCTGGCGGTACTTTCGACTACAACAGTGCTTGGGAAAGGTTCGTTGCGGATAACTCGAGCTCCCCGTTTGACATTGTCCATTCCGAGAGTGTGGCACTCCCACACTTCAAAGCAGCACTCATACCGAGCTTAGCTGCCTCGTGGCACGGGATCGGGTACGAGATCATCCACTCGGATCTTGTCCAGGACCTGATCAGGAAACCCGGCGAGCTGAGGACACCGACATCCAGCGGGCGTTAACCGAGCGGCTCGTCCGGGTCGCTGAAGAGATACGGTTCTTCCCCAGCTACGCCACCACGTCGCTACTAGCGACTATGTGTCCGACGTGCTAAGAACGATCTACCAGATACCACAGGAGAACGTGCACAGCGTCCTCAACGGTGTTGATGCTGTCCGGTTCAGCCCAACCCGTCCCGAGGTAATGCCTTCCGGCTCAAGTTCGGGGTGCCGTCGAATGCCAGCTTGGTGTTTGGTGCCGCCGGCAGGCTTGTGAAAGACAAAGGACATCCTCTCCTTTCGAAGCCATGTCGAGGATTGTACACCGTCACCTGGAGTATATCTCCTCGTTGCAGGGCACGGACCATGGGGTGAACGTTACCGTGAGCTCGCACCGAACGTGAAGACTCTTGGGCCGATGAACCCTTCCCAGCTTGCCGACTTCTACAACTCGTTAGATGTGTTTGTGAACCCGACACTGCGGTCGCAGGGGCTCGACCACACGCTGCTCGAGGCAATGCAGTGCGGTAAGCCGCTTCTTGCCACGCATTTCTCGAGCATCACTTGTGGAGTGTTGTGGTGAGCGAGGACTTGGGATTTACGTTCTCCCCGAGTGTGGAGTCGCTGGTGAATGCTATGGAAACCGTGATAAAGACTGGTAAGGAGAAGATGAGAGGTAAAGGGGACAACTGCCGTAGATACGCAGGGCTCATGTTTACTGCGGAGAAGATGGGGGCTGCTTATGAAAGACTTTTCTTATGTATGAAAAATGACACATACTGTAGATATCCACTACCGGGTGACTGTCCTGTTCAACCGAGTAAGTATTGACTTGTATTTGTCAGTTTTGGTCGTAACTACGATATCCGTGTTTTTATATGCATGTAGTAATTAAAACTTGGAAACGAATGATATTGAATTTTTTTTATAAAAGACTCAACAACTGTATGTTTATGTTAGTGTCCGTGGCGACGATGGCCATGATGATGTCCATGATGACCATGATGATGGTGATGGTGACGTGTTGGTGAAGGTGGTGAAGGTGGACAAACTGGCATAATAACAGTTAGGAATGTGTGTGTGTGTGTGTGTGTGTGCTATGTGTGTTGAGTACCTATCCCAGGTGAAGGTGAAGACGGAGGTGGAGGAACTATTTCAGGAGGAGCTCCAGGAGTCGTTAATGGAGGCGAAGATGCCTTAGGAGCTTCAGGAGCTGTTAATGGAGGCGAAGGTGCACTAGGAGCTTCAGGAGTTGTAAACGGAGGTGGAGGCGAAGGCGGAGTAGCTGGTAACTAAGAATTAGTTTAATTTTTTATAATACCAGCTACACCATATGTGTGTGTGTGCGATAGGTACCTTGAGGAGCTTCAGCAGGAGTCGTTAACGGAGGAGCTCCAGGAGTTGTTAACGGAGACGGAGGTGCACTAGGAGCTTCAGGAGCTGTTAACGGAGAAGCTTCAGGAGTCGTTAACGACGGCGAAGGCGGTAGCTGGTAATTAAGAATTAGTTTAATTTGTATAATAAGTGCCATAGGTACCTTGAGAAGCTTCAGGAGTCGTTAACGGAGGAGCTTCAGGAGTCGATAACGGAGGTGAAGGTGCACTAGGAGCTTCAGGAGCTGTTAACGGAGGAGCTCCAGGAGGTCGTTAGCGGAGGCGGAGGTGCACTAGGAGCTTCAGGAGACGTTAACGGAGGAGCTCCAGGAGTCGTTAACGAAGGCGAAGGCGGAGTAGCTGGTAATTAAGAATTAGTTTAATGTTTATAATAAGTGCGATAGGTACCTTGAGAAGCTTCAGGAGTCGTTAACGGAGGTGAAGGTGCACTAGAGCTGTTAAGGGAGGAGCTTCAGGAGTCGTTAACGGAGGAGCTCCAGGAGTCGTTAACGAAGGCGAAGGCGGAGTAGCTGGTGGTAATTAAAAATTAGCTAATTTTATAATAACAATTATATGTGTGCGTGCATATGTCATAGGTACCTTGAGGAGCTTCAGGAGATAACAATGGAGGTGAAGAATTAGACGAGGGTGGTGATGCAGGTGAAGATGGAGCAGCTGGTCAAAACAGTCAGTCAATCAGTATTAAATTAAACTTTTGTGTGTCTTCTATACCTTTCGGAGACGTTACTGAAGGTGAAGGTGAAGGTGAAGGTGAAGATTTTGACGGAGGGGGTGGAGGTGGAGGAAACGTTAGTGGAGTTAACGGAGGAGGCGGAGTCGCTGATGATTAAGAATCAGTTTAGTTATAAATACCAAGTATAATGTGTGTTTAACATACCTCTAGGCGTCGGTGGAGGTGAAGGTTTTGGTGCAGCTGATGATTAAGAATCAATTTAGTTATAAACAACAAATATAATGTGTATTTACATACCTTAGGAGCTTTAGGAGACCTCGATCGAGGTGAAGATTTTGATGGAGGAGGTGGAGTAGCTATATAATAAACATATGAGTACGTGTGTGTTTTAAGATTCATATAATAAACACGTAAGTGTGTGTGTGTGTGTGTGTGTGTTAAGAATCGTATAATAAACACGTAAATGTGTTTTTAAGTACCTTTGGGAGCTTGAGGAGGAGGCGGAGAAGCTGGTGATATGAAAAAAATGAGTTTATAACAATATAATAAAAACTCTTTTAATAAATAAAAATTATAATTAATACACATTCATGGACATACACATACACATACACATACACATACCTGATGGAGGTGGTGGTGATGGAGGCGGTGGTGATGGAGGCGAGCGTATAGGCGGAAGAGGCGGAAGATGCGGAAGAGGCGGAAGATGCCGAAGAGGCGGAAGAGGTGGAAGATGTGGAAGTGGCGGAAGAGGCGGAAGAGGCCGCCGCCTCCAAGGACTGGGTGGACAAGGGCATTCAAACAGTGAAAATGTGGAATCCATACACATTTTTTACAAACCTTATGGTGATCGTTAATGACACGTGTAGAAGAAGCAAGAGTGAACAGGAAAACAAAGAAGACAATGAATAATAACTTGAAACCCATGATGATGTATGTTGAAACCTACAGTATGATCGACCAAATACTTATAGAAGTGTACTAGTCTATATTTGTGATTGACTGACTATTGGAAAATTAGCCCAATAGCATATTCACATTATATTAGTATTTACTTCAGCATACAAGTGAATATTCTCAAGTCTATTTAGCTAATTTAGTAATATACATAATTTGAAACCTACTAAAATAATGTGGGGTTTAAATGTAACAATTTAAAAAAACATTAAAATTCAAAATTATCTAAACTAATATATAGGCCGATTCACACCACATATTAACTTGTGAACATTAGTTAAATTTAATGTAATTATCTTCACACCGGCCTACATAATTACATTAAATTTAGTGTTTTAATGTAATTATCTTCACACCGGCCTACATAATTACATTAAATATTTTAAGAATAATGTTTTAAGATAATACATTAAAACACTAAATTAATAATTTTTAAATATTTCAAAGATAATAAATAGTATTATAATAGTACTTAAATTATCTTTGAAATATTATTATCTTTGAAATATTTAAAAACACTAAAGAAGATTATAACAAAAATGAAAATATCAATATGATTATTATATTATTGTTGAATATCTATTTTTCCTTGTGGCATTTTCTCTTATTTCATTATGAAACATGAATCTTTTCTTATTATAATAATTCTGATAATTTATTATTATTATTATTATTATATGAAAAAAAAACTTTTTTATGAGTGAAATCTACACGGTTTGGCTTCTCATTAACTCAAGAAGCTCTCTATGGAAACTTACTTAAATTAAATTCTTCTTTATTATATGTTATCTCAATAAACACAAGTTCAACAACAACATGGTTATAAATTTTCATCATTTGTTACATTCTATCTCAATAAACACAAGTTCAACAACAATATGGTTATAATTTTTCATTATTAGTTAACTCCTTAGTTTGTTATTAACTACTTTATCCTTTTACATTTTCTGTAACTTTAATAAAAGGATTCACTCTATATTTCTTACAAAAACGACTTGTGTTATAGTATTTACTATGACTTATTTTTTTTAAATGGACTATTGTTGTTTACCAAATTATGTTGAGTTTTTTAAAGTACCTAGCAATAATCAATTGGAATAAACATTAAGTCAAAATGTTTCTCTATTTAGCTCATAAACTCTAAGCAAAGGTATAATTTATATTTTATAAAACTCTCTTTTTACTTTTTAAGTCTTTGTTAAATTCTTAAGTTAGGAACATCTTTAGGTTTCCCTAACCCTCAAAGTAGGAATAGGTTTTAAGTCTATAGTTATCATGTCAATTAACTCAAGTAGATTATGCGTCACCCAATAAAATAATATAGGGGCCTTCTCATAAACATTAATTGGCCTTTTGTCGAATTGGTATAAAGAAAGATAAATAATGCTATTACACTTGGTATTGAAGATAACTTAAGTTTAATTTTAATAAGAATGAACTAAACTTCCAATGCATCAACCCTAAGTGTTTGCCTAACCCTTAATGTGGGCAAATTTATGCATATGTCATATCCATATAGCTAATCAATTTTCTAAGTTTACATTTTGCAAGTTTACTACTTAAAACTTCAATTAAGAAGTTATTCAGTATTGTATTGAATATGTGTTTAATATAAGACAACTATTTGTTGTCACACATACAAGGAGAAGTGATCATATTATATAATGCTTTGTGTGTGTGAGAGATTTATTAAAGACACAAGGTTTTAGAGAATATAATAATTATACATAATATAATAAAGATAAAAAAATAAAAATCATTATTTCACTTGTACAATCTGTTTAACAACATTATGTAATATCGTGTTTATAATGTACTAGTTTGCACTAGTTAATTCTACCTAAACCTGCTTAAACTCTCTTTAATGAGATTCCTATTGGAATGATCCTAATATGATACAAAGGCATTTGTTTATTTATACATGTATACACATGTGCATATATTTTGGTGTGTGTCTGTTAATTAGATTAATCTTACAATTCTAAAGAGACTTACATGCACATACACACGCGCACATTCTTCAAACACACACGTTTACCACTATATGAGAAAACTTTAAAGGATTGATGTATGTAGTTAGTGCAAACTTTGAAGGGTTATTTATAAATCATTTATTTACCCTTTTTATATTATTTCTAAAAATCTAAAAATGGTTAATATAGAATAAAATAATTGTGTTCTTAAAATGCATAGAGACAAATAACTCATTATTTTATTTGCTTATTTATGATCTGTTTTATAATATGTTTACACTACTAGGCCTGCTTAAACTATACATTTGTTTGTATACATATAGATATTGTGTCAATCAATATCATTATCATTTTTTTTTAAATTTTCTTATAAGGTGTTTGTAAAGTGTTTAAAAATAAATACATACAGTAGTTTTAAATTATCACTAATCAAATATAGCCTTGCTGAAATTTCATTAAGTATTAATCACCTACTAACCATGAATAATTTAAATTAAAATATGCTTAATTTAACTTAAGATTAATAAATCAATATCACTATCAAATTATTTTATTTCTTTTAATGCTCAAACAATTTACATCACTGTGTATTTATCTTGAAAAATGAACTAAAAATTAAATTATTTCTCATTTTAAAGTTCATTAATTTCATACTATCTTACTTAAAACTTAATAATATATTAATTTATGCATAATTTTGTATAAAGTGTGGGTCAACTAATGACTGACCAACTCAACAATGATCACACACATGCGCACACACATATATTAAAAAGTAAATTCGTTAAACAAAATAAGAATACAACAATTAAATTAAAGGTTCTTCCATTCTGCAAAAGTGAATTAAATGGTTAGTAAACACACACACACCTTGTAGTTAAACCATATTGTTGACTAGGTGTTATAAATGTTATACACCTTATCAAAGCGCATAACCTACTCAAAAAGGAGAGAAGATACTTTTGTGTATAAATTGTGTTGAGTTGTATACATTGTGTTTATAATAATGTTTTATCATATATTGTGATAGCGTATGAATGAATGTACATGTGTATATGTATATGTTTGTATTTCTGTGTATGTAGTGTGAAAATGACAAGAAAAAAATATATTTTTGTACATTGGGTAAACAATGTGTATATGTATAGCATGTTTATAGTAGTGCTTTATTATATATTGTTGAGGAGCATTATACATGTGCAACCTTTTATCTTGGAAAAAATATTATTAGAAATACTCATAAAAGCAGGAGGGTATTTATATAACATAGTTTACTAGGAAATACTCTTTCTCTATATAAAATGTATATAATGTTTAAGTAAGTCTACAAATTAATCAAGACATGAATTATTCAACAAACATAAACTAAAATATAAAATAAAGACATTCATAATCTTCATATTTAAGTTATGTCCATATATATCATACACCATATTTGCTAATGTGAAAAACTTTTCAAACAAAAAAGAATTTGTTGCATTGTTTAATAGTTATTGAAATGCAAAGCATAATGCTTTATTTAACAAAGAGAGTAGTGAAGATAAGTTTTGGGAAGTAGGAAGGATATATGTGAAACTTACTTTGTCTTCGCTTAGTATAGTTATTTTAAATAACATTTATATTTATAACTACCAACTCATGAAGAACACTTCTTTCTTGTATTTCTTAAACTTTTCAATCTTCAGCCTTTTTAAAGCTTTTCTTTTATTGGTTTTAATTTCTTTTTAAAAGAGAATTTATAATTTAAAATTTGTTAATTTAGTTAATTATAATTTATTTAAGCTTTTTTAATCTTTATTGTATCTTAATAATGAAAAAAGTAAGAAATCTTGATGAAAATTTTTAATTTATTTATTTTACAAGTAAAATGATTTGTACATTTATAATATATTTATGATTACGATATACAAGTTTTATGCTTTGTAATTAAACAAAGACACTAAAGAGGAATAATTTAATAAGTATCTTTAAGTAATAAAGTTATGATAAGTACTCTTTATTTTTTTTATTTAACATAGTGATTTGTAAAAGAGAATTTTTATATAAAAAAAACTTATTTAATAATCAAGAGCTTAATTATGTCAACTTGACAACTTTGACGCAAAATAAAATATATAGAGAAAACCTTTTGTCATTATTGATTTAAATTATTTATAAGGAATTCTTTTTGGATTTTGTGCTCCAATTTGTAAATTGTTTATTTGTATATGTATGTACATGTTGTTAAGTTTCAAATAACATTCTTTTTTTTTTTGTTATTTTCAAGTTAATGATAAAATATTTATTTATTTATTTAATTAATATGAAATTAATTCATCTTAATAAATCTTTTTATTATCTATTTAATAAATTTTTATTGATATTTAATAAATCAATTATTTTTAAAACTTTAAACAATAAGGGATATTCTTTAACTTTAATTCTTTAATAAATTATATATAAATTAAATTTAAAATTGTACACATGCACATACGTACTATGAATAAACCAAACACACAAAGATTATATATATATATAAGTTTCAAATCTGAAAAATTTATATACACCGTAACTAGACATATTATTCCTCTTTTATTTTACCTTAAATTTTGTTTAAATATTAATAATATCAAGTATATTCTTTTAAAACGGCAAGGTAAATAAAGAGATTTTATTATTTTTCTTCGTCTGGTCTGCACTTCAAATTATAAACACACTAATAATACGCTTTTCTGGGGTTATTCTGTAACATTTAAAAGATAATTAGTAAGTTATTATCGTAAACAATAACGATCAAAACTCTCTCTCTCTCTCTCTCACACACACACACACTCAGTTGTAAAATCTACACCGGCGTTAACTCAGGGTAAAAACTTGTGAAAATCCTTAAAGCTTATGTCTGATGTGTATGTAAATTATATCTAAATCTAACACACACACACACACACACCACGTACCAGTGGATTGGGACGGAATCTATAGCCGAGCATCATACGCTTCTTATACTGCTCGTATATGTCATCTTCTGAACTAACCTCACCAGGGTTCTCAGCTCCTAAACCCAAGTTATTAAGCTTAACTGATCCTGCTTGCACAGGATCTGCACGTCCCGCTTTTGCACTCCCAAGCCCTCTCCTGGAAATGTTTAATTAATAACAATGTATATTTCAACTTCATCACAATACATATATATATATATATTATATATATATAGGAAACTAATAGACAATGTTGATGCACACTGTACACACACACGCACACTGTACCTTCTTTCCAGCCCATTTTGGATAGCAAACGGTGACCAACATTGTCAGCTTGGATCTTTGCTTTCTCTTGAGCCTCCAGCAAGCTCTTCTGAGCACCTACATCATTACACTTAGCCATGAACCTCTCTAGCTCCTCCTGTGGTATGTAGTCTCCCATATGGTGCCCTCTCTTTAGTGCTTCTACAAAGTTAATTTATGTTAGTTTAATCTCTCTCTCTCTCTCTCACACACACACACACACACCGCGTTGTGACAGTGATGAAGGTGGTGGCATTTCATCCTTGGTATACTTCGGAGGCTTCTTAAGATCCTCTTGTGCTGCTTTCTTCATGTAAAACTCCATCATGCAATGAGTCCGATTCTGATAGCTGTTTTAACTGGCAAAACAAGTAAAGCTTAATGCTACCATACAAAATAAAGCAGTAATATAATAATATATATATGCGTTCCACTACGATACTTTATTATTTTTAGTGATATTAACTAGTAACATCCTCGTCCATCTCTTTATTAAGTATAGACGAAGAACAAGTAAAGTACTGGCTCTTGATCGTTATCAAGACGAGCTTCCTCTCCATTCTCATACAAAGCCGAAAGCCGGCGTTTGGAAGTTCGTTCTTTGTACGCTTCTATTTTGATATTTGTTGTTTAGGAGGTTGCACTGTAAAACCTTGTAATAATTAGTTAAAACATAAAAAGCATCGCAATTGTTAGAACATTAGCCATCATAATTCGTAACGTAGCATACCAGGTGGTGAAGAGTTCGCAGTTTCGGCTAACTTGAGTAGCTGTTCTTCCTCAGAAAGACGGTGTTCATAATACTTGTAATCTGAACAGTAGACATCGAATAGGAATCTGCTAAATAAACAGATTAGCAAGTCCCACAAAGCATATGCAGGTAGTAGAGTGTGTGTGCTGCATGTATGTTCGCAAGGAGGCATATCCCAAGAGACACAACATAGATTATTTCCCCACAATTGCCTACCCAAACGAGGATCCGAAGGATTCTTTTGACGTGTTATCTCTTCAAATTCCCTGCCTGTCTTTGCTACAAATGTCGCTAGCTTATCCGCCACCTTCTTCACATCGGGGTCCGACGGTTGCTGAGGAGGAGCTGCCAAAATCACACACAATTAGGTATACGTATACACATAAACATACACATGACATATTTCACAAATTATGCATAATCAGATATACACGTTTTTATGTGAATGACAAATAGAAATATATTCTTAACAGCAGTTAACTAAACTAAGACAGGATAATGATAAGTGTACAAATTAAGCTAAACTCACTGAATTATTTGAGGGACCCGAATCTGCAACGTCAAACCTCTGTTTCTTCACTTGTCGTTCTGGAACCTTAGTAGTCTCCTTGGGAGGCTCCTCCTCTTCATCATCGTTATCTAGCTTCAACGGGTTTATGGCAGGCCTGGCCTTCGCTTTTAAGCTGAATGCCAATTTCCCATTGGGTGCTGGTGCTACAACAGGTGCTGCTACCGGCTTAATCACGTTGCTTTTCTTGACCGCAATACTAACCGGCTGAGCTCCTGTACTAAGTATGCCACTGTTCGTTGTCGAGGGTTCACTAGTTGCGTTTGCCCCGTGCATTTGCTTGAATCTCTCGAGAAAAGAACCGTCATTGGGAAAAGGAGGAGTACCCATTTCCCGTATTTATGCCTAGATTTCACCAGTACCTATAAAATTCCCCTTCCTGACCTGATCTTGACCTCAAATCGATAATTCTTCCTGCTCAATTTACTGGTCAGGGAATGAACACTCTACTATGAATCTATTCCCCAAGAAAGCAAGCAAACAGATCTCATATTATGGAGAATGAAGCAATCCATGGAGGAGAGAAGCTCATACCTTTGCTGCCCGGCCTAGCCGTAGCCGCGCCCCTCGCAACAACCCTAATTCCAGACGATTAGGTCAGTCTTGTGTGCAGTTTGAGCCACACGCAAAGGTTCTTTACCCTAAAAATTTAACGGAAGATGCATCAACAAAGCATATTCCGCTTACTTCAGGGAGGATATTCCGTTATACTTTTATCAGGGAGCCATGAGAAATACCGTTAATGGTAGCGGGCCTTAACGAGAATATTCAATCAAGATAAAAAATAAAGAATATACATATACATGCCATAGATGTGCGTTGCAAATTCTAGGGTTTGGCGCGAGGGCAAGAAAGGAAGAGAGGAAGGCGCAAGGAGCGGCATAGCGGCGGCGGCGGCGGCGATCGCAATGCGGCGGAGGTAAGGCGCCCTGCCGGATTCGCCTGTTTCTGGTGAGTGAACTGATGTCTTTCTAGGACGATCCCGTGAGGAAATGGATACGATGGTGGAGAGAGAGCGAGGAAAGAATGGCAGGGAGCTGAGTTATGGTGACGGGATCGTAGATAGGTCTAGGTTAAGAAGAAGCCCCATGGAGAGCGGCAAAAGAGCGGCGCCCAGAGTGGACGTGTTCGAGCGCTTGAAGGCGCTCGAGAGGGAGAGAGAAGAAGAGCGTGGGAGGAAAGCTAGAGAGGAAAGAGAGAGATTAGAGGCTTGTTGAAAATGAAGATTATTTTGAGCTTGTTTCTCAGTATAAGGCAGCTCTAGGAGAGCTTACTTTTAATTCTAAGCCCATTATTACTAATCTGACTATTATAGCTGGAGAGAATTTGCCTGCGGCTAGAGGTATAGCTAATGCGATTTGCTTGCACATTCTTGAGGTAATTCTGCCTTCTCTTCATAATTGATGTACTCGGTTTCATTATTTTGTTCTTCAGATTGCAAAGGAGCAGAAGCTGCCCGCTTTGTATTTGCTCGATAGCATTGTGAAGAATATTGGTGGTGTATACGTCCAGTACTTCGCAGAACGCCTTGCTGAGGTATGTGTATCCGTAATACAGAACGATATGATAGTGATTTAATTTGTATACAAGATCGCTAGATGCTTGTGTGTATATACGAGCATCATATTGAGATTTGTGCAGGTATTCTGCAAGTGTTACAGACAAGTAGATCCGACGACGTATCCAGCAATGCAGCACCTGTTTAAGACGTGGCGTGGGGTGTTCCCCCAGGTCCATTGAGAGCTATCGAGGCTGAGTTGCACTTCTCCCGGTAAATGCACCTGCTACTACTCCTTCGAGAAATATGGAAACAGTAGCTCCTCGTCCTGGTCATGGGATCCATGTGAATCCCAAATACGTCACCGAAGCTCAGAAGCAGCGTCTTCAGCAGCAAACAAGCAAGGTACTCGACTACATATAGTATTGTATATTGATAAATAATAATATTATTATATTTACAGGATGCTTTCCCTTCACAAAGAAATGGGGAAACAGGATTTCAGAAGCGGTGGCCTGAGAAGACAAGTGTTGAAGAGAGGAAACCTCATGATTTGAGACCGAGTCATCCGAGGAATTCTTCGATGGTCAGGCCTTCTGGTCCTAATAGAGGGAGTCATATGACTAATAAGAGTTGGAGCACACAGAAACAGGATGAGGATTATGCTTGGGAGGAGCAAGAGCGTCGGTTGGCTATGCAAACAGGGAAAAACAAGAGGCCTTTATCAGAGACTGGCTTTGGAGATTTGTTGGGGTACGAGAGGCATGCTCCCTCACCTCGTAGGGACATTGACGGACGATCATATCAGGTACTTATTTTTATATTCATTTATGTACTGTACATAAAAATATATAAGTCTATATATATGTTTCTTGTGTGTTTTTTTTATCAGGAAGTAATAGACGTAAGACAGACATCAATGATCAACAGAAGAGGCTCGATAGAACCTTACCCATTTCCAAACCGTCCATCTACACCCCACTAGCACCGGGCATGGCACCTCTGTCGGAGCACTGACAAACGCACGAGTACCGGTGAAGCAGGACACGCCACCCCCACCCACTACCACCACCTTTCTCTGTTCTCCACACCTCGAGTTCTACATATCATCATCATCAACCAGGTCCTTCTCAAGGTGTTCATCTGACTCCCCATGGCGTACCCCCTATTGCACAAGTCCCGTTGATACCACCGGAGCTTTCCGCACTGTTAAAGGCAGGATTCCTTCCCAAGCAGGAACCAGATGGCGAGGTGTACGTCCGACCACCTCTACCACCACAACCACCACCGTTTCCAGTGAGTACTGTGCCAGTCTTCCCACCCGTACCACCTCCTCAGGCACCGCCAGTTTCCGGGATAACGTCGTTACTCTCTTCGCTTATCACACAGGGGTTGATATCTTCAGGACCTTCCACGGACATAAGCGGATTGGGAACGGAGTTTCGTCAGGAAGTTTTACGGGAGAGGCACGAGTCCGTGATAAACTTGCTATACTCGGACTTTCCCCGGCAGTGTAAGACGTGTGGGCTTCGGTTCAAGGAACAGGAGGAGCACAGTAAACACATGGATTGGCATGTAGCGAGGAACAGGAGACAGAAATCAGCGAGGAAGTCATCTAGAAAGTGGTATCTCGGGGTTAAGGAGTGGTTAACGGGGGTTGTTAAGTCTGCAGACACTGAGATTAGTACCCCGTTCTTCGGAGAGGAGACGGAGGTCAAGGTGGAGGATGATAGCAAGTACGCGGTGCCTGCGGATGAAGAACAGAGGTCGTGTTTTCTTTGGGGAGCCATTCGAGGACTTTTATAGCGATGACACGGATGAGTGGATGTACAAAGGCGCGGTGTATATGAATGTTCCGCTTGGGACTGTGACCGAGGGCATTGACAAGAAGGTTTTGGGGCCGATTGTTCATGCCAAATGTAGGACGGAGAGCGATGACAAGGCGGCTGCTGCCCCGGTAGTAAGCTAGAAAAGGTAACTAAATTATGTATGCGTGTGTGTTTGTGTGTGTGTGTGTGTGTGTGAGAGAGAGAGAGAGAGAGAGAGTGAGAGAAAGAGAGAGACAGACTTGTACACACACTCATATATCTGGACTATAGGTGTGTGTGTGTGTGAGAGAGAGAGAGATAACTCATGCTATACAGACAGGTTCGGGGAAGGGATAGGTGGGGGTACGTTGCGTAGCGAGTACTGGACGTATGCGTGGCGTGGTGGGTACGTGTAGAAAGGGTTTAACAATTTTCCCATGTACAATTGAGTGTAAAAAAGAGAGGAAATTAGGAAAGAAAAAACAAGGAATTAATTGTTTAATGGTTTTTTTAACCATTCTTTTGTTGCTGTTTTTTTCGTTGTCCTTGCTTTACCTCTCTCAATATTTAGTTTGGGGAAATTATCTTGTTTGAATAAATTTTTTTCATTTATAAACATCAGCATTACATTATGTTTTAATTAAATTAACTGAGTAAGATGTTTTATTAATCAATAAAGAAATGTCATGAATAATATTTGATCAATATATAAATATATAAACAAAAGAGCTTCGTATATAAATATATAGATCATTTTGAATAATGCAGAAAACAAATGGAAGTGTGTGTATGTGTGTGTGCGTGTGCGTGTTTGCGCATGTGTATGATATATATTATATATTTTTATATGACTTATCGCAAAGAGATATTATCAAAGGCATGTATACACATACATACTGTATAATATTTTAAATATTAAATTAACAGAGAAGTATTTTCTGCATTATTTAAAATTATCTATATTTATATACGAAGTTCTTTTATTTATATATTTATATATATAAGAATTGGTCAAATATTTTATGATATTTATTTATTAATTAATTTGTCAAACCAGATTCACCTACTTTGTTAATTTAAATAAAACAAATGATGGAATAAAAAAAATTATATATACACACACACAACACACACACACACACACACATATTATATATATATATATGAAAATACAGATACATATATGTATATTTTACATATTTCAAGGGAACCGCCATATGTTCCTGATATTGATTGTGCTGATTTGTTTAGTGCCTCACCACTCCAAACACAACAGCCAACTGAAAAGGGACTCTGCATCTGCAAAAGTACGTGTCTATTCAAACCACCATAATATATTATTAATATACATTATTATTATAATATACATATTGTATTATATATACATGATTATTTTTGTAATATACATGCACTCCTTTTCTATGTGGTTGTTGGTAGGTCTTTTTCTGACAAAAGAGGCAAATATACGGCATTTCCCCTTGTTTCTAGTCAGAAGTATATAGAATCTGCACTTGTGGATATTCTACTGCATGTGCGTGCGTGTGTGTGTTTGCGTGTGTATGGTGTTTGCGTGTATATTATGTATGGGAGATACCTCGGATATCCTAATATGCTTGTGTATTAAATGACTTGCGTGGCATTTACACGTCCACGTCGTGCTGGGGCAAAAAGTGTAGATTCGTGTACCATCTTTGTGTGGTGGTCCATTTGTTAAAACCTCATTAGCACACAATTTTAAACTTAATTACCTACCTTAATCCCATAAATGCCACATTTATACAGTTCCAGACAAAATGCCCTTATCACATCACCTTAAAAAGAATCACTTCATCTCTTTCCACACCTGTACTCAATCTCCTTAACACCCTACGTGTGAAAGTCACGTATATCTCAATATATATATATATATATATCTTCATTTTCCTAATGCATTAATCTTCTTAATAAAATGAAGAAAAGATATATTTCTTTTCCCTTCTTTTACATATTTCTTCTAAGCAATGCAGCATAATCGCATCAAAACAGTAGTCATTCTAGTGCAGGAGAATCGCTCATTCGATCACATGCTGGGATGGCTAAAGAAGCTCAACCCGGACATAGACGGATTAACAGGCCAGGAATCCAACAGGCTGAACATATCCGACGCAAACTCGGACTCAGTCTATGTCTCGGACAAGGCAGAGTTTGTCGACCCGGACCCTGGACACTCATTCGGTGCAATACGGACCAAGTGTTCGGATTCAGAAGCTACCGGAACCCGGCACCAATGGACGGATTTGCACAACAGGCAGAGAATATCCAAAAGAATCTCTCCCACAGAGTCATGAGCGCCTTCCGGTCCGAGCTCGTGCCTGCATTCACCACACTGGCTATGGAGTTTGCTCTCTGTGACCGGTGGTTTGCCTCTGTTCCGGCCTCTACGCAACCGAACCGGTTGTACGTCCATTCCGCAACCTCCCATGGTGCCATAAGTAACGACAGGAATGATCTCGTCAAAGGGTTCCCTCAGAAGACTATATTCGAGTCAGTCGATCAGAGTGGTCTTGATTTCGCGATTTACTACCAAAACATCCCTGCCACGCTCTTCTACAGGTAAGTGTGTGCGTGTGTAGGTGTATGTATACATGCACACACGCATTACAAACAGGAATCTGAGAAGTAAAGTACTAAGCAAGTTCCACACATACAACTTGTTCAAGACACACGCAAAACAGGGAAAGCTTCCAAACTACATAGTAATCGAGCAACGCTACTACGACACAAAGGCCGTACCAGCGAACGACGACCACCCGTCACATGACGTGGCGGAAGGCCAGAAGCTCGTCAAAGAAGTGTACGAAACTCTCCGAGCAAGCCCACAGTGGAACCAGACCTTGCTTGTGATTACCTACGATGAACACGGTGGGTTCTATGATCACGTTCCTACGCCGTTGGATAATGTTCCTAATCCTGATGGATTAAGGGGTAAAGATGCGGATAAATTTAATTTTGATCGACTTGGTGTTCGAGTCCCCGCTATCTTTGTGTCTCCCTGGATTGACAAAGGGACAGGTATGTTAGTTTAGTTATAACTATGTGTGTATTAACAACTAATCAGGATTAATTAAACTAGTCCTCTAAAAACTTACTTAATCCCGTGACATGTCCCTCTCTGTCTCCACCTGATTTTAGACCCGCTGCATTTCTCGTGCCTCTGATACCGACACACGCATTAACTATGTCAACTAAAACCCCTGCTTACCCACCTTAATTGTCACCTTAATCCCAAGTGCATGTTCTTCTGTACACATATAACTGTATTTAATACATTATAAATTAATCATTATAGACAGTATGATAAATATACATGTGATATTATGATCAGGGTTGACGGGTCTGGTCATCCTTAATGGGATGAAGTCGTCGTACCAATATAATATATGATAATGTCATAACTATATATACTAAGTCCACACGCACGCACGCACTATATATACTTACAATATTGGTTGCAGTTTTGCACACACCGAATGGACCAACAAAAGATTCACAATTCGAGCATTCTTCTATCCCAGCAACTGTTAAGAAGATATTTAACCTCTCCCAACCTTTCCTTACCAAAAGAGATGCATGGGCCGGCACCTTCGAGGGCGTGTTATCTTCCACTCGTACAACACCTAGAACAGACTGCCCCAGTAAGTGTGTGTGTGTGTGTGTGAGAGAGAGAGAGAGAGTACACTGTGTTACAGTGACCTTGCCAACTTCACCATGGTCATTAAGGCACGCACCGGCAAACGAAGAGGGGAAGCTTAGCGAGTTCCAAGTGGAGATGGTGGCACTTGCATCACAGCTCAATGGGGACTATGCAAAGAAAGGATATCCGAACCTGGGAGAGTCTATGACTGTGAAACACGCATCGGAATATGTAGACTATGCTGTTCAGGGTATCATTAACGCTGCAAAGGAGGCTCTACGGACTGGTGCAAATCTGAATGGTATACTGCAGGCTCTTCCTAGAACAAAGACTAGAAAGGGTAAAACACCCTTGTTTACACTTTCTGATCCCTAGATAGATATTCCAATCCAACACTGTACAGGCCAACAATAGAGTACAAAATACATCCATTTTACTAACAAGAAACAGTTCTCTGTGTGCGTGCATGTGTGTGTGTGTGTATACTCCATTAAACACATTCTATCAATATACATATGTTGCAGATATGTGTAATGTTTATATGTCTGTGTATCTGAGCACAACAATGCTAGGAAATTAACTCCAGTGTGTGTAAACATCTATACACACAACGGGGGTCTATAAACATTTAATAAACAGATACCTGGATATATGGCTAGACCAGTAAGGATATTAAACCAGGTTTAACCTTCTCATGTAAGTGTTTTGCAGCTCCGTCTTTCGACAAAACCCGTATCTCACCGTCCTTTCGAATCTCAAGTACCTCAGGTGCTGTATTCTCACACCCCTTAGACATCCCCACATCCACTCTTATAACGCGGTTCTCACACCCCATTTATTCCCCATGGAGCCTGTATTGTGTGTCCAACCACCATTCTTTCTGCACCTTTTATTCCATCGAGAGTTCTTTGTAAAGTCAAACAGCTGCAAAGTACTTCACTTGGTATGGATACTCCCTAGTCAAAATTACCAATAAGTAAGCGTATATAAAAAAACGATTGAGAGTATCTATAGAGAGAGACTCTCACACACACGTACCTTGTCCAGACAATTGAGTCTCTTCCTACAACAAATGTTGGAGCACGGGTGTGGTATTACCATGAATCCAATCACGAACTTCCATATTTATTCTTTCAAGACCGTAATCCAAATGACTTGGCAGGATTCCTCCGTGAGCAAAGACAGTACTTCCGACAATGAGAACCGTCGGATGGTCCGCTAAAAATCGACTAGATATCGGACCCCCTGGACGGAGTGCTGCATACCGAGCACGAGGACCTTCTGGCACAGTCTTTCTTATCCTCCGAAATATATCTGGCTAAAACACAAAGACAAGTAAATACATTACAGTTATATATACGTACTTATACATATAAATATGTGTATGTATTTGTACATATACATCTATAAGTCCAATATCTGAACAAGCTATGCTTAATGCTATGCAACGGAAGAGATGCATACATATAGTGCATGAACTTTTTGTTTTATATAATACCTATAATACATGATGCAATCTCTTTTATTTATTATATATATATATATATATATAGAGAGAGAGAGAGAGAGAGAGAGAGAGAGAGAGAGAGAGAGAGAGAGAGAGAGATTGATTATGTGTATAATACACAAACACATGTTGTAATATTAAACGTCTTAAAAGATCGTGTACACACACATGCTTGTGTGTGTGCAAAATATACACACCTGCTGTCCAAGACCACACTGCTCCTTTATGTTCTGTCCAATCTTATACCATCTAGCCCAAGATGCAAATTCTTTCATGGCCTCGGGAGTTGCAAAGCGAAAGTCTCCTTCCATATTCATTATTTCGTGGTTCCCATTCATGATATGAAGATCACCTCCCTCTCGCTGGGCTTGCCGTTTCAATCTCTCCAGAAAATATATCACCTTACAATAACAAAGATAAATATTCAGAAAAACACAAATGTTGCGCACATGCATGTGTGTGTGAGTGTGTAAGTGTGTAAACAACAAACATGTGGAAAAATGATATGTGTGTGTATGTGTATGTATACACTCGTATTTGATCCATAGATCTGTATATGCATATACACCAATTATAAAGCATCTGAAATATATTACACATTGATTATATATACATCTGATACAGATATATATGTGTTTAACCCTATGCAACAAGAAGAAAGAACTAACCCCTGCCCCCCCTCCCCCACCCACACACAGACAGATCATAAAATCTCATCGTGTTATTGTATATACATATATTTATACTTATGCATAAACAAAATATATTACAACAATATTTGTGTATGTGTGTGTATATATATATATAGAGAGAGAGAGAGACAGAGAGAGACAGAGACAGACATATATATAGTGAATCTAAAACATATATCACACCTTGAGTTCCTGATTGCCACGAT
>PUQB01000488.1:20307-192016 GCA_003024785.1 Selaginella tamariscina | reverse complement strand
AGCTACTTACATTTGGAGAGGCTACAATAGTTTAATATCATCCTCGTCATTTATAGCATAAAGATCTCTTTTTCGATGTGTTGTTGGCAAATACAAAGAAAAAGCCAATATCAATCATTTAGTAGGTTCTTTGTTAATTTAGGAATATAGAGCACTCTCTAAATGATTCAATTCAAGAATCTTAAATACACATCACTGTGACCTTTAATGCATATTTGTTGTCCACTTGCAATACCCACAATTCTTTTAGTTTTCACCAATGTTAACTTTAAAAAATGACTTTTGTATGATGTCATATAATGTGTAGCTCTTGAGTCTTGCCACAATATGTTACTAACGTTAATCAAAATCTTAACTTCACAAAACACTCATTGTTCAGATTCTATTTTGGTAATATTTACAATTGCTCTTCCGTTATCTCATAATTCTATGTTTCTTGTGATTAATGTTGTTGTATTGTATCATCGTTGTTTCATTGCAAACTTGAGGTAGCTGTATGACTAGAGTTGCAATGGTAAGTGATGTTAGGGTTGGAGTTGAACTACTCAGACTTGGTTGAAGTCCTTTAACTTTAAGTAATTTTGCAATAACTTTCTTTAACTCTGGTTCGGTTCTTTAGTGTTCCATCCCAACGTTGACTTCACTTTTTTAAAAGTTTGAATACTGTATTCCCATATACAAGTCTATTGCCTTCAACTTCTCACTATAATCACATATCCTTCTAATGGATGCATGACCATATCTTTTAGGTTCATTTGCTCATGATAGAGTTCCTTTATGAACTTGTTCTATATCCCAAGTGTTTTTAATTAACCATTTTCTCTAACATGTCCCATGTCTCCTTTGCAGTGCTACAACTTTAAACCATAGTTACTTCAACTTGAGAATGTGCATGCCGAATATACACGAATGCCTTGTTATTGACCTCTTGTCACTTCTTATAATCTTTTCTTCACTGTATTTGCAATTGCAGTAGCATCAAGTGCCGCTGGAGCAACTTCATATTTCTCGATGGCCTCCCAAATCATGGAACCTTTAAAATGAATCTCATTCGATGAACCAATGTTAAACATTTTCCACTGCGAGCTTTTAAACTTTGATGTCACCTTCCTTTTCCATAATTACTCTTGCAACTAATCACCACTTAAAGTTATTCACTAAACATAGATGATTATAGCTCTGATACCAGGTTAGCTTAACAAGATATGAAAGACTGAGTATGTCTATTAAAGAGATTATAACAAGTTGCAAAGTACACTTAAATGTTAGGCATGTCTCTCTTGAAGTTGTAACGTCTTGTGTGCTGGTCTCCAACAGCTCTCCTAGTAAAGGCTGAGCGTTAAAGGTTTTATACATACATATAGCTTTAACTTATCCATAAGCATTTTTACTTAAATACCTTATAGAATAAGCTTGTAAATTATTATGATGAATACGATAATGGCTCATCATTTATAAATTTTATATATGCATATATGATATATACATGCATATTAAGCTCTATCTTATGTATATGTTTATAATTTTGTACGTTTGACTACTTAGTAAGTTTAACAGAATCTTAAGTTTAACTTTGCTACAACTTTATTGCTGATCGTTGAAGCAGCGGACCAAATTATCAACTTTGTTGAGGTTAGTTGCTATAAAGAGTGACGCAAAAATCAAAATCAGCGGTATGTCTTTAAGATTAAATATATAGAATCAGTGAAATACGCAGTAGTAAAAAAACGCTACGGATTTATTCAATTCCTAATTTACTTTATTATTAATCTAATTTAATTATTAATCCGTAGCATTTTTACTACGGTATATTTCACTGTATAGAATTACCCTCTATACATTTTTATATATGTATATTTAATTGATGTCTAATATAAATCATTACTAAATCAGATCAATATTCTAAATATTGTAAGTATTATAAATGTTTGTATATTGATATATTTAATATTTCTATCTATCATGTATTATCTATCTACATATCTTCTAGAGATCCTACATATGATTGAGATGAAATATTATGATTTTGTACACCCAATACTTCAAATAACTGTTAATTGTCAATATATATATATAGTAATTGAACAATAACATAATAATTATTATTCCAAAACATATTTATTATAATAGAATATAAGCCAGCTGAATAGGGGGTGAAACATCTTTATTATCCAGGCAGACGATCCATTAAGTAGAGATTTCAAGTAGTAGTATAAGTCTCATAGTTATCTCTTGATGCATTATATTGTTATGTTTTATACATATATACATACAACGCTCTATACTACTTAATGGAATATAAGCTGGAGAAGAGTGCCGCCATTTTGGAGCTTGGGGCCCAGGAGGCCTGGGCTCGAATATTCTAGAATATTCTAGAATATTTTAGAATATTCTTTCTGGTCGGCAGTATTGACCCCAGTCGGCAAAAAAGAATTCTATTAAAACTGTTGTATTTCTATCTTTTTTTTTTTTAATATTAGCTTAATTTATTACTCAATATACATTAGCTAAAGTTTCTTCTTCATCTTAAGTAAAGCTGCAGTTCTCGAACCACCAACTAGGCTTGGACGTGGAGGTGTTTGAGTAGGTAATTCCTCTGGTCTAATGTTCTCTGCGAGCTTGTTTGTTGCCAACCTAGAGAGTTCGAAACTCTCCTCGGTTCCTATAATATTCCTTCCGAGCTCGACAGCAGTTAACAACGATGACCCGGTTCCGGAACCAATATCCCAGACTAGGTCGCCAGGTCTACTGAGACGCTCGATCAAAAGCTGCATGAGTCGAACACTCTTCGGTTGAATCATCATCCTGCACAAACTTCCATTAGGATAAACAAAGCAAAGTACTTCCTTACCAAGCCTCCTGAAAACGGTCGGCGGTGTCGACGAGGATCGTGTTCGTCAATGCCAGAGGGTTTGGCTTCTTCGACTTCTTCTCAAAGCTTTGCAGCACCAAGAGAACCAACAAGTTATCCTGTCACATAGACCAAGTTAAACTTGAACTTGAATAGCTAGCTTACCTTAATTTTGTCACGGTATCCCCAGCCTCGTGCACGGTAGACACTGTAAGTCCCTACAACCTCCAAGTTGATTACTGCAGTTGCCTGAATCACCGCTGAAACAGAAGGAGAACTCACAAAGACGACCATGAAACCACTCGCTGCCAAGTGCATTCCACTGAACTGCAAGGCCTCCTCAAACTTCACCGGATCTAGCTGCACAATGTCCTTGTTGATGCTAGCACCTCCATATACAAGCTCATTGGGCAAGTCGAGGATGATGAGGTTGAAGCCGTATTCACCTACCACTTCCTGGAACACCGTTTGTGACTCAGTTGTATGTAGTTTGTCAACTGTTGTCGGAGCTTGGTGTACACCTTTGTCTGGGAAGCACCCGTCTCGAAGAAAGACCTGCTCATCTCCTCCATATCGCACACAGCCAGGTCGTAGGATCCACGGGATGCAGCCAGGGTCGGGATGAAGGTCATCAGGTCGTCCTTGATGTCTAAACTAGCTATAAGTGGCTGCACCTCATTGATTGTAAAGTCGATTGCCGGCAAAGGTGCTGTAGAAGAGCTTGGTCCCGCTCCGATCCCTTTACAGGTGTAGTTGTCTTCCACACCGTCTTCTTCATCTTGCTCTTCTTGATAGCCTCTACTTCGTTCGGCTCCCAAACAATCGCTGGTAGATCATTGCCATGCACGTCGAATAGTGAGCTCTCCCAAGCTGGTGGCTGTTGCGACGGATAGTTGAGCGCCAAAATGGAACATGCTCCCGTAGTGGTTTGCTCTTGCTTTCGACCACATGTGAGCTCGCTTTATGTCCACAACTTCATCGTCTGAGACGGTGCCATTTTCTTTGCTAGTATGAACCTGTAACACAAAGTCAGACAGTAGCAATGCTGGAATGAAAGCTTACCTCCATATCATCCGACACGCAGACTCCTCACGCTCTAAAACTCATTCGGCTCCATCGAATAAGTGAACCGTATGCAGTCATGGAAGGGCTGAAAGACCAGGCACTTGATTCATCTCGTCAAACCAGCTCATGAAGTCGTTCCCAACTTCTTCACCATCCTCTCGCCAACCCTTAAGGATCTGAATGGCTTCCTTGCGCACAGCCCAATATAAGTCCAAGGTGACCACTTGATCCACTCTTTGTCCTGCATGCCTGGTAGCCCAAGTCTGTTGTTCTGCCTTGGATTCGAGACGGGTGAGCTTGTTCAAGTATCGGAGTCGTAGCATGTTTGGAATCTTCGCCTTTGACATCACATACAGCTTCTCAATCCCATCCAGCGACACTGCTTATGAGAGATGTTCGTCACCTTCTGGAACCACTCCTCCCCCAAGTCGGGTCTATGATGGAGAGGAACTTGTGCATACGCTTGTCATGCTTCGTACACTAGCTGCTTCAGGTTCACCTCAACCTGTGGCCCTTAGCACTGGTGACTGCTGTCGAGATCATCGTCGATCTCGTTCTGCACATAAGTTAAAAACTTCTTTCTATAAAATTAAGGTTACCTTGAAAAGGATCTTTGCGCAGATCAGGTTCGGAAGAGGATGCCAAGCCGTCTTTCCTGTTGAACTCTCCTTCCACTTCCGCACCTCAAGACGATCAACCTCCGTGAGTGACTCGAGGATTTTCTGAGTTCCTTCGGTACTAGTGCAGACCGCCTTTACAGCGAGGAGAATATGTGGTAGCGTTGTTTCCACAGATGTTGCTGATCTGTTCAATGAAACTGTAAGTCTAGACTCTTAAAAAAGAAAAGAAAATACTCACATGTTAATCGATTGGAACATCGAAACCACCGTTGAAGATTGTCGAGGTTCTCCGTGGAGATGAAACTCGATCGAATGCGAATAGCCCATCGCTGGTTGTCCTCTGCATCCTCCCGGTACAGCTTCTGCAAAGCCTGTAGCCTATGGTTCCCGTCCCAGCAGCTTGAACTTCCGTTTGAGAGCCTTGAAGCCCACTGTTTGTACTCCGGCTGAGTAAGAGCTTGCTCGAAAGACCGGTGCTGCTCGTACTGAACGTGTCCTTCGACAGCTCCGATAGCTCCTCAGCAGTGAGTCGATCTCCGATGGACAGAATGAACAAGGCCGTGTTGCGTAGATAACCAGCCTTCTTCAACGATGACACCAGCCTGTCCAAGTCCCCTGGGTTCACTCGTCGAACCACCTCGTTCGAATGCATTCTACAGATGGGCACATCAGGAGGATCACCAAGTCCCTTGACAGTAATTTTGTCGAGCAGGTTCGCTGAGCTCTCCAAATGCAGGCTAGCCGGTATGCTGTATAACTCCTTCGGCTCCTTATCGCTCTTCGCCTTCTTGCCTTTTGGATCAGCTTTCCCGCGGCCTCTCTTTTTGCTGACTGCCTCCTCCAAGTCGTCCTCGCTAGCTTCAACTGCCTCTGTCATCTGCACTTGCTCGTTCAGGACTGCAACCTCAGCGGATGAAGGAGGCAACTGCGACGAGCTCTCCGGGAAATCTGTGATGGTTGATGGAGGCTGCTCCTGCTCAATTGGTACTACTCCAGACTGAGTCACTGGAGGATCCTCCTTTGCTACATTAGATGGTTCTCCTCTCTTGCCTCGCTTGCTTCGATATCCTCTTCTCTTCCCGTGGCTCTTCATCAGGCGCAGTCTCTAGTAGACGTTTTGAAGCTCTCACCATTTTGTAAACTCTGGAAAGCAAACACACAAGTCAATTGATTAGGAGACAAAATAAAAAAAAACAAAGATGACTAACCTTGTGGCTGCCCGACTCAAGCTAGATGGTGCCGACCCTCTCAATCGGCACAAAGATGTAGAAGAAACAAATCCTGCCGACTGAGATAGTTGGTGCTGACCCTCTCAGACGGCACTGAAGAGATAATGGTGCCGACTGAGATAGGATGGTGCCGTCACTCTCAGACGGCACAAATGGGAAGACCCATTAACTCTGAAAAAAGAAATACTTGAGCCGCAAAGCAAAAAATAAACAAATCGAAAATACCTTGTTTGCCGACTGAACCAGGATGGTGCCGTCACTCTCAGTCGGCACAAATGGAAAGACCCATTAACTCTGAAAAAAAAACATTGTGACACGATACTTGAGCCGCAAGGAAAAAAATAAATAAATCGAATACCTTGTGTTTGCCGACTGAACCAGGATGGTGCCGTGCTCTCAGTCGGCACAAATAAGAAGACCCTATATCTCTGGAAAAAAAATACTTTGAGCCGCAAATCATAAAATACAGAAATTACACATACCTTGTGGCCGCCGGCTGAGCAGGATGGTGCCGACAATCTAAATCGGCACAGAAATCTCCATTGTTATACTTGGGCGCTGCACGAATCGAGTCGAAATGGATGGCGCCGCAGTGGAAACCGTAACTCTGAGATCTGAGATTGAAAAAACCCTCTGGATCTGCCGCAGTGGAAACAGATCTGAGATTGAAAGAACCCTAGCCGCAATGGAAACAGTAAACCCTATCTACCAAAAAACCCTAGCCGCAATGAAAACAGTGAACCCTACGGAATAAATGTGACATTAATATTTAGGGTTTATTTTAAAATATGTGAATAATTGGTAAATGTGAAGATATTTCAAATCATAAAAGGTAGAAATTAAATTAAATCGGTGATACTAGAGAGGACATCATTAAGAACACTGTGAGCTGGGCAGCATAGAATTAATTATATACAAACGTGTATTCACGATTATAATTTTTTTTTTGGGAAGAAAGTGTGTTTAATCTTTTGCTTTGCTTTCCTAAACCACCGAGCTTTCTCCTTGCGTTGTCATGGCCAGAGTTACCTATGAAGGCATTGACAAAGATTTCCCAGTCATGGAAATGAAATGCTTTTGTGTTTGAACATGATCTTCACATTGCTTTCAACATTCCTTGTTGGTTCAGTATACATGTGGTTCAATTGATGTCAGTTTCTGCGAGTTCTGGAGAAGATGTGGAGTTGTTACCAGAAGGCAATGCATCAAACCAGTTTGTCTTTTACACATTGTGCCCGGCAAAGGGCCCGTTGTTCAGGTTGCGGACAGAGGAGCGTGAGGAATCCATGCTGGTGTGTCTTCTAAGAGCAGACAAATGTAGGATAGGGAAGGATCTCATTGGTTCGTCTGAAGTTAAACGAGTCTCTGAACTACCGCAGATATACAATGGAAATGTCATTTACGAACTTCCCCCTAAGACAGAAAGCACAGAGAAGTACTCGGGGATGAATCGCAAGGATGGCTGCTACCATTGGACACACCCGAGCACAACACACTGGCATGTTCCGGCGCGAGTCAGTCGAAGTTCATGTGTCGGACATCTCAATGCATCAATCCTACCTGCCCCTACTTGGCTTTTGAGAAGAAAGCAAATGAATGTCACTTCAAGGGTGCTGTGGAGAAGGCAAAGACAACTGAGACAGGCAAAGTAATAGGCATGAAATGTAAGCATTGTGGAGAGGAGCCATTGCTGGTGCACACTTGTCCGGCTTATGTGTACTACATTCTGCCAGACGACATTTCTTTTACAAGGTTGTTCATTCACAGAGGTGTTCATCAGCATCCAGTCAGCCCCTCAGTGTCAGCTTCAAACGTTCAGCGAGCCAGATCTAGTGTCAGCAACGTGGTAAAGAGCAGTCCGCGAACCAATCAACGAGTGATTGAGTTTCAAGCCGCGCGTGAGCTCATCTTTGAAGAACTTTTCAAGGAAGAAGGAGAAGTCTCGTACACTGGTTTACTCTCAAAACTTGAACCTCTAACAAACCATCGAAGGTATTTTTCTTTAGATCTCTACACACTGACGTGACCTTTTCTTTAGGACTCGGGACTGGATTACACAATCAAGACAGAAGGAGACACACTTTAGAGAGGGTTACGAGGGTCTTCTGGAGCTGAAGACAAAGCTGCCAATACCTTTCATTCACGTCATACATGTTCCAGGGATGGAACTGCATGGTGCTGAGGAGCAGCCTCTGATCTTCAAAATGACAGTTGAGGGACCGGGTTCAGGAGTTGAGTACATCAGAAGGTGTCAAAGTGGAGGAGACCTTCATGATCAATGGGTTGTTCTGGACCACACGCACCGCATACCAGACTGGGCGACAATTGGAATACACCTTTATGACCCATTGTAAGTTGTAAAACTCTTCATAACACTTTCTAATCTTCGTTATCTAACGCTCTCTTGCAGTGTCAGATCCATGGTGACTATAGCTTACGCAGATATGTGCCGCGAAGATAATGTTGCAGTGCTGAAGTTCTTGAACACAATGCTAGAGGTTTGTAAGAAGCAGGGTTTGGAGAATGTCAACTTTGCTGGTTTCATGTCGGATGAGGCTGGAGCGATATGGATAGCCTTGCGCCAAGTATTCAACAACGGAGCAAAGATGAAAGGGAGGGAAAGAAGCTGTCTGTTTCACTTTATGCAATCCGCGTCAGGTGACAAAGAAATGGATCGCAGAAGAACATCGCGAAGAACACATGAAGCTTGCTCGTGCCTGGCCTGCAGCACTGAATGAACAATCTAAGAAAGAACAACTGGCAATTCTCGAGTCTTTTTGGGAAGGACGAGCGTCAAACATTCGAGCTTTGAAGACATGGCTGTCTTGGTGGATCAGGCATGAGGACCACATCTCCATGGCGGAACTGGGAGACATGACAGAAGAAGGACTCGCGAGCGTTCCAACTACAAACAATGCTGAAGTGATTCACGCGAGAGCAAGAAGAGCAAGATTGGCCAAAAGAGTACCACTGCTGGAGGCGACAATGTTAGACCTCACCGATGCAGTTATGCAGAGTGCGAAGGTGAAAGCGGCAATAGAAGGGAGGTATACAGGGTCAGGGCCTTCGAAGGAAACTCTGTTGAAACGAGTGCAACGCAAACTCTCTGAGGGGAAAAGTGTATCTCCATCAACAATTATCAATCTGGTGGAAGGCGAGGAACACTTGACCAGCCCGGAGTTCACGAGTACCACTAACGTTCGAGTGCAAACTGTTAGGAGAACAGTCACAGGAACAGAACAGTCTGATGCTCGACGTTCACACAGACATGATGTAGAGTACACAGAGCGGGTGGTCCAAAACAACAGGAGAAAGAGGTTAAGGTTCGAAGAGGTTTCGGAGAGAGAGATTGCTCAAACAGAGTGGGCCATCAGACGAATCGGAGCATCCAGTAAGGTTAAGTGTTTGGGGATGAATCAGGAAGGAACTGCTCTGTGTGGAAAACCAATCGGTTATCCAAGCAGAGTGCCAGCACCAGGATTCTATGGAAAACGAATGTACATTGATGCCTTGGGGAATGAGGAGTATGTTACAACAGATGATGTGTTCTGCCCAAAAGATTCAAGGGTGTTTCACGCGGCCAAACGGCAAAATTCTTCAGTCACGAATTCCAAACACCACCAACGGTTTGGCCTGTGCTCAAGGAAACGAGGCTGACAAGTGAGGAGGTCAGAGAACTACAAGATGCATGCTTTGTTCTGGAAGGTTTACAGGGGACGGCAGGAAGAGTAGATGAGGGTCAGAAGGACAAAACACCCATCGCACCATGTGGAGCTGGATCTACAACAATTCCACCTTTCGAAGGACGTATGGTCCGGACTCCAACAAAAATGTTTAAGGAACAAGAGAAGAATTTTCACAAGGCCAAGACGTTTTTAGGTCATGTGAGAAATGTTGAAGTGATAGTTAGAGGACGGAAGGAGGCTTCCGTTGAGTCAGTAGGAAATGACTCTGCAAAGGTGACTATTAGTACTTATCCTACATGCAGTTGTTCTACCTTTCAAAAGAGCAAAAGTTGGAGCCCATGTGTACACATGTACTTCGCCTACAGCCATGTGCTTGGCTTGAACTCGGACGTCACATATTTCTACAAAGGCGATCGCTCAGTGAGATGGAGGTCCACCGTTTGCTGGTGAATTGCAGCAGAGTTCATGACCCATTGGTGCTACAAGGATAAATGGTTTAGGGTTTAGGATAATGCTTTATTAAGCCAGTCGGCATATTAAAAAAACTTATATATTCTAGAATATTCTTGAGCATATTCTAGAATATGCTAGAATATACCTGGAATATCCGTGAATATACTAGAATAATATGAAGCCTTCTGAGCCGGAGCCTCCTTTTCGCTGAGACCCTTGCGAGTGCGCTCGTTTCTCACCAGATGGTCAATTCCTGGTATCCTCATCATAGAGGTTTGGGATTACATGACAGGGAAGCTGAAGAAAGATCTACAATATCAAGCAGAGGATGCGTTTATGATGCATGAAGAGGCAGTGTTATCAATTGCTGTAAGCTGCGATTCTGAGATGCTCGCTTCTGGTGCACAAGATGGAAAAATTAAGGTATGGAGACTAAGGACGGGACAAAAGCTTGAAGCATTTTGACAAGGCACACAGTATGGGTGTTACGAGTGTTATGTTTCTAGGGATAATAGCCAGATACTTAGTTCTTTTGATGAAATTGCAAGAATAAAGTCAGGCAAACAGCTAAAGGAGTTTCGTGGTCATAAATCTTATGTTAACGATGCAATCTTCGCTAATGAATCATTACTGCTTTAGTGATGGCACCATCAAGGTGTGGGATATAAGGACAACTGACTATTTACAAACTTTTAAGTCGCCTCCAACACAACCGGGTGCTGATGTGGCTGTCGAAGAATCCCAACCATATTGTTGTCTGCAACAAATCTTCAACTTTATATATTATGACTTGGGTTGTGAAGAGTTTCCTGTCTGGAAATAAAGAGGGTAGTGATTTTGTAGCTACATGCGTTTCACCGAAAGGGGACTGGATATATTGCGTTGGAGAAGACATGAATATTTACTGCTTTAGCAACCAAACTAGACATTTGGAGCATCTTGTGAAGGCCCATGAGAAGGATGTAATTGGGATCACTCATCACCCACACCGAAACTTGATCACCACATACAGTTTGGATGGCACAATGATCCTTTGGAAGCCTTGTTTTGCTTTTCAATTTAAGTAAGTTTAAGGGTAAAAAAATAAAAATAAATTTGTTCATTTCCTTCCGTGTGAAAGAAAAAAAAAAAATTTCTACATAACATAAAGAACTCTATAAAAATTCGTTAACTTCAAATAACAACGTAAGTCGCTTTAAAGTCTTAAATCCATAATAACCATCTCTCTTTCGCTTTGTAAACAAGTTTAATCCATGCACTTGTAACTCTCCTCTTTATAATGAATATTATTTAAACAAACTTATATTATCCGATGATGAAATCTTTATCATTCTTCGTATTCTACTTCTTTTGATGTGAAAAAAAACTTTTTCTTCTTTATTTTCATTAAATATATTCAAAATCAATATAATAAAAGCAACTCAAAAATCAATAACATAACATATATCAAAAATTAATAACATAATATATCATAAAGGTACCAAAAATTAACAACAAAACATACCACAATGGCATCGATAATTAACAACATATCACAAGGTATCGACAATTAATAATATACCACAAGATATCAACAACTCAACACATATCACAAATGTTCAAAAATCAACATCATGATAGTATTTATATTAGGCTAGACTGATAGTTCCATTTGGATATATTATTTAGCAACTCCACCAATGTAAGGACCATGAGACAATATACAATAACAACATAAAAAAAAAAGGGAACTCAAGATTTTATTAACATGTAGGATTTAGAATGGCATTGGAGATCGAAACTCGAGAGGTAATGTTGCAGTTTTCGTAAGGAGAATTCGTATTGGATACGGAAGCACCTAACACCTTTTCTTCATCTGCTAGTCCTTCATCTTTTTTTTCTTTTTCACCTCAAGCTTCATAAACTCCTTTAAAAGGGTTATCTTCATTTACACCTAAAGGTTTCATACATAGTACCCATGTAGTAATTATTTTTATTGATACAGGTTCTAGTATTTCTTCGATTTTTACTAATGTGGTTACGCATTATGCTTTGACAACGGTGCCAAGCAAGGAAGCTTTACATGTGTTATATGACAATGGATGTACTCGAGTTGTTTCGTTTACACTTGCTCAAGTACCTTTGCAATTTGGGACTTATGTAGACGAGTTGCAACTCTATGCATTCTCACACCAGATTTTTGATATTATCCTTGTGTGTACTTGGTTGGATGTATGTAAGGCAAGTTGCCAATTAGTTGATAATCTAGGTCATTCACCTTTTCTTTTGGATAAACTCCCTCTCAAGCAGTGTAGAGCAATTTTGTCAAGTGCCATCATGCATGAGCCAAATGTTTCAACATTGGTGTCCTCGGTGTCAAGGAACTCTAAAGATGTACAAGTGGCAACTGAACCAACTTTCTTAACAAGAGTTTCATGTACAATAATTATTAAAGAAATATTCAATATTTTCTCTATAGATATCACCCCTATTATTAAAATTTTCACACAACACCACATTCAAACAGAGGATGTTTTACCTTTTAAAGCTGTTGTTCAAAGACGATCTCCAAAAGAAAGCCATTATATAAAAATGTGTGTTAAAGTTACTGGAGAAGAAATTGACTCACTGTTTTTTCAATCCATGTGCATCATAGCGTCATTTGGTAAATAAACCTAATGAATCTAAGCGATTCACAGTGGATTACCGTTTCGTAAATGCTATTACAGAACTAAATAGTTATCCCTTGCTGAATGCACAGGAACAAGGTCACCAATAATAAACTAAGGATGTGGCCGATGACAAGAATTATAATCCTGTTGTTGTTGAACTTGTGCCTGACCCAAATGTTCTACTGAGGTAGCATGTAGTAAAGAAAGAGCTTGATCTAAGTAAATTACTCAATATCAAGCTTAAGAATACTTAGGTTTGTAAGAAACCAAATCGACTTCTAGAGCATTTGAGGGTCTCACCCATACAATATTTTAAATGGAGATATGCAAATGAAACTTTTAATGCCAGTGTTGTATGTAAATTCTAAATATTACAAATATCAATCCAAATCATTCTGAATAAGATTTACATATTTTGAAATTATACCTTTAAAAGTTCGATTTAAATGCCCAACTAACTCGTTTGTTTGTGTATGAGAGATGTGAAAGATTGCTGAAATTTTAAAGGTTTTTACTTCACGAATGGGAATTCAATAATCAACAATATATATTATTAATTTAATTTCATTTAATTTTTTATAATATTTAAATGGCAATTTAGCTTAATTTAATTTTTTATAATATTTAAATGGCAATTTATTTTAATTTAGATTTTTATAATATTTAAAATGTCATAATATTATATATTGAGAAATGCCATATTCTTTTTAATAATTATATTGTTTTGCAACATATATGTTTAATTGATTGCATTTTAAATTTAAATATAATAAAATATAAATTAATCATAAATTTTCTTAATTTAAAAATACATATTTTAGTTTAATTTTAAAATGTATAAAGGTTTAAATACAAATTCCATGTAAATATGAAAAATTTAATAATATTTAAATGGCTTATTTTATAATATAATTATTTAAAATTTAACAATGTTAAACATTGTTGTTAAATTATGTTATATAAAAATATAACATAATGTTATAAATTATGTTATATAAAAATATCTAAACTATGTTCAAGAAATAATAATGGTAAGAGATAAGAATATATTAATAATAATCTGTTTTTAAAGTAAACATTATATAGGAAACATGAACCTTTCAACCAAGGCAATGCGCATAACCACTTTAATTTAATTTAATTTTTTATAAAACCTTTACAAGGGTTTAGCAAGCTAATCAGGTTTATAGGAACAGGGGATTAGGGTTCTACAAAGGTTTAGAGATGTTGGCGATGGCGCTGGCGCAGCCGAATGCAGGATTCGACTCACTGCACATGATCCGTGCAGCGGAACTGGCCGAGAAGTCCTCTGGCTACACAGCGCCGCATCCGAATTCCGCCTGCGTGATCGCTCGCGGGGACAAAGTGGTGAGCGAGGCGTTCTTGTATGGTCAGGGTACACGGTGTGCGGAGCTTCAGGCTGTGGAGAAGGCTGGTGAGCTTTCCAGAGGTGCTACTGCTTATCTCAATCTTGAACCCGGTGATTGTCATGGCGATCACACTGCGATCAAAGCTCTGCAACAGGTAATGTAATATATAACATCAGTCTCTATGTCTATGTGATAATATACTATACGTATACGCTTTAACATACAGGATATAAAGATACATAGACTACTGGGAAACACTGTATAGTGAGATGATATAGTATTATACGCTATTATACTCGATAGTATATAGAAATCTATACAATACACATACAACATTCGACACACACAAGAGCGTGCCTGCCTGCCTGTCAACAAAACGATGGCTATAAGGCACACGGCTATGCTTAGTCTATGTAGGATATATACGTATGCACGTCTATGTATATGGTGTATATATCTTTATATAAAACAACACAAGAAGCAAAAGCAAAATATTGCCATACACACACACACACGCACACATTTTGTTTGTTTGTGGGTGCGTGTGGTTGAACAGCAAAATTATGGCTTTGTAAACAAGGTATACAAGCATAACCTCCACATACATACGTTCACGTGTAATTCACCAGTTTGATAATCATATAAAGATTTAGATACTATATATACAGATATATCATATTTTAATCAATCAGCAACAAAATTCAAGTATTATACGTGTATGCACGTGTATATGTATGAAACGTTGATGTTTTGTTCAGAGTGGTGTATCTAGAGTGGTTGTGGGATTACAACACCCTTTACAACATCTCTCTGGAAAGGCAATCCATGCTCTACGTACTGAAGGGCTAAAAGTTGATTTACTCGAAAAGCACTCTGATGACACTTTTAAGGTATGTGCTTTTCTACTTATGCATTAATTTGTCTTTCTGTTTGATTTTAGTTTCAATTATTTTTTGAATTAGGAAGCTTTTAGAGCTTGTCAAGTAGTAAATGCACCTCTTCTTTATAGAGCTGCACATAAGGTGCCATTCTCTGTTCTCAAGTATGCAATGACAATGGATGGTAAACTTCATACTCTCTCTCCCCTCCCCCTCTCTCTTCTCTCTCTTTCTCGCACACACACACAGAGGCACTCAAGCGCGCACACATACACACACGTATAAAATGACTCTCAAGTGCATGACGTACTATATATTAGTCCAATACAATACATTTTTGAGTTACAGACCTTGTGTAATTAACACTTTGCTTTTGATCTTATAGAAAATTATGTTTATATTAATTAGTTTTTTGCTTATGTTAACATAATCCGAATTATTATGTATTTTTTAGGCAAGATTGCTGCAAGTAGTGGACATGCAGCATGGGTCAGTAGCAAATTCTCTCGGGAGCGCGTGTTTGCAACAAGGGGCCGAAGTGATGCAATTATTGTTGGAGGAAACACTGTTCGCCGAGATAGTAAGTTTTTAAATTGAATGTGTGAATATGTATGTGTATCACGTAGAAGTAGTTTTCCATAGCTAATGTATTGATTTACATTATATATTATATACTTAATATAATACATGTTTTATAGATCCAAGGTTAACAACAAGGCAAGAAAATGGTCATTTGCCTGTGCGCGTTGTAATGTCTAGAACTTTAAACCTACCTTCGGAACTTAATCTCTGGGACGTCTCAGATGCACCCACGATCGTCATGACACAACGTGGAGCACGCAAAGACTTTCAGAAATCACTTATTTCCAAGGGTGTAGAGGTATGTGTATGCATTTCTATATGTGTGAAGTTCCGTACTTCATATATGTAACAGTTTTATTGTGTAGCATATATCGTACAGAAGCTCTCTCTCTCTCTCAAGTATATTATATGAAATGCTATTTATATGTAGTGAAATGTTATCTTTGATGTCTCTAGGTTGTGGAGTTTGATTTTTTAACACCTAAAGCTGTCATGGACTACTGCTATGGACGTGGATTTCTGTCTGTTTTATGGGAATGTGGAGGTACTCTATCGGCTCCTGCTTTGACATCTGGTGTCATCCATAAGGTAATAGAAAATATTCAGTTGTCTACAAACTAAACCGTAAATGTTTTGCAGGTGATGGGTTTTGTGTGCCCCAAGATTATTGGAGGTGTTACTGCTCCAACTCCTGTTGGTGAAATGGGAATGATACAGATGACTCAAGCTCTTGATTTATTGGACGTAACATGGGAACAGGTGCGTGCGTGCGTTGCGTGTGTGTGTGCGTGCGTGTGTAATAATTATTTTTACAGATTGGTCCAGATATGCTCATGTCTGGATATATAAAGCCAATTCCACGTATGAAATCATCTGCATCAGTTTATCTGGATGACGATCCGTCCTTAGCCAACTTCCACCACTTGACTGGTAAATAATCAAAATAATTTCCATGACATTTGCCTCATATATAACATCCAATATATATATGTAATATAAATGCCGACATTATCTGTAATATGTCACTCAACAGGTCCTCCTGTGATATACTTTTATAAGTCGTGGGATCCATATGGTGCTTTCGCAAACTTCACACCATTCTCCATAACTCTCCCTGATGCACAGGGCAACATGATTACTTGGAAAACAGTGGAGCACTATTATCAGGTGTATTTGTGTTTTCACAGACTCTTGAATCAGATATTATGTAATAGTAATATATTCTTACAGTTAATGGTGATTTTACATTTAACTATATACTAAACTGAATACTCCATCCTCATTATAGACTTAATGATGCAGGCACAGAAGTTTAGCGGAGTTGAAGCTCCAATGGCATTAAGGGCGATTGAACAGATGAAGAATACAGAAAGTCCAGAAGAGGCTGCTCGTATTGGTAGACGCCTAGCTCGTGAGCGTCCCGATGTGGTACATGCTAATGATCAACAGTATATATGCATATACATGTAATGTGTTTGTATATATGTTTGTGCGTATGTATACACATGTATGTTTTACACGCATACGTATGATACGTATACATATTTAACAATACATATATTTTAGGTGAGGCCGGATTGGAATTTATGTAAGCTGGATGTGATGGAGGAAGCACTGCTCGCAAAGTTTTCTGCTTACGCTCATTTGAGAAATTTGTTACTCTCCACCGCGGGATCGGTCTGATTGAATCTTCACCGCACGATTATTTCTGGGGATCTGGTAAAGACGGGACAGGAGCAAACCATCTCGGCCGTTTACTTATGAAGCTACGTGCAGCAATCTTGACCGAAAATCAGACAGTACATAAACTAAGTTATACTAAATGAATAATGATTTTCTTTTTCTTAAAAGAGTGTGTGTGTGTGTGTGTTTATCTATCTATCTATCTATATCTGTGTGTGTATGTATGTATCTATCTATCTACACACACACGGCAAGTATGAACTTAACAGTGATTAAGTTTTACTACTTAACCAATTCGCGGCCGTTTATGATCTGGTGCAGTATCGTCCGTCTCCTCCATGATGGACCTGAGAGCCTGCTCGACACACGCCAGAGTCGGCTCAAGCAGTTCTTCATCCTCCTGTATAGTCATCACAAACACATTCTTTGTTCTCCCTTCCATGGTAGCCATCTCAGCCTTCACAGTCTTCAAGTGCAAGCTCTTCAACGTCCTTCACAGGTAACAATTCTCTCCTATGTGTGCGTTATATGTGTATAATATGTTAATGCTTACCTTACGAGGTCAGTTATAAGTCCAGGTCTGTCATCACAGCATATAGAGGCCTTAATAAGAAGCTTTCCTTCGTGACACGACGAATCTATGTCCACAACCAGCTCATTTACTTCACTTGGCACTGGGCCGAGCTCGGATATCTCAGCGACTTTCTCTTTCATTTCTTTTATTCGACCGATCACTTCAGCAAGCAATGAAGCCTTGTCCGTCTGCAGGTATGTTATTACACACGCACACACACACATACACAACACACAACACACACACCTTAGTAGTTTTGGAAGTAGAGCTTTCAAGGTGGAAAGATGGTTATTGATTCGTTCACGTCTTCTCCTCTCGGCTTCGCTATGGCTTTTGGAGGTAGAAGAGGTGTGAGAGGTACTACTGGACATAGTTAAAATCACTAGTTAAACTGCTTTTCTAGGACAGCCCTTACTCCACTTGCCCCAAAACAGCCCGTGCGTGGCTTCCCCTTACTCTACGTGCCTGTCAAGACTTATACTAGGAAGAGGACTTATACACACACGCGAGCACGCACGCACCACTTACCTGTCTGTAGAAAACTACTCACAAGTTGTTATGTTCACTACAGGTTTTGTTTTCAGCATGGATTTCACGAGTGTGGTCCAACTTGAGACATCGCGTAAGGATTAATCTTCACAGATACCGAAGCCTTGTCTTGGTAAATCCGCTACATATATATATGTTATATATATTGTGCTCTATCTAATATATATTGCTTATATTAAACCAGAAAACTATAATGATTTTTTCCACTTTCCAGGTTGCTAGGCATGAATATCTGGACAGATGAATCGTATCTCTTTCGCTTTTTTATAATAGATACACACACGCGCACACACACACACACACACACTTATATATATATATACATGATACTGGTGGCATGCACTATTTTACTGGTCCATGCTCATAAAGTGCTTTGTTGGTAGTTCTGCCCACCTTGCTTCTCTACAATTCTTCTGACCTTAATTAATACTTTGTTTACTACACCCCTTCGCATTGACTCTTAAGTAGCCTTAATTACCCTTAGTACTAAACAAACAAGCAGTATCAAAAACAGTTAGAACATCATTACAATGTGTACTCAAAGAGCATAATTATAGCTAACATGCATGCATTGAAAAGCGGATGCAAAAGTAGACATATTACATACTAAAAGTCTAATGGCTACAGTAACAGGTTTCTTAGTGGTACTACAGTTGATAATCGAGGGACGGTCAGATGCAGTGCGATTCGTCAAAGGTCTGTTATAAATAAAAAATTAAATAAATAATAAAAAGAATAATATTTTATTATAACTATTTACTTTATTAAATTGTTGCAAGGGGCTAAGCTATCGTAAACAGGTCCTTTACAATGATGGTCCTTAAACATATTAGATGAGTGGATATCTAAGAGCAAAGTCTCGGCATATTCTCACAGGTATTAATATATAAATATAATAAAATGTCTAAAGCATAATGAAAAACTTAGCGTATATATATATAAAGCACTAGACATGGCACATAAGATGTTGATATGGTTGTTCTTTGTACATCTTCTCCTTGGTAATGCTCCTCTTGTAAGTATTTTTTATTTAAATCAAACTTTTAATTATCACCACATATATTAGAATTCATTAATTGTTTACAATATTTCAAAATCTAGAATCTCTACGGTCTGATTCTGATATAACAACAGCATGCAGTGGGCTTAGAAATGCGACAAATGAACTTTAATAATACATTATATTTAACACTCACTCACACACACACGCACGCACGCACACACGTAGGTGTATGTAAGTTAATATATAATTACAAGTGTTTAATTGTAGTTGGTGATTATAAAACTACCTGGTTATTGCAGCTGATTCTCTGTCCCAGTAGGGATGACAGAAAGACATGTATGTTATTTGGAGATGGTGCTGGTGCTGCAGTTTTACGTGTGTGTGTGTGTGTGTGTGTGTGTGTGTGTGTGTAATGTAATGTAATATAGGTAAAACTAATACGTGCGCGCGCATCTCGTGACTTCTCAACATATAAATACCATTATGCATATGTAATACTCGTCGAGCATGCTATTATACATATGTATATCTGTATAATTTTAAATCCATTTGCGTCCAATACATGCGTACATATGTATAAACAGTATAAGAAACTGAATATTCCAAAGGATAACGTGGTTATAAGCCTGGAAACTTATCAAATTTTGTAACTACCATATAAACTTTTTCAATAGATAAAATCCATAATAATAGAATATGTCAAGAATTATGCAATAAAATACTGAGTTTTTTATGATTTTATATTTACATTATCTTTTTTTTTCTTTCTAAAAGCATTCATCTACAAGGCAACAGCAACACAAGGCAGCTAACAGACCTCTAAGAAAACCTCCTCCACCTCGCCTTGGCCCATATTGCTGTTGGTGTGATCCATAATAACCTGATGCATAAACATATGAGAACATATTGTATAGAGAGAGAGAGAGGAGTGAGAGAGAGGAGAGAGATGAGAGAGAGAGAGAGAGGGAGAGAGTGAGAGAGAAGGAGAGAGAGGAGAGAGAAGGAGAGAGAGTGTGAGAGAGAGAACCCAGGCACGCACACACGCTTACCTTGCTGTGGATATGCATAAGATGAATGGTGACCCTGATGGCCGTGGTGGTGTTGATGGTGGTGACCCATCTTTCTTCAGTAAATATAACCCCCAATTCAAAAGAGTGTTCCTCAACTATACTTTCAGATCCAAAATAGATACACCGATCCAAATAAGAACCAGAATTTATACTCAAAATGTCCCGCGTATGACTCAATAGGTTAGTCCCTGTGGCAAAACTATGTTCCACAACGTGTACACACGTGTTCCACTGTCCCATTCCCATGTGTAAAACAGAAAGTTCCCAGAAATCCAGGAATATACCCAGGAATCCCATAAACCCACATGTAAAATGAGACAATATATCTCACTTACCATGTAAAAAGTACATCGTACATATTGCATACATGCACAGACACAGAGAAGATCTCTGTCTACATGTATCTATCTTGTAAACAATCTTCTAAGTGGTCAGAAGTGTGTATATATATATATATATATAGATAGAGAGAGAGAGAGAGAGAGAGAGAGAGAGAGAGAGAGAGAAAACCGTGGTTAAAGCAAGACATAGATTGCATATCCAAAACGGGGACGTAAAACGATATACCATACTATATACAATTGCTATCAACAGCCTCAAAACTTCAGACAGAAACTATGCACATGCATATACATGTGTATTGTGTATTTATATATAGTTCTGCGATCGATTCCTGCTACCTTAAATGTCGCACGTTCATGCAAAAGGTGTGAAGAAGAAATGCGTGGAACCCATACACCACTCTAAATCCACATCAGCATCTTCTTCGAGGGGAATATACTCCATTTCCTGCTTACTCTCACCTATAACTTAAACAAGTTAGTAAAACACTGCTTAGTTTATTCAATATATATAATCGAACCATCATCGTCATCTGATATGTATATCAAATGCATGCTGCTAATATATTCCCTACCATTGTCCTCCTTATCATCGCTGACATATATGGGTTCATCCTCATCTTCACTTATATATATCGTTGAACCGTCCGAACTATCCGTTTCTGTCCGAGTCAAGCTATCCGAGCACTGCCTCAGTTGTCCAATAACCTGCGTTTCTGTTTGGGTTAACCTATCCGAAGGAGCTTCGGCCCGAGTTAACCTGTCCGAGGTGAACCCATCAAGCTCACGACTCAATGGACTACGCTGCTCTACAGAACTACCAAGTTCTACCACTGTACTAGGTGACCCGCACACACTGCTATCAGGTTTTCCCTCTGTACCACATGACCCATGTCCAACAGCACGCAGCTGCTCGCTTGAACTATGGGGTTCCCAAGTTGACATAGGCTGAACAGCACTCTCCTGCTCTCTTGAAATATGAAGGCGTTTCTGAGTCTGTGTCCGAGTTGACTCATACACATTCAAAGTACTCGGCTGTTGGCCAGGCTGTCCGAGTTCTCGGGACTGTATCCGAGCACACCTGTCCGACTGCCGAGTTGACACACTCGGTTGTCCGACTGACCTACCATTGTGTATCCCTGTCCGAGTTTCCAAAGATTGTCCGAACTCTACTGGAGTCCGTGTCCGAGTTCGTCCCTGTTGGATACTCGGTTGTCCGATTGCTTGTCGGACGGACCACCCATTTGATCTACCTGCATTTGCAGGGAACAGTTGACTCCTGTGCACACCAACTGGCCCCGCTCTCAATGGCACTTCTTGACCGTACGGAATCGGTCGTTGCCACGTATGACTGTTGACTGTTGCACTACCATGAGCCAAACGTTTATGGAAATTCCTAGTCCGTTCCTCCATTGCACGGCATATGACGGAATAAGTTGGATGCTGGTATATGGTTGGAAAAACAGGAGCATAATAATAAGGATCGAACATAGGGGGTCTCCAAGTGTTGTTAAACTCAGGTTGATCTTGAACGTGGCCAAACTGACGTTCAGCCGGTACCTTGTCAACTGTTCAAACACTTAATTAGTTTCGCGTGTGTATGCGTGTCCGTGTGCGCGCGTGTGTGCGCGTGTGTCCATTCATGCGTGGTTTGTATATAGACATCTGTATGTATGCAATTACTCGACCCTAAGTACTAAGTCCTGTACACATGAACATGTCCATATGTCTTCCTGTGTAAATGTATACACACGGGTATGTCTGTGTATGTACCAGGTCAACAGATATGTATATGTGTGTATGCTTACCAGCTGGAGAACAAGCACGAGCACCAATATCCGCAAGACGATCAGCCTCAATATTCCCAGAGATATTCGCATGAGCCTTAACCTTGAAAAGATATATCTCCTTAATCTTGCTGTTACATGCAGCCTCCACAATAGCCTCGAGTATTTGCTTAAACGGATGCTTATCATAACGAGGAGGAGTAGCACTAAACTTGATTAAATGCTTAAGCGCTGATAAGCAGTCCGTGTATATATACAACTGATCGTGCTTCCATGTGCTCTGCACGTGTACTATTGCCTCGAGTATTGCAAGAAACTCCATTGTTAATGCTGATATCTTATGCTTTGCTAAATCTATGTCGATCTTTGCTGCAAAATCAAGAACAATACCAATTCTAATTACTAAACTACTACACTACTACACTACATGTATATGTGTGCGTAACGTATGTGTACCGATCATCAGAAGAATAACAATAAGTACTTACACTAGCATGCCAATATGTTACACACACACACACACACACACACACACACACGTATATGAAAATGGAAACGTAATATTATATACTGTCTACGTGTGGACAAAAAACAATATTAAGTAATATGTTCTAACACACATCATACGCACAGACACACACACACACAACAAGTAATACATACCCTCGATAATATGCTGGTAAAAACCCAACAACTCTAATGAATGTATTATGTGCACTGTAGATTATCGCCGTAGATCAACTATAGACACACACATAACAAATATGTAACACCAAATACCAACATGTTCTACGGCCAGTACTATATATACAAATATATAAATTTTGAGTACCCATGGAGCCGATTAAGCAATCGTCCTCGTCATCAACAGGCTCCCATGAAGAAAACTCGAGTTTACTACCATGTTTAACGTGCTTAGAGAAGCCTTGATTGTCATAGAACACCCCATAACCTGCTTTACTATTGAAATGCTTAAAGGAACCATCAGTGAACACATTATACGGCTCAGTGGAGGCTATATACTCCGCACTGTGTTCTTTCGTGCATATTGTGAAGGGTGTATTAGAGGCGGCCCGATAATGGGATTTCTTACACAAAGCACGATTAGGTTTAATTGATCGCGCTTTCTTATGAATTCCCCCTTTTGGAGGCAATCTCCGGGGGATTGCCGCGGTTCTATCCTTGTATACCATCTAAGAAATCTCCCTCCCTCCTCTCTCCCTCTCTGTCTAAACACGAACCTATTTTTGCCGCTTCGCAATGCGCCTAATCAACGTGCTGTCCACAAAACCCCTAAACACCCTTAATTCAGATACCCTTTTTTGACTCATGGTGGGCGCCCTTAAAAAGAAGAAACCCTAACGGATAAAGATCGAGCTCTTGAGAGAGATGCGTTCAAAAAGATCATACGTGTTGCCTTTATAGCTCAGTGGTAGAGCGTCAGTCTTGTAAACTGAAGGTCCAGAGTTCGATCCTCTGTGGAGGCATTTTATTTTACTTTCAGTTAGCCTAATTCTTAAACCAGATTAATTTCGCCTTAATAACAAAAAATGAGAATATTCCCATTCTAGGGCTCATCCCATGGCGGCATTCTAAGCAGTGAGAAAATGGCTATGGAGAAGCAGCGACTAGGGTCGATCCTTTTGCTGCTGCTGCTCGCATTTCAATCTCGGATTTGCACAGGTAACTCTCTTTCCTCTCTCAGATACACACACAATCTGTATGCAGGTGAAATCCGCAGCATAATTCTCAGCTCCGATCCGAGGCCGGTAATCGTACTGGAGAGTTTTGGATTCTCTGGCGGCCATGGCTTTGCCGAGGTGTCTGCTTCTGATTTGTCACTGCATTCTACCAAGCACGGTACATCCCACCCGATCTCTCCGTATGGGATTCTTCCTCTCCACAGAATCCCATCTGGTTCAAATCCTCCTCGATTCTGAGCGTATCAAGAACTACTGTGTTTTCACCAGGTATCACAATGTGTCTGTTATGTGTATATCTACACCCATTCCTTTCAATGTGCATATCTTATGTGTGTGCGTATACATATACTGTAGGTAAATTAATCAGACATACTGTGTCGTACATATACAACATACAGCATATATGCATTAAATCACACTCTTTTATCCCAGTTCAAGTAAAGAATGTAGGTATATTACTGGTAAGGAATCGTAATTAAACCTGTATTATACAGCATGTTTGTATATGTGTGTTTATATCACATTCATCACTACAGTGTATCATGTATCTATACCTCAAATAAGTCTGTTTGTATAAAAATAAACAGCTAAAGTTTCTTAAACTTTGTAAGTTAGCTTATCTTTCTACAAGCCCAAGTAATAATACAATGTAGATACATTCTAATACGCACACACGGCACACGCACGCACGCACGCACACACACACACACACAGACTGAAGGCCATCTCACACACACGCACAAAACGCACACGCGAGCAAGAGAGAGAGAAATATCAAGATATACACGCTACGTTATAAATGTTGATGATGTAAGTACTATTGTGATTTTACAGCTCGGCTCAGATCAAAGTCTTATTCACACTGGCACAAATTAGTACTTCACACAACAGTACGGTCTACAAGGTCCCGGACACAAACGAGTACGGACTTTTCTTTGCTAACTGCTATCCACACGTCCGAGTAAGCATCAAACTGAAGACCGCCATGTACAACCTCGGACAGAGCGGCGTCCGTAACTACCTCCCACTTGGACAGACCGAACTGCCGGCGGTACTCACTATATGCGGTTTCTTACTTGGTGCTCGTGGTAGTGTGGTCGTATATACTCTCTAAACAGAGGCTGAATGTACACAAGATACACATTCTTATGCTGGTCGTGGTAGTGTTCAAGGTCCTGACTCTGGCAGCACAGGCAGTGGATCTCGAGTTTACCAGGAGAACAGGTACCCCGCACGGCTGGAATGTAATCTTTTACCTCTTGAACTTCTTACGTGGTGTCATGGTATTCACCGTTATTATCCTCATTGGGACTGGGTGGTCGATTCTTAAACCGTTTCTCCAAGAGAAGGAGAAGAAGGTAAACTACTCTCTCTACACCTACACAACACAGATAATGAGTACTTGTTTTGTTGATTGAAGGTCTTGATGGTAGTGGTGCCGTTGCAAGTGATAGCAAACCTTGCATCAATAGTAATAGACGAGGCAGGTCCATCGACACGATTGGATAATGTGGAAACAGGTGCTTCTACTTGTAGATATTGTATGTTGCTGCGCGGTGTTGCTTCCAATTGTGTGGTCTATCAAGCAGCTACGTGAAGCATCAAGGTACACATATCATTGTATGTGTATATGTATTATATACGTCTATAATAAATGTTTCTGTATGTCTGTGTATCTATATATGTATGTACATCTATATATACACGCTCGCACACGCACATCACCTTTTTAGATTAAGACTATGTACATAGGCATATGTGTATATCTATGGAAATGGTAGCTGTACACGACTCGTTACTGCTGAATTAGATAATGTAGTGCTCTGTAGCAACGCACTACTTCGCTGACCCACCTTTGGAATGCAAGAGAACACACACACTCTCTCTCTCTCTCTCTCAGACACACATATAGGTGTTTTTAAAGGATTGTTTTTGCAGGAGCGATGGGAAAGCTATGAAGACCCTTGCGAAATTAACACTGTTTAGGCAGTTTTACATATTTGTAGTGAGCTACATATACTTCACGAGGATTGTTGTGTTTGCATTGACTGCAGCAACCGACTTCAGATATCGGTGGGTTGTAGCCCTAGCCAGGGAGTTGGCCACACTGGCGTTTTACCTATTTACGGGTTATAAATTCAGGTAAGTATTACACTAATTAACATACATACATCTGCGTGTGTAATCACCTCTGCGTTTATCAAACTTTAGTGTACACAACACATAAAATCTATCTATCTATATTTATTAGCATCTCCGCATCTATAAAAATTCTTATATAGAATATACCGGCACACTATTGATGTTCCCATGCTTACGAAATGTTATGTGTGAGATGTTTATTTTCTGGGTATATGTTTAGAGTAAGTAAATTTAATGGTTAATGAATACATACTCAGATATATTGATATTATACCTGTCTACATGTATATATCCTATATACTATATACATTTTAAAATGACAATATATCTTGTTTACGTATGAAGTTATCTCGTATGTATGGGATTACAAAGAGGGATCTATATTTACATCTCATTCTAAACTCTCATATTTGTGTTGGTACTTATAGCACACGCACCTGGATATATGTTATGTGTGTATATATGTCTGTTTGTTTCAGGCCCGCGGAGCATAATCCATATATCTCCTTGGATGACGAGGAGGATGAAGTTGCTCAGGAGGCCCTCAAAGATGACGAAGATTTTGAGCTATAGATTGGTCTTTTTTAATGAGGTACATACATATATCTAGGTACGTTTGTAGACACAAACAGCACTATAATGTTTTAGTATTATCAGTTCCACAAGTGTGAAACTGCTACATTATTAAGCTTCACAAAAGGTGAAACTATGTATTATATTTAATCCCCTCCTATTCCGGTTATACAAACACTTAGCCTTCTTCTTTTTTAAATTTCAAAATCCAATTAAGTTTCACAAAAAGTGATACTATGTATTATATTTAATCCTATCGGAGTATGCAGTAGCCTCCTCCTCTACTGAATTATTCCGGTTATACAAGCACTTAGCCTTGTTCTTCATGACAAGCTTAGCAATCCACGGCTGTAAATGCTCGCTATACTTGATCAATAGAAAGAATAGTACCTGTATAAGAAAAGCATGAGAAATATTACCCCAAGGTTCCACCATTTGGACCTCCTGAGTTCTATCTGGTATACGTCCTTAAGCATAAACTTCCCAGGTATCTTAGGTAACTGTGGGTACTTATTTCCAAAGGTTACCCCTCAAAGTCATTCTCATACATACCCTGTATATTAAACTAAATATCAATTTATTTATTCATTTTTAAACTTAATAAACATGCATTGCACGCATGCTTATATGTATGTGTATACACCTATATATATGGGTGTATCAAACAAACAGATACACATACCTGGAGAGCGTACATGTGAAACCCAATATATGACACGGGATATTTCCAGAAGACCTTTGGCAAGTCATCTGGAAGCCTGAAGAATCCCGCAACCAGTATAAACACACCCTGTAATCGTATATAAGTTTGTGTATGTTATGAGGCTATGTATAATACACACGCACGCACGCACGCACACCTGGATTCCTGCTCCTGTGATGATACCCATGAGGAAATTAGGGACTAAACTAGCTACAGTCATCATTAAACTCTCCACAGCTGCCACTGAAGCGAACAGATTAAGCACAAAGTAGGAGAAGTGGATATTCCTGGATGAAGCTTAACCATGTTGTAGGATATTCCTCCAGAAATCAGAGAAATCAGGAAAAGAAATGGGAGTGATGAGAGTGTGTTCCCAACTATGAACGCAACCACTCCGTAGTGCCCATTTAAACGCTCCCGGCTAAAAATCTGCACATATATATGGTGTGCGTGCGTGCGTGCGTGCGTGTGTGAGAGAGAGAGTACACGTAGAGTATTAAAATTTATAGCATGTGTGTGCGTGTGCACACGTAAACCCTTTACCCTTTAAGTTTACCTTTATGTCTTCCACAAATGAAGGAAATCCGCCTATGGACATGAACGTCAAGAACCCAGCAATATAAGACATGCATGACGCTCTAGCCTGCCAGTTATATTATATAAACATTAACATTATATTCATTAGATAAGCATAATTAACGTACTGAGATTGACGCATACTCCGTGCCGATGTTGAAGTACAGAGTTCCAATGCCAACATTAAGAAGAATGTAAATTGCTAAACGTAGCCAATAGTAGCCCATGTCCCTAGTCATGTTCTTAAAAGACCTTAACGTGAGAGTGAACGCTTGCATAAAGAAACTAGCTTGGCTCCCTGTAGACTCCAAAACCACTCCTTTCTATAACACAATTGTGAGTGCATCTCTCTCTCTCCTCTCTCTCTCTAGAGAGAGAGAGAGAGAGAGAGATTGTGTGGCAAACTTGAATAAGCTTACAGTCTGTGACATCTCCTGGAACTTAGATGCAGCAATCATGGAGTACTTGGATGTGTGGTAATACTCTATAAGAATCTCAATAACTTTGTTGGTTGGGATTCTATCAAGAAGATCTGCAGACTCCACATCCTGTATATAAACGATTGAAATAGTTAATACCCATGTAATAATTAATAATGTGACCTTATGTGAGTCTTTAAGAGCTAGATGAACTCTATCAAAGTCTGTATTGACGGCCGCAAGTAATGATCTGATGGGTTTCGCAACTCTGGACAAGGAAAACCTGCTTTTGCAAAGAACTGCCATCCAAAGTTGTCTCATATTCATACATATACACGTATGATTGTTGTATGTATATACCTCTCTAGCTCCATAACCATCACCAAAGTAGATGAGTTTCCCCTGTGAGAGCAAGCAAAGGTTGTCAAAGAGCTCAAAAACTTCACTGCTTGGCTGATGGATCGATGCAATCACTGTCCTCCCATCTCTTGCTAGATTCTTCAATGTATGTGTAATAAAAAACGCTGAAGCACTGCAGGAAATCACACCATATTAGCTCGGTGTGTGCGTGCGTGCGTACACACACGCACCTGTCGAGTCCACTAGTAGGTTCATCGAGGAAGAGCAAACGAGGGCGGTTTAGTATCTCTAAAGCAATGCTAACCCTGCGCTTTTCACCACCACTGAGTCCTCGGAGATGCCAGTTCCCGATCGGAGTGTTTGCACAGTCCTGTAAACCCATCTCCACTATGGTCTCTCTACAATGGCAACCTTCTCACTCCTTGGCATACTGTCTGGGAGACGAAGGTTTGCCGAATATGCTATTGTTTCACGCACACTGAGTGTTCCAATCAGCGTATCATCTTGTGTCACATATGCCTGCAAAAGGATGTGTTTGCGTGTGCGTGCGTGCGTGCGTGTGTGTTATGAACATACTGCTACTCCATATGAAAGCTGCTTCTTGCGACCATTGAGTAGCATATCTCCTGCGAGACTTGTGTTCTTTGCTAGCCTCCCTGTTACAATATATAAACGTTTAAACTAATAACGAAGATTTTACCTGCAAGTGTGTCAAGGAGGGTGGATTTGCCAGAGCCAGAGGGACCCATGATAGCCGTAATATGGCCAGGCTCAGCAAACCCAGAAACTCCGTGAAGAAGAACATGTGTTTCCCCGTGGGCGTTCATAGCGGTCACAAAGAGGTTCTCCAAGCCAGCCTCGCCGAGACATCATCAACAGTTGCCGGAGGAGTATCGGGCCTCGCTCCACTTCCATAGCATCTCGCTTAGCGGAACTCAGCTGCTGCTGCTGCTGAACAGCTATGGTGGATAACAATCTCTTATTATTAAGTGTTCACGTAAGTTTGACCCTTAATCAAAACGTAGATGACTGAATGACTCTAGAAACGTAGAAATATGTGTGTTTTAGTTTGACATAAATGCTCGCTAGGTTGACAATAGCAATAGCTTCAGTTTTCAACCTTGTTAACTTTCACTTTCTTTGAAATGGGGTTGAATGGTTTATATTTTTATTAAATTTTATTTAGGAAATAACAATATTAAAGTACTATTTATAATGCATAAATATAGAAATATATACATATATATATATATAATTATATATATATATTCTTCACAAGTATTAACTTATAATAATTTATTATAATCCGTAATTATTAATTACTTTTATATAATTATCATTAGATATATGCATATGCATAATTGTATTAAGAAATTCAGATTATATTTAAAAGTGTACAGAGTATTTTTAGTGTAATAATAATATATAAAAATCTAAATATACAAATCAAAACCATATATACATAGTTATAAATAAAAAAGTACAAAAATACAATTCATACGATTACAATACACTGGCAATTAGATTGTTTAACTTTTATTTTTGTTTACAAATACAAGTTTCTAAGAATAAATATCAAATTTATATTAAAAATGTCTTTGAATACAAAAATATATACATGTGAGTTTAATAGATGTTATAAATGATTAGATTTACTTAACAAATGGTAACGATACGGAGGAACGGACACAGAGAGAACTGGGGGATGATTTTATATGAATAAATGGTGATAGATCATGGACCACAGAGGCTACATAAGTCACTCCACATCTGGCTACTGAGTCCCAGACAATCCATGTTTGTTCGATGGATTAGAACATGTATCATGGAAACAATGGATGATTAACAATATGAAAGATGAACACAACAAAACATCAGAAGAAATTCACACATAAGAAAAGGGGAGAGGCTTAACTATGTTAAGTTAACAACCCGCTTGTTAAGTGGGGTTAGTTTGGCACAGTCACGTCTTTCAAGGCTTTGACGCAGTAAATAGAGAATATGAAATAAAACAAATGAGTCAAACACTGCTCAAACTCCCTCGTACCTAACCCAGAAAAGATTCGTATACGTATGCATGTGTGTGGGGCACCTTCAGAATTCTATATCGTTATTGGGATTCTGTACTACAAATCAATTAAAGAATACGACATTGTTAGTATTTTTTATATTTGTCATTCAAGTTGATACCTCATAGTTAAACGCGTAGACAGACACGTTAGTCAGTCTTGATACAACATAAACGTATGTTGTACACATAGTATGTACGCATGTATAAGTATGTATCTACGTTAGAGTGAGTAGTACACTATCCTATACACTGAAAGCTTCGGCCTGTAGGTTTTCGAATCCCTCGGTCAGCCATAGCTTTCCTTACACTAGCAACGTCCTCCCACTTCCCAGCAGCAGCATACAGATTGGCCAACAGGATATACGACGCAGCATACTCCAGCTTCAGTGCGAAGTCAGCTGCACGTTCCGCCCTGGACATATCCCCTTGCACCTTACAAGCACCCAAGAGAGAGTTCCACACTACGGCATCCGGTTCATACGGTAGAAACTTAACAATCTCTTCCGCGTGTTGCAGTTGGCCAACCCTTCCAAAGAGATCAACCACGCACACATAATGCTCGATCACCGGTATCAACCCGTGGTCGATCCCCATCCTTGAGAATGCCAGCAACCCGTCATAAACCATACCCACGTGACTACACGCCTGCAAGACGCTAACGTAAGTAAACTTGTCCGGCAAGAACCACACACCTGCATCTCCCTGAACATCTCTAGTGCTCTCTCCACATGCCCGTGTTGGGCATACGCAGCAACCATCGAGTTCCATGACGCGACCACATGTCTCTGCGCACTGTCAAACAAAGCCTTGGCGTCTCTAAGGCTACCACATCTACCGTACATGTTCACCAGAGCAGTAACCACGACTGGGTAAAGAACCTCGTAAGCCTCATCCAGTTCGGCATGTAGCTGTTTTCCCTCTGTTAACTCCCCCAGGTACGTACACGAGTTTATAGTGTTCACTATCGTACACAACCCGGTTGGACACTCATAGACACGTACATTTCAATCGCTTCCTCGTACATCTCGTTCTCGACGTACACGGAGCTCATAGCATTGTACGCAACCGAGTCCTTGCAAGGGATGGATTCAAACACCTTCTCTGCGTCTTCTACCATTCCTAATCCACCGTACATTGTCACTAGAGCGGTACCTACTACGAGCTTCTCACTGTCACTTAAGGTGGCTCCCGAGACTCGAGCGTGGAAGTCTTTTAGGTGCTCCGGTCTCCAGCACGCTGCTATCACGCTCACGTACGCTGGTATGTCTGGTTCCACGCCCTCGTTTTCCATCGTATGGAAGAGTTCAAGGCGACACGGGAATGCCTGTTCTGGGCATTTGCTGCAATAACCGCAGTCCAAGCAACAACGCTTCTGTCGTGTATCTCTTCGAAAGCCATCTTTGCGTCCTCCAGTTTCCCGCATCTCGAGTACATATTAATCAAGCAGGTAAGGATTTGATCGGATATATATCCAGTTAAGAGTAGCCTGTTGTGAGCCTTCCTACCCTCGGCTCCGTCTCCCTGCTGGGAACACGCTTCGATCCGTATTGTGTACGTCTGCATGTCGTGCTTGACGCCCTCCAGCTCCATTTCACATACAGGAATGGAAATATCATGCCCAGCTTGTAAACAAGCCGACAGGAATGCGTTCCAAGAGACTGTATCTTTCACAGGCAAAGCCATGAAAGCATTCCTTGCTTCATTAAACATGAAGACACTTGAGTATGCATTGATCAAGGCCGTTCCGATGACAATATCAGACTGGTAACCCGACTCGATAATGCACGAGTGTATACAACGAACCTCTAAAGGACTCCAACACGCACCCAGGATGACTGCAAGTGTTGGTATTTCCGGTTTGAGACCCTCAAGTGACATCCTTATAAAGTTTCATAGCCTCTTGCACTTGCCCTTGAGCGGTAAATGCAGAAATCATTGCAGTCCATGAAAATGCATCTTTCTGAACGATCCTGTCGAACAATTGTTGCGCTTCAGAGATGCAAGCACACTCCCATACAGGTTGACAAGCGCGTTTTGTATAGATTGGGAGTTCTCATCAAGGATACGATCGTGAATTCTCCTTCCGAGTTCAAGGTTCTCCAAGGTGGTGCATGCAGAGATGACCTCCAAGAATGTGTATGAGTCGGGTTGTACCCCCTCGAGGTTCATCTGCAGAAACAGCTGAACTGCCTCCGCGCAATGCAGATGCCCATTCTGGGCATATGCAGTGATCATTGCATTCCATGCAACTAAGTCCTTCTCATGGATCTCTTCGAAGCTCCTTCTAGCGGGATGCAAGTGCCTATATCTTCCATACATACTGATCAATGCCGTTCCGACAAAAACATCCGATGCAAGCCCGTTTTCAACGACTGTTTCGTGTATCTGTATGCCTAGCACTGCATCTGAGCAAGAACCGAGAACAGTAGCGTATGTGAAGTCATTGGGCAGTACCTCGCCTTGAAGATTCATCTCCAGAAAAAACGTACAACTGAATCAGATAGACCATTCTGGGCATATGCTGCAAGGAGTATGTTCCAGGAGTATACATTGCGGTGCATGATCCTGTTGAATGCCCACTGAGCTTGCTCGATGCACCTGCAGTTCCCATACATTTGGACAATGAGGTTTCCCAAGAATGTAGTGGAATCGAGTCCGGAGCGAGTGATGTCCGAGTGAGTGGATCTGGCCGAGTCGATGTCTCTGCATTGGCGAAGAAGAGTGGCAAACGCATTCTCCTGTTGGTATCTGGTTGTTGCTGATAGAGAGCAAGCGCTCCTGCGCATTCCAGCTCTCACTACATGTCCACAGGCTCATCTGTAGTCATCAAACTCTTCGCGCATGATTATCAGTTTATAAATGTTCTCATGCTATCACATTATGTGAAACTGTTTTGTCACTACAACAGCACTTTTAATAAAATTCAGAAAGTTTAATAAAACATTAAAAGGAGATTTTAACATGTGGTAAAATCAAATGTTATATAATACATATGGATTAATAATTAAAGATTTTAATAATTAAATAACCCCTTATTAAGTTAAGTTCTTCAACTAATGATTTAATTTAATTGGTTTTGATTATTAAATTTAAATTTCACTTTGTGAATGCATTACCCACTTAATGTAATTAAATATATAAAAACATATTTCCTATATATATGAATAAGTTTTAAATAGATTTTGAAAATTTATTTGAAAAGATTTTGTGATTGAATAGTTCATGTAATGAACATTCATATTATTTGAAGATTAATTAAGTTAAAAATAACTCAGGCATCAATTTGCTTTATTTCACGACTACCATGGCATTTAGATTAATAATGTAGATAATAAATAAAAATTGGTTTTCTCATTCCTTTTTGAAGAACTTTATATTACTAAATATGAAAATACTACTTTCCTTAAATAACCATTGATTTAGTTACTAAAGTGAAACTTTATTTAGTCCCATAAAGTGAGACTCCTTATGCATTACAAAGTGAGAGTTAGGGATCATACCTCACGAAGTGAGATTTTTACCTTACAAAGTAAGACTCTTTCTCATAAAATAAGATACCAAACCCATAAAGTGAGTCTTTAAGCTCACAAAGCAAGAGTCATGCCTTATGAATTAAAACTCCGAGCCCACAAAGTGAAAGCTTATGCCCCAGAAAGTGTAGTTCCAAACCCATGAAGTGAAGATCATACCCTATAAAGTGAAGATCATTCCCATGAAGTGAGAATCTTGCCATACGAAATAAGAATCTTATTACAAATGAAACTCATTTCTTACAAAGTGAAATTTTAAGCTCATAAAGTGAGGGTCATGTCTTAGAAAGTGAGACTCTAAGCCCACGAAATGAATATTATGCCCCATAAAGTGAAAAGTCATGTCTTACAAAGTGAGACTCTAAACTCACGAAATGAATATTATGCCCCCATGAAGTGAAACTACAAGCCTACAAAGTGAAAGTTATGTCCACAAAGTCAAGGTCAAGAATCATGAGTGAAACTCCAACTAGGGTCAAGACACACGAGTGAGACTTCAAGCCCATAAAGTGAGAGTTAGGTCAGACTCCAAGACACAGCCCACAAAGTGACAGTTCATATGTTTCACAAAGTAAAGAAAGAAACAATTTATGAAACTAAGGAATAAAATGCATTCATTGACAAGTAAGTTTAATGAAAATATCATTACAATTATCACTTTTACATTGTTAATGAACTTTAAAGTAATGTTATAACACCCCTTATCATGGTGACCATGTTTTTTTTTCCTTACTATTGAATTAAACTCTTATTATTGATTATATATTGAGACATCAATTGCAGCATCTTTTTACATAATGTTGGACAACATGATATATGCATGGTAGCCATTACATTACTTTGTTGGTTGTGTTATGCTTATGGATTGTAGATTCTGTAACGATTATCATCAAAGTATCGGGTCTTTTATAATGCATGCCTAAATATTCCATAAAAGATTTGTTAATATGTAGAATATTATACTTAGACCTTCTAATTCATTCACCTATAAGCAAATGAATATAAGTAAGTTCAAAGTTACACAAAAGTAAACCTCAACTCTTGCTTTCATTCATCCAAGTATTGTAAATGCATGGGTTGTGTCCATGCCTCACTACAAAGTTTTTTTGCCTATATTAAAGAGATTCTTCTTTATAATAAATTTCAAAATGAACTTTATATATACAAATTGAGTGAATGTGTTGTAACTATGTAAGAGTCTAAAGTAAATGAATGTATGTGAATCTTTCTCATGTATCAAAAGAAGTAAGCATTTGACTTGAAACTAGTGTGTTTTCATATATAGGTCTAGGGTGTAAGGTCAAATGTTCACCTATACAACTTTCTTATAAAACACGCTTTAAAATGTGTTAAGAACCATTTTTCATAAACACACATGATGAATGTGCTACAATTTGTAAAAATGGTTTCATCCCATATACATTTGAAGGGAATAAATTAACATTTAATGATTTGTTAAAAACTTCTATGGAGATATGCAACATAAAAGATGATCAATGGATACTCAACACAAACGATGGGGCTGTTTCATCATTGAATTTTAACACAAATAACAGTGTTGGTTCATCGCTAGTTTTTATATGTATCTATGTGAACTATAAAGTACATATAATCATACCATGGTTTCTCTATAATAGAGTTTGCACAAAAGAAATGTAAGTCATGAGTTATATTACATAATACACCGTGCTTTTAATTCATAATAATCTTATTGTGCATCCTCCCCATCTCTGAGTTAATTGAGTCACTTTCATCTCTTCATCTTTTTCTCATTAGTGTTCCAATAACTTTTTTATTAAGGGCTAATTGTTTGTTCATTCATGTCATATAAAAAATGACATGTATTATCACTTCGTTTTAAACCAAGTATGGGTAATATGCTACCTCCCTCAAATTGAAGCCTTTTCTTGACACTCTGTGTTTGTATCCATTAGCCTTAATAAACATGCCGCCCCTTTGTCCTTCTTGTATGAAATGTAACTACTGCAGCCATCACAATAGCATGCCGACCTGTTTTTCCTCACTCCAACCAATAGTCCCCTATGGAACATTCACGTTGCATTTAACTAGTGTTTCAGGGTAATGTTTGTGATTTTACTTCATCATGTGTTGTCATTGTAGTCCAAACACAACATACCTTATAGTTTCATTTTTTAAAGCTTTTGTGACAATTGTTACCACTTTGTCCTTGGTTGTCAGAGACTCTGCATGTTAGATGTAAAGTGAGTGTGAATGTAGATAGGTGGTTTTTGATGTCACTAGAACATTGTTGCCAACATCCAATTCTAAGTTCCTAGCCAGAGGTCCAATCGTTTCCTTGGAGTGTATGGGAGTATGCTGATGCCTAACTTGGACATCATGAGGGTCCATGTCTAGAGGACGAAAAGGTTGAAGTTCATCAGGAAGCAAGAGTACCCACTAGGTGAGAGAGGGAGAGAGAGAAAGGCTTCTGCCATTTGGTTTGTAGTAGAATATAAAAGAAGCATATGGGAATTACAAAGTGGCCCTTACTGGTGGCTAATTTCCCAAGGTAGAATGCCTTGGATTGTTAGTAATCTAAGCCTATCTAAGTGCCAAACAATTCAAATGTGCAAAGAAGAAGAAGAAGAAGAACCCCGTCTACTAACCACCTCCTGCCTGATATAGTGATGCTATGGAGCATTAGATGCCATCCACATGGCACCATTGGATTGGGTCTATAGTTATGATGGCCATGCACATGGTCAACTGTCATAATTCCTCTTTCCCCATGTGTGCCATCTTTTGTACTTTGGGTAGATTGACACGAAAGTTGGTAGGATCTTTGTCCTTTGTTATGGCCGAGTGACACTTTTCTCCATCTGTTAGTCGCTACATGTCTTGTTGTTTTACCTACTTTATCAAAGAGTTGACTAGCGGAGTCTGATACTCTGTTCAGTCATTGCCACCCCTCGTACCAATGATCCGTTGGTTAGTGGTGATAGTGCCAACACTAACAGATGCCTAGACTTACATGTTGGCACGTCCTTGGGCCAAGGATTCACTTCTTGCTTCCTACTCCTAAGTGTTTGTGTTATGAGGTGACCTCCCACTCCACAACCTTGAGCTTGACTTCCAATGTAGAGATGGTCATGTCCCTTAACTTGATGCTCCCTTATAGTTTTGCCACCTCCCTAGCCATCCAATCCCATGCTTATGTATGTTGGGCCTCGAGTTCCTCAATTTGTTGTCGCACTTCATGCTCTTGCCTTGCCTCTTGTGTGTTGGTTCTATAATCTGTTTATTTTCCCTTCGAGGTGGTTTAGGCAATCTTGGACTTGTTGTAGTTCTAGTTCCTTATCTAGAGACGGTGTTTGTGGCTTTATGCATCTTCTTCATCTCTTCGATGGTGATGAGCAGTTTCTCTGCCCTAGCCTATGCAATTGGTGTGCGCTTCTCCACCTCTTCTAGTTGGGGACTATCTTCTATGGCTTAGTCGTCAATGGCTTCATGATCTTGGGCAACTACTGGGTCTTGATTGTGTTGTAGTTTTGTCATGCAAGCCACTCATCTTGTATTCACAGGGCTTCTCTTGCTTCTGCAGCTGCCACCTTCTCTATAAGGAGTTCTTCCTCCTTTTGTTGTAGTCACTTTCCAAGGTCATGGTTGTCATAGGCTCCTTCAGCTATTGCCTGGTCTTTATCTTGCTTGAGTTGTTGTGTTTGGCTTGGAGTTTCTCATTTCATTGGTGGAGCTTTTTGAATGCTTGTGTTGTTGAGAGAATGGTCTGTTGCATGTCCTTGTAGTCTTTTTTCATAGTTGCCCATAGTTGGATGCCCCTGGTGACTTCCTTGTTGAGCCATCTGACTTCTTCCTTGGCAGCCTATGAGTCTGTCATGACATCATTATGTTCCTGAATCATTTCCACAAAGCTAGCTCCATTGCATAGTGCCACCCCTCTTGGAATTGATCAAAGGCAAGCTGATCTCGACATTGATGCGGACCCCAATGCCCATCTTGTGGAAGTGTTGTTTGGATTTGGACAGTTGAACTAATGGTTCATCCTTTGAGTCCTTGGGTTTTGTTGGGGCTTAGGGTTCATCTATTGGCAATGGCTATTGTTGTGGTGTGGTAGCTCCTACTTGAATGGGGATTGTTGGTATGACCCCCATCCTATTGGGCCTTGGGGTTCTCCTCTTCCATAGGGTTTGAAACCTCAAACCCTTTGTGTTGGAGTTTTAACCCGAAGGGCCAACATGTGGTAATATGTGGTTACCAATGGTGAGTAACACTAAGTCTTTCCAAGATAACCCTGACAATTTAACTCAATTGCTCAAATAGCACGAGACTTAAGGTTCTACCCTAAGCCCCTTAGAATGACTATCCTCTGAACCCCAGAGGATAACCCGAGTACACTTTAGGACTCTACCCCATGAGACCTAGACAGGTTCATGCCTTAACTTCACCAAGGAGACATGTTTCACACATACCCATGTGACAAAGTTAAGGCATCATCACTTACCCCTTGAGGAATTACTCTCATCCAAGAATATAACCCCTTTAGAGCAACAAGGAGTATCCTGAACTGCAACTAACCCCTAAGGGTTTGAGTGACTAACTCATACCTTAGACCTAGGGCTAGGAGACGAGTGTATGCCATAGTGTTCGTTAAACAAACTCTCTAAGGCTAGGTTTGGATAACCCTAAGTACAACACCTCACGAGTGCTTCACGAAAGAGCTCCTACTAACAAGCTTAAGTTGTTCAACCCTTGGATCTCAAAAAGATCACCCCCTAGCTAAGTGTGCCAATAGCACACCTAGTTACAAGACCTAACCTCCTTATAGTCAATGCCCAAGGCTTAACACCATGATGTGAGAAACATGCATGCTTGCTAGAGTATCCAACCCCTCAATGTTAACCCATGACACAACCCTAAAGGGTTGCCTTGAGCATTGTACTGTGTGTCATCTAGTTTAGTATCACATGTTCATGTGACACTATTTCCAAATTATGAGCTATCTTGGCATAGCCCCTAACTTAAGAGCTACACTTGATGCGCCCCCTTTGTGAACTCTTAGGAGCATGGTAAAGAGAACCTGTCATGCTGAATAAGGACATAAATGTGTCCTACTTAGCTACGAGTGCTGCACTTAGCTTGATGTGAAGGAGGAGACTAAAGACATGTCTCAATCTTTGACCCTTGGAACGTGTATTTTAACAAGACCTCCTAGGCACGGATTTGTCAATGTTAAGGGTAGGCTACCATGAAGGTAGGATGTAGCCTTATCACCGGCGGCACAACGAAGGGTTGTGACTTAACAACACAAGTTAGAACTTACATCAATAAAAAAATAACGAGTTCAGTTATGAACCCATGAACTCTCATTACATATACTACTTAATATATAGAAGTTCTCCCCCTCTGTTTCCTATATTGTAAAGTGGGCTAGCACGAAATATCATTCTCAATAGGAATATACTTGGTGAGTTTAACTTAATAATCCATTGACTTTTAGACCCTAACCTGAGGGGTTTAGAGCATGGGTTAGGGCAAACCTAAGGGTGTTTCTATTCATATTGGATAGCCAATAACCTAACCAAAACATGAAAAATGAGGGTAAGAGTTTTTTAAAAGATAAGTACTACATTCGCTTAGAGTTTCTCAAGGTATCTAGTAACAGTCGGTCGAACTATCCTTAAATACTTAAGTGCATTAAACGGGTTGTTTCTCATTATATCTAGGGTTTGTTAACATAATTCGGTAGGTAACAACAATCAATTTTTAAAGTAATATAGAGTTATAGTAAAAACTCTTCGCCTTTGAAAATGTCAACATCCTTGTTGACAAATAACGCTAACTTTAAGACTAGATAATGTTAGAAAAAATTAATAAAAAGTTCACATAATTTTCATTACCCTCCTTGCATTATGCAAAACTAAGTACTTCAAAATTGTCATTTACTAAGTCGTAACTTAATTGCTAGGGGCACTACATGCGACATAAGTCACTTGGAGACCTTTGTATGTTTGTAAAGTCTATCACCTGATGCAACAACATAATAGTTAATTTTTACTTAACTAAAATTTATATTAGAGGTTTTCTAGTTAATGTTGATTGTTGGTCCCCAGGTTAACAAGAAATAAAACTTTGTTTTACTCTTTAACATTAAATGCTCTTGACAATCATGTCATCATGCACACAACAAGCAATTTGAGTCCACACCTTATCATTTATTTGATTTCCACATTTCCACATGACTATTCTCATCACCTCCCTTGGTGTTTATGCAAACTCATCACTCCAAAAAGGGTTTGCTAATATACCTGCTTGCACTTGTCATAACTCCCCCCACCTTTTCCCAGGTTAGTGTATAGCTACATCAGACAAGGTGTGAGACTTATATCTAAATCATTGAGTTTCTACCCATTAACTAAGTCATAGCATCCTCACAATGTTGCCAAAAGCTTTATCCTATGGGAACAAAACTAGGTCGTCTTCCAATGTCAATGAGAATACTTTCATGGATGCTTCATATCATGTGGAACAATTTGTACAACTGACATGGAAAATTACAACTTATATATGGTGCCTCAATCGGCAATTTCTAAACACATGATGTATTAATGACACTCTCATATTACACTCATTTTCCAAAGAGCCCAATTACTATATTTATTTAATAATTCTTCTTTTTATTTCACTAAGTTTATACTACATGCTTTTGTAACATTATATTCATTTTTAACTTTTAAATTGATTATGTAAACATTTTTTTCAAAGTTATGAAGTATTACCTCTCTACTAATTCGAGCAATTAATATTTTAATAAGCACCTTTAGACTAATCCCTATTCCATAAACAATTGTAATTTCAATATTGATACTCTCGAACTGATAACAATTGCCTAATATTCAAAACCTAAGTTTATTAATAAGTTTTTACATTAGTATTTATGACTTTATAATAGTATCAATTTATCGAAATATAAGAACTATAATATGGACATGGACTTAGTTGATACGAATTAATTTCAATTTTGAGATGGAAATATTAATGCTACTTCAATATTTTGAGAAACTGTTTAAAGACTAAAAAGAATCATAAATCGATTTAGTATGATATTATCTTTCATACTAATGTTATCATAACATCGAAGTGCCACACTAACTTCATGTTTTAGTTATATTTTATGATTCAATCAAACTCCTCAAACTTGAATAAGATATTTACTTGAGTACGTTGAATTAATATAAATTATTCATTCTAAACACCTAGCAATCCCACAAAATAACACATTGCTCCTTAAAGTAATGTATTGAGATTTTCTTTTTCTCATTTCTTAACTAGCTTAAAAACCACGTTTCAATCAACAACACTAAAGTACTACATTACTAAAGTTTTAAACTCAAATTTTTGAAAGGTGGGGTGAAAGCAAATCCCTTCAACTTCTTAGATATGAGGAGTTTGTGGGGAAATGAACGACATATAAGTTAGTGGTGATGAAGAATGGGATGGAATGTCTTACAGAGAATGCTCGAAAACTCTGCGTGGTCTTAGGTATTACATTATATTTCTTGGCAAGTGCACTGTACATTGTGAGTTGGCACATGGATTTCACGAGTTAACCATTTATCGTTTGGAAGGAGGGGCATTTACTGCTTAAAAGGACATGTTATTCATTATGATAGAGCTTTAAAATTATCAACCATATATATAACGAGTTTAGAGAAATGTTTAATGTAAAACATGTGAGGTTTTTAGTAGGAGATGCTAAAGTCACTCTTTTTCTTAAGTTAATCTTTTCTACAACTCAAATATAATAGTGGTTGTCACTATCAACCCGTAACAAGGAAAGAACAAAATATTGTGAAATGAAAAGAACATAGAAATTAAACTTCAAAAGGTCAAAAGAGAGTAAGGATATTAAGGTATATAGTAGGTAATATTGTGGATCCCATCGCAATAAAGTGAAAAGATGTAGATAATAAGGAAAGATAGGAAATAAGGCAAGATACCATAGTGAGAGCAAGAAGAGTATATATTATGTTCATGCAATGTCACATAATACAATAATCAGTATTCTCGGGATCCCTTTCTAGTCCTATTTCTATTTATTTATTTATACCCTTATTGTCATAGTTATTACCTATCAAACTATGTTAATAAGCCCTAGATGTAGTGAGAAATAGCCCCGTTTAGTGCACTTAGGTGTTTAAGGGTAGTCCGGTTGGATGTTCTTAAATATTGCAAGAAACTCTAAATGAAGGTAGCACTTACCTTTTACAAAACTCTTACCCTCGTTTTTCATGTTTCAGCTGGGTTAATGGTTAGTTTTGGTAAGTTTAGCATGTCGGATATGTTTAGAAATACCCTAGGTTTTGACATATTAGGGTTTAGGGGTCAATGGATCATTAATTAACTCACCAAGTATATTTCTTTTGGGAATGAGATTCCGTGCCAACCCACTTATGTAAATAGGAAAACATGGGAAGGAGGCCTCTGTCACATATATTAAGTAGTACATGTAGGAGAGCTCCTAGGTTCATGACTGAGTTCATTACTCTTTTGTTGGTGCAAGCTTTAATTTGTGTCATTAAAGTACAACCTTTTGTTGTGCTGCCCTAACTTCAGATGACAGGGGTACGTCCACCTTCGAGGTAGCTCACCTTTAACATTAGCAAATCCATGCCTGTAAAGTCTTGTTGAAATGCACGTTCCAAGATGTAGAGGTTGAGGCTTGTCTCCAACCTCCTCCATGTCAAGTTAGGTGTAGCACTCATGGCCAAGTAAGGCACATTCGTGTCCTTGTCCAATTGTGGGTGTGGGATCTTGTTTAACATGTTCACATTACCCATTTCCTGAGGGTTCACTAAAGGGTTCTAGGGTTGCATTTAGGAGTCACATTTGTGGCACTTGATGCAACTCTTGAATTTAAGGGGCTATGGCATGATACCCCACATCGTGGAAGGCAATGTCACATGAAGATGAAACACTGGGTTAGACGTTATATGATACAATGCTCGAGGCACGCCCTTTGGGGTTGTGTCATGGATTTGTCAAGCTATGTATGTGTTTAATTTATACAAGTTCTACTAATTTAGCAAAATCATTATACAATAGAACCTGTATAAATTTGTCTTGTCGAAATTTGTCTCATGTCGAAATATATCTCATAAAAATATAGCAAAATAGAACCTAATTTAACATTGGCAAATCCATGTTTGGAAGGTCTTGTCGGAATGCACGTTCCAAGAGGTAAAGGTTGAGGCTTGTCTCCAACCTCCTCCTCCACGTCAAGTTAAGTGTAACACTCATGACCAAGCAAGGCACATTCGTGTCCTTGTCCAATTGTGGGTGTGAGATCTTGTTTGACAGGTTCATGTTACCCATTTTTTGAGGGTTCACTGAAGGGGTTCTAAGGTTGGCATTTAGGAGTCACATTTGTGACACTTGATGCAACTCTTGAATCTAAGGGGCTATGGCATGATAGCCCACATAATGAAAGGCAATGTCACATGAAGATGAAACACTATGTTAGACGTCACATGATACAATGCTCGAGGCACGCCCTTTAGGACTATGTCATTAGTACATAGCTTGTATTAAATTAGAAAGTTCCAACTTTGATTCTAACCTCTTAAATAAAACTTTTGGCCTAGAAGATTCTCAATATATTTTCTCTCTAAATTTTTTTGGAAAACTCCTAGAGCACGCATGACACAATCTGGAGCACTACTCCAAATGCATAATCTAGACCATCCTTAGAATTTAAAAGGTACCCCCATTTTTCTTTTGAAAGGTTTATTTTAGATCTATCTTTCACTTGAAAATTTTAAAAAAAGAACTAAGTTTCAAAAGCAAGGTTTAAATTTGATAAAGCTTTCAAGTACAACCAAAACTCAAATGCCGCCTATGTTACTCTTCTTTTTAGTGATTAAAAATCAGCTGGTAATTTGCATGCACTGTATTAGGAGGTGAAAGCAAGAGGAGCATTAACATGTCCAAAGTTTTTAACTTTAGACATGTTCTTTCTTCATCTTTGATGTCGTTTTTCCTCTTGAAGTCGCGTTCACATTCTACAGTGCTGGATGGTATCACCATCATAACCCTCCAAACTTTCATAATCTCTTTGTAAGCTTGGGTATAGTAGTTATAAAACATAGAGTTACAAAGCTCAAAAATTAAGAATATTAAAAGAATGTACCTATTGTTATTGCAAATGCTCCATAAAGCGGTCATACCTTTCTGTCCAAAGTCACTGATAAGTCTCACAGAAAAAGTGGACACTTGAGTTGCAAACTCTTCAGCATTGTAAAACTTCTCTCCAAACTGTGCTGAGAAGAGAGTTGCCTGAGAGGTAGCCTCACAAGAAACTTTAGCCATGTTCTCGTGGTGTTAAAAGCTTTGAGGCTTCCAATACTAAGAAGTTATCCTACATGAACTTGTCTTCTAAACATTTAATTACCTTCTCAACATAGCCCACCCAATTGCCAAACAACCATCCAATGTATTGGTTGTCCAATTCAGATGGTAGAGATGAACAAAGCCATCATCATTCTCGTAACGAAGACTTCCTTTGTTCTCAACAACCATCTTCCAGAAAACTGTGAAATTTGGTGCTCCAACTCCAAGCTCAGCTCCTAAAAATTGGATCCTTAGAATGTTGATTGTCCCTATAACCATTGAGGAGATTGCTAAAAGCTCCAAGTCCCTACTTTAAAACCTTTTGTTTAACATACTCAATTCATTAAGCATGTCCCCTAGAAAGTGACAAAAGAATTATACCTCCAATCTCTTAAACTCTCCAAAGAGCTTTGCCTCATTAGTCGTCTCCCACAAGTGTAAAAGAGCTGGCATCATTTTAACAAGACATAAGATCACCTTGCCTCGAGACAACCAATGAACGTTGTGAATCCAAAGTAAGTTGAACTTCTTCAATTTCATAATTCCTTGAGCTTTATACAAGAGCTATAACCGTTGAGAAGAACGTCCAACCTAACCACCAACACGTTTTGCAAGTGCTTCAAGTTCCTTAAACACTGGACAATCTACTTCAGCTGTGTAACTAAGCCTGATCGCCAACCTTGCATAGCACTACATCCATATGTAGCAACTCCTATCAACCTCTCCAATGGCAATCCAATCTCTTCCAAAAATGTAGTGACTACTTCAAATAGAGTGTTTGCCAATCCGTCTTTGATGAAGATCAGCTTTAGTACTACTTGCTAATAGGAACTATATGTCGATGATAAGATGGTGCTCTAGCCTATTGTTTGTAAATTCATCAAGCAAAATGCTATAGAAAAGAGTTGCAAGGAGCTCCTTTTTGAGAACATGGTAATAGGCTTGATGAGTAGCAAAGAAAAAAGACTTACAAGCCTTTCCATTTATATAAGTTGCATATCCATCTTGTTGTGGCAGGTAAGGAGCCCTATGAACCTATGAAATGCGTAGTCCATTTCAAACTTCTCAATAGGATCTCTTTTGTGCAATTTGGTAAGCTATCTTTATCAAGGTCATCACTCGTTGCTGCTTTCAAGAATTCATAACCTTCAAATGCTTAGGTATTGCTCTTTGATGTGGTGGTGAACTCTTCTCTTTTGATTTTTTTCAACTACAATATAATCTTCAAATTTTGCATGAGTCTTGATAGTTCCTTTTTGCAAAATTGTATAGCCTCTTATAGCAATAGGAGCACTTTATTTTCTCATTTGGTTAGAAACATACTTATGTAGTTGCCCCACCCTGTTTGCTTTGATCTACATCTACCCTAGAAGCATTACTACCTAAAATAAATAGAAATTACCCAAATTTATTTATCAAATGTCCTTTTTGGGCCATCACCATTTGTGAGTACTCAATGGGTCGCTGTCGTTGTTGATGTCCCTTAGGACCCCACCACTAGGGTTCAAAACCCATTAAAAACTAATTTTTTTTAAAGGGCCATATATTTGAATGTCATTTTTTGTGAAAGTTTTGTTTTCAACATAGCATTTCTTTTGAAAACCTTCATTGAAAATTGCTATTTTATGAAAATTTAAAAGCCTCTTAAAGGGTATGCATCAAAGACAAGGCATGATTTAGACTACCAACTCCTTGCACAATTGCTTGTGCAGCACTTGCTAAGGAGGCTATGACATATTCTTAGAATATCCCAATTTATATTTTGGTATTGATATTAGCATTGTTTTAGCATATTCTAATAGTTCAATGTCACCATGCATCACATTGTCATATATTTCGACATTTATGTGAGCAAATGGGCAGTGTTTTGGCATTTACATAGCATGACATTCACCCATATTGTGTATCATAATGATGTGGTACTATGTGTCTCTTCTCATTTGCTTCATTAGTCGCATTTTTGTCACAAGCTACCTTTAAGTTCTTTCATTGAGCAACAATCCACCTCAAACATAAAAAACAACCCAAAACTTAACAACCATTGTGCTAATAATAAGACATATTCTTTAACAAGGACTACATCGAATATACTAAGGTAGACACAGTGGATAAGTTACCAATGAAATACAATGGAGATCATGTTTTTGATTTGCCACAAGTTATTCTGCAAATTGATTCTATACATGGAACAAAATAATCCTATGATTCATACATATGGAATTGACTAAAACAAATCAACAATTGTACACTTTTCAATAATAATCAATAATCTATTTGCACATAAATTTTAATTCATATGCATCACATTGTGTATCACATAGCATCAAGACATAAAGAAGAATAGTAATGATAAAACAAGATTAAAAGGCCCACAACAAATTCATGAGGAAGTTATATAGAATATGAAATTCAAATTTTTCATAATAGAGAAGAAGTAACAAAGTTTATTATTATCAAAAAGATTGTATTAAATGAATTAGAATTACTTACTAATAATAAAAAATATCTTTTCATAATTTCTTTACTAAGACTACTCAAGCTCTTGTACTCTTAATTAATTGTCTTATTATAATATATACACAAATTAATTTTAGATCTAGTTCTAAATTGAAATTGAGAACCATTGTAATTACATAATCACTCTTTTGAACAAAAATAAATAATGAAATTCCACACATTTTTCATTGTTTTATGGCATATGAGACTCATATAAACTGAAATGATGTTGAATATATTTTGGTAAAGCATGTCCTAGGATATGTTTTTTTTATTTCAAGTAGAGCTTGCATATACACATAACAAAATATATTAACAAAAATCACCAATAAAAACATATAATCCTTTTATTAAAAATGTCAAAGTTTTGACTTGAAGGGTCGATGATACATGGTAAAATGTGGTTGCCAAATGGCCAATTGGCGTCATAAGCTTATTTAAGTTAAATTATTTTTAATTTGTGATACACTTTTATGTATATCATGAATTAAAATTTTATATTCTAATGTGAATATATATCTATTTAGAATGACTATCTTTCAAACCCAAGGTAACTTGAGTAGACCTAGGATTCTGCCTCATGAGACCTAGACATGCTCATGCCCTAACCCTATCAAAGAGGCATCTACTCCACACATACCCCTGTAACAAAGCTATGCAAACCTTCAAGTTCAAACAACCCTAAGCACATGACTAATGAGCTTAGATTTTTTACCCTTAAACATGTTCACCCAAGAAGAACACCCTTAACCAAGTGTGCTAACTAATACACCCAATTATGTCTTTTAAGTAAATGCCCAAGGCTTAACACTCTAATGTGAACACAAGTATGCATGCTTGCCATGATATTTAACCCTTTGACATTCAACTCGTGACACAATCCCAAAGGGCATGCCTTAGGCGTTATATTGTGTGTCATCTAGCCAAGTGTCACATATTCATGTAACATTATTTTTCAAGACATAAACTATTTCTCCATAGCCCCTTAAACTTAAGAACTACATTTGGTGCCACAAACATGGCTGGCATATGCCAACCCTAGAACCCTTAGGAACTTAATGAAGAAATTATTTATTAAGATTCCATGCTCACAATTGGACAAAGATATAAACAATGTTCACATAGTAAGTTAGGATGCATTCCTTATTTAATTATGAGTGATATTCTAAACTTAGCGGGGAGGAGGAGGATGGAGACAAGTCTCAATCTCTAGCCTAAAGGAACATGTATTACGATAAGACCTCCCAAGAATGTGAAGAATTAGGTGGAACGAGTTAGCTAACCTTCTAGATGCAGCAACCCAATTATAATAATGCAAACTAAATTCGTCAATGCTAAAGATAGGCTACTCTTAGTACCCCATTTGTTAGTGGCATAAAGAATATGCCTTAACAACATAAGTTACGCTTATGCTGGTGGGGAAGAAGAAACTAGACACCTCTCACTCACTTGCATATTTTTCTCACACCTACTCTGTCATAGTTCTTACTTGGTGAAATCACTTGACTAAGGTAGATTAGGATAACATGCTTAAATAGCATAGAATCCCTTCTCGTAACACCAATTGGCCCTTAGTTTTTATCACTAAGGGGAGAGGGATAGTATTATGACATACTTTATTTACTTTACATGATAAAAGCCCCTCCCCTATATTCCTATTTTCTAAAGTGGTGAACTAATACTTGGTGAGTTTAACCTAACATCCCATTAACCCCTAAACCCTATCCCAAAGGATTTAGGCGTGGGGTTAGGGCATACCCTAAGGTTAGGTCAACCCTAAGGGTATTTCTAATTATATAAAACACATTAAACTTATTAGAACTAACCAAAAATCTATTTAGAACACAAACAATGAGAAAATAATTTTTTAATTAGAAGTTCTAGCTTTGCCTAGAGTTTCTTACAAATACTTAATAACACTTGGTCAGACCATCAGTAAATACCTAAGTGCACTAAATGGACCTATTTCTTTTACACTTAAGGTTCATCAACATAGTTCAATAGGTAATTAATTTCTTAAGTAAAGAGCGATTAAAAAACTATAACATAAAATGGGTAAATGCTCCAACAAAAGCATAGGCAAAGCAATATTTATAACCATTTAGAAATAGTAAGAAAGGAGGTCAAGTTCCTCAAACCAAAAGTACCTTGATTTGTTAGTTGTTTTGATGGCATGCAAGAACTTTTAAATGGGAAAACTCTATACATATAATGCATTTTGACATATATTTTATTTGTGCAAGGGAAAACACAAATAAAAGTCCAAAAAATAATTGTCTAGAGAAAACATAGCAACTAGTTAGTTGTAAGAGGTTACAACTTGCTTATATATATTTATTGTGATGGTTTTGTAAAGGCATCAAGCACTTCCAAGTAACTTACATAGCATTTGGCATAAGAATTTTTAGAACAATAAGTTTGTACATCAAGGATCAACAATTATTAACTTAATGTGTAGTAGATTTAATACACCAATGAGCAATTAAAAGAAGAGCAAAGTAGATACTTTTAATTGTTTTAATAATAAAGTAATAAAACATGGATTTGTTACAAATATAGAAAAAACATATATTAATAAACATATAGTGCACAAGAGGCACAATGTGACAAATATTAGATTGGTTTCAACTATACACATCATCTAAAATATGTAATGTAAATGTTATAGTACATGATTTTAAGTAAAGATTTTGGAAAAAGTTTGTCATGTTTGCACAGAGTGAGGACATATATTAAAATGAAGTGGGCAATTCATAGAGTTCTTGAATGTTCACAAGTAACTTGATTGGCATATGAAAAAGATTTATGTTTAGGAAAATTAAATAATTTAATGACCAAATGCAATTTTTCAAATACATGTTATGCAACTTTAAGTTGAGGTCTTGCTTCGATCGTCTCATTCACATCAAGTTAAAAACAATACTCATTACTAAACAAAACACACATTTTAATTCACAAAATGAGCATTGTGTTTTTCTTGGCCAATTGAGAATGTGAGTTTTAAACAAGTAGGTTCCTAATACATGTTCTATTACTAGTTTCTGCAAGGTTCATAATGAGGAATTCCAAGGTTGACATTTAGTGCTTTTGAAATGTTATTAATAAATTTTTATAACGCATAATAATGCCTGACCTTGTTACTATAAAATCACTATTATTTTTTACTTGAAACATAGTTACAAAAATGCAATCTTGTAATGCAAAGGTGCTACATTTAATATATTTATCTTATACATAAATCTCTCTCATATGGTATGCAAGTTATTAGTGAATATTCACAAATTGCCAAATTCATTTTATGTATGTGCTCCACTTTATGCATAGATGACAAACTTTTCCCAAAGTTGATGTTATATTAATATAAAATAAGGTTCAATATAGAGTTTAATGAGTAATAATAATAAATTTTCAAAGTAAAAAAATAAAGTTATAGGAAAAACTATGACACTATTATAATGGTCATTTACAATATGAATAAATTTAATATCTAGATAAACCATTGAGCTTGAATATGGAGGTTTTATTTTGAAAAGGACTACCTGCCGTTTAGGAATGAATGTATTCAAGCACAATTAACAACTACAACAAGACCAGGAAATAAACACAACCAATTGTTCAACTATTTAACAAACAAAGCATGAAGATAAAATAGATTAACAAAGAAGAGTTATTTAACAAGAGTGAATGAGTGTATGAAACAAATGTATGAATTAAATGTAAAAGTTATTCATGTTTTGAGAAAAGGTGAAAACATTCATGTAGAATTAAATATAAAAGTGTATATGGTGCAGATCTAATAGTTTCCATATTGTGACAATAAGGAATCCAAGGAGCACAAAACAATAGGTTTTAAACATGTAAATACATTTGTTTTGTTTTCATTGATTATGGAATAAATTATCTATATGCATAGAATTGATGGGAGTTTGACTAGGGAGCAGAATAACTTAGGATGACAAATGTTAAGGGTAGAGTTCATTACCTTTGAGTTTAGGAAAATTAATTTATGTTCGAAATTTCCAGATGAAATTGAGACAGAAAGAATATTCTCAAGGACAACCTAACCCTAACCCTAAACATAAATTCGATTTCTCTTGTGCCAACAGCACCCACGGAACTTATTATCCATCCCAGAGCCCTTGATCAGCCACTTTGCGATGAACGCTTAATCATCCACGCCATACATCTCTCGCTCTCATCTAGGGGTATGCTCCCATTTATATTCTTTTAACTAAATATTATAATACAATGATTAATAAAAAGGTGTAAATAAAACACTTATCGACAAAAGGCGGGAAGCGAGCTGGCTTACAAAACGTGGCCTTCGAAAAAACAAAAAATAAAAAATGTGGCGATAAGCTCAACAGGCGCTCACCTAGTGTCTAGCAGCAGCATCGTCGTTTGGGATGTCTCTTATGTGTTATCCTCTTGCGTGTTCGTTGTTGTTCTTGATTCCCTGTCTGTATGCAGCACAATGCAACAGTCAAGACGAGCGCGCACTGCTGGCTTTCAAGCAGGGTGATGCCGAACGGGAGCAAAAACTGTCCGGTTGGGATCCCAAAATGAGCTGCTGCAACTGGAGAGGTGTTTAAATGTGATGCGAAGAGCGGGAGAGTGATTGAGGTGAACCTGGAGGGAGGGGAACTAAGAGGGACTTTGTCGGTGGCGCTTGGGGAGCTGTCCGAGCTGCGAAAGCTCAGCGTGTTCAACAATGCTATGGATGGTCCGGTGCCTTCCAGCTTCGGTAAGCTGCACCATTTGGAGAGCCTCAACCTGGGAAGCAACTTCTTCTCCGGGCCATTGCCTGCTTCCCTCGCACAAATCGGCCCAGCCTACAGCTACTTGATCTGTCCGGCTACCGCTTCGAAGGTCCACTTCCAGACGTCATTGGGAAGCTCACCAACCTTAGGCATCTTGCTCTCGTGCGTGCTCAAGAATTCCCTGGTAGCATTCCAGCGTTTCTTGGAAATCTTAAAAATCTCCTGCGCTTGGACCTCCAAGGGAGCTCGTTCACAGGATCCATTCCCGCTGCCTTGCTGCAGCTGCGTAACCTTCAGAGGCTTGATCTTTCAGAAAGTAGGGAGCTGACTGGTTCCATTCCTCGGTTTTTAGGTGAGCTTCAGAATCTAGAGTATCTCGATTTGAGAGAGACCCAGGTATCCGGCTCCATTCCTGCTTCTCTAGGAAAGCTCACAAAGCTGCGTTACCTGGACATTTCCAACACACTAGTCAGTAGTAGGATACCTGCGGAACTTGGCAATCTTACCAGTTTAGAGAGTCTGAAGATATCTGGTACTAGAGTCATCGGAAGTATCTCAGAGTCGCTTGGAAATCTCAGGAAGCTCAAGTGGTTGGATCTATCTGAAACAAAGGTATGCGCGGTCCTGTTCCCAACACTATTGGTCAGCTGCAATCTCTCGAAGGCTTGGAACTTTCGAGCTCAGGTATCACAGGCACAATGCCGAGCTCTCTTGGCCAGCTTAGCAGACTAGTTACGCTCAGCCTCTCGTCCAACTCCATAACCGGCCCCATACCAGAGTCCCTGGGCCTTCTATCCAATCTTGACAGCCTGTACGCTCACCATAACTTCCTGTCAGGCCACATTCCTGACGGATTTGGTCGGGGACTCACCAACTTGACTACGCTTCAGCTCAGCGACAATAATATCACAGGACTTCCGAAGAACATGGCCAAGCTTACAAAGCTGCTGGATGTGTACTTGGAAGGGAATGATCTCAGTTTTGATGCCATCTCTGGGCTGGCAACACTCCCACAGTTGTCCAAGATCGCTCTCACCCGCTGCAAACTCAAGGGACCGATTCCAGATTGGTTCGCAAGCATGAATCTCACCAGTATCGACCTGGGTTTCAATTCTATCACAGGTACCATCCCTGCTGCGTTAGGAAGAATGTCCAGTCTTACCACGTTATTCGTTCAATCCAACAAGCTGGAAGGCCGTCTCCCAGATAGCTTTGGGAAGATACTTCGACAACTAACCTTCTCAGACTTCAGCTCCAATCTTCTTACCGGCGTACCCGAAGATCTATCCAATTTGGGCGTCGACGTCCTCTACTCCTTCGGCCTGGAGAACAACAATCTCAGCTTCGATGCCCTCAAAGGACTTGCTACTCTTTCAAGAGTCTCCTTCCTCACACTGGACAATTCCCAGCTCACGGGAAGTATCCCCAATTGGTTGTCTAAAGTCCGACTTGTGCAAGACGATGCAGACAATGCTGCTGTCCTTGGACTCAGCTCGAACAGGATCACCGGAACAATACCAGCGGAGTTGAGCCAGCTGACACAGGTCACCAGCCTGCAGTTGAACCATAACCAGCTAACCGGCTCCATCCCGGGTGCCCTCTCCAATTTGAGCAGTTTGCGGAGGCTGGATCTTTCTAAGAACCGTCTCACCGGCGGCATTCCCACAAAGCTTCTCAAACTGGAACATCTCCTCTACTTCAATGTCTCCAGCAACATGCTCAAGGGCAAGATACCAGCACAGCGGCCGTTCACGACGATGGATCCCTCTTGCTACGCAAACAATCCAGGTCTCTGTGGCGCTCCCCTGCCTCCATGCTGAAGCTGCCGCTGACCCCACAGATCACATACCTCTCAAGATCCAGCGCCACATCTTCCTCTTCCATCGCCAACCACCACAATACCCTAGATTGTTTTTTTTTTTTTTTTTGAAAATGTGTGTTCGAGTCAGTTTTGAAAATTTTCTGCTGTCCTGATCCTAAGTAACTTATTGCTGGAGCTGATGCTTGAATCTTTGTCGGCCAGCAGCCTGCTGAAGATACTACCAATGCGCATACGTTCACATCCTGACCGTGTTGGCTGTTCTCATTCGTGCTTTCCGGAATGGTTCTTCCTCTCGAACTATATTCCGCGAGGAGTCACTGGCGATGGTGGAATATAAAGAGCCTCGTCATGTTCATCTCCATCGGCTCACAAAATGCAGCTCCCAAAGAGCTTCCTTGCGATTCTCTTTGTTATTCACGTTGCTGCAGCAGCAGCTGTTGCAGAGAAGAAGGTGCCTTTTATTTTCTCGTACTTCTTTGTAGACTCTGAGTTTGCTTCTTGTTTCTGCACAGGCATATGTTGTTTACATGGGTGAGAAAACGCACGAAGATCACAACGTAGTCCATGCACACGTCCACTCTTTTCTAGCTGATGCTCTCGAAAGGTGGGTCACACAGATGAATCAAAATTCTGCCTTTCTTAATACCTTTGTCGACTACAGCCACACCGAAGCAAAGAACAGCATGATTCACACGTACAAACGCAGCTTTGCAGGGTTTTCCGCCATGCTGAGTGAAGAACAGGCAGCTCGCATCAAGAGTGAGCAATTGATAATGCGAATAGGAAATGTGACTTACTTGCTTGGCACAGGTATGGATGGAGTCGTTTCAGTATTCCCGAGCAGAACCTTTCGACTGCACACAACTCGCTCGTGGAACTTCATCAACGATCTCGAAGCCTTCCAAGGCAATCAAAACAGTCTTCAAAACACTTACAATGCCTCTGGAGACGACGTTATTGTTGGAGTCCTTGATTCTGGTAATAAACAACTCCATTTTCAGTCTGATTTGAGAGACAACTTCCGCAGGTATTTGGCCTGAATCTCAGAGCTTCAACGACGACGGCATGTCACCGGTGCCAAGCAGATGGAAAGGAATATGTCAGGAGGGAGACCAATTCTCTGCACACAGCTGCAACAAGTAAGCAACGAAGTAGCAGCCTTTCCAGCAGCTTACAATCGATAAATGATGCAGGAAGTTGATAGGAGCACGCTTCTACACCGATGGATTCGATAGCAGCGACCCTGACACACAGAAAACTTTCATCAAATCGCCAAGGGACACAGTTGGCCACGGTACACATACTGCATCAACTGCTGCAGGACGGATTGTTGAGGACGTTAGCTTCCCTGGAGGCATTGCAGCTGGTGCAGCAAGAGGAGGCAGTCCAAACTCCAGAATTGCAGTTTATAAGGCCTGCTGGGACATCTGCACCGACGTAGATGTTCTAGCAGGCTTCGACGATGCCATAGCCGATGGTGTCGACATTTTATCTCTGTCACTTGGACCAGATCCTCCTCAAGTCAATTACTTCGAGGATGCTATATCCATCGGGTCCTTCCATGCTCTGAGCAAAAACATCCTTGTCTCCTGCTCTGCGGGAAATGAAGCTGAGACTTCAACAGCCACTAACATCTCTCCCTGGATACTAACTGTTGCAGCCAGCTCCATAGACCGAAAGCTCGAAGCAAACGTGGTGCTCGGGAACAAGAAGATCCTCGAGGTGAGCTTGACCAAATTCCAAATATGCTACGAGAAAAAACCGTACTATGACCCTCCCTGTACAGGGACAATCGATAAATCCAGCAGACTCCCAGTTCCTTCCTCTAGCTTTGGGTAGCACACTGGCCGCTCCTGGAGTTAGCTCTGCAAATGCAAGTGGACTTGTTAGAAAAGAAAATCTCAGCTTCACACCTTGCTTTGTCCAGCTTCTGCCATGCGAACACCTTAGACGTTGTTAAGACAAAGGGAAAGGTAGTAGTTTGCAAACAGGATGTACCTCTGGAGTCGAGAGGGCAGAAAGCCATTGAAGTGAAACGGCTAGTGGTGCCGGGATGATCGCCATCGATGAAATGACCAAGGAAATCGCTCAGCCTTTCGTAGTTCCTGGAACCATCGTTGGTGCAGTCGATGGAGGTGTTCTCGAAAACTACATAAAATCCACCAGGTCTGCTCATCACTGTACTTAATTTAATCCATATCTCATGTTGTTCCTGCTGTTCCAGGTACCCCATAGCTAAGTTTTTGAAAACCAAAACCGTCCTCAACGACAAGCCTTCTCCGAAAGTCACGATCTTCTCTTCCCGAGGTCCCAACACTCTGACTCCCGACATCATCAAAGGTATGAACTAAACTAAGCTTCCAAACGACCTGTTGGATTCAACAACTCGCTTGCTTTCGAATCTTCCAGCCTGATGTAACAGCACCTGGACTTACCATCTTAGCAGCTTGGTCACCACTTGCTACTGTCGGAGCCGGAAACCGAACGCTAAACTTTAACTTCCAATCGGGCACATCCATGGCTTGCCCGCACATAACTGGTATAGCAGCTCTCTTGAAGGCCAAGTACTCGTCCTGGAGTCCAGCTATGATTAAATCGGCTATCATGACAACAGGTACAGCTTATTGCTTACCTTGTTCTTCTTTTTGCATACTCATCAATCTGACTTCCAGCTTTTACTTACCTTGTTCTTTTTTTTGCATATTCATCAATCTGACTTCCATTTTCCAGCTGGGATTGCTGACAACCGAACAGCCTCATCCTGAACACTTTCACGAACACAATTGCCAAACCCCTTCGACTTCGGATCCGGGCATGTCAATCTAGAAGCTGCAGTAGATCCAGGATTAGTGTATGACACAAGTCGGACGAGTACATCAGTTTTCCTCTGCGGGCTGAATCCATCATCAGGGAACTTAAAGAACCTCACCATCGCAAATTGTCCGTCCAAAACGATTACTCCTTCGAGTCTTCAACTATCCATCCATTGGTGTTGCGGACCTCAAAGGTGAAGCCTCTGTAACCAGAACCGTGACCAACGTTGGAGCAGCTCCATCTTACTATACAGTCAAAGTGCAGCCTCCACCCGGGAGTAACGGTCTCGTCTACCCATCCAACTCAGGTTCAGCCGTCCACTCGAAAAGAAGTCATTTACAGTAAAGCTCAGCGTTAAGAAGAAGTCAAGGACTTCGTGTTCGGGTCTCTAACTTGGACGATGGGAAGCATTTTGTAAGGAGCCCGATTGCTGTCAATGCTACCGAGGCCGGCTACTAAGCTTCTGCTCGTCCATGTTTCCCTGTTCCCATAAGCTGATAAGAGATGTAGGCAATCATAGGAATTGAGACGGCGAAATCAAAACGTCGCTTTCTGACTTGTCCGTAAACCGTTTGCTTTTCTGTTCTCGCAGCTTCCCACATGGCTTAAGCACAAGCTCGTACGCAACCAAATCCAAACCTCGTCTCATTCCCCTTGTTTTAAGATCATCCCATCCCATCAAACACTTGTCTCACTATGTCATCCTTTTAGTACATTGTGATCCTGCTCCAAGTTTCAATGTGTGCCTCGTCGGCTCCTGTTGTTCACCAGACATGCAGAAAATAGACGCTACCTTATCTGCTTCTTTGAAACCTCGCTGCAAAAGGTACTCTGCAAGGTGATCCTTCAACAAAAAGCCCCTCTTCACAGCTACAACTAAAACTTCGTACTTGCTACTACCCAAGCCTTTTCCATTGAGCCTCCTGTGACTGACTGGCGCTGCAGATTCGAAAGTCTATGCACGTTACGCGCTATGCTTTCCTGTAAAAATGATCTGATCTTTCTTTTCGTATAATTAGTTTACAGCTCAGAAACTACGCAAAACCCAGTTTGTTCAGATGGAAAATATAATCGAACTTCGCGCGCCATATACCTGTTGTAAGAAGGCGGTGAGTTCAAGTGAGGATAGGACTGCAGAACTACTTTACACGCATAGTGAGTACGCTATCTTGCGCTCTTGTGAATCTTAAAACCATATATATCCGTGGGACGTAGCTCTGAACTAGCTTGTGAATCTTAAAAACCATATATATCCGTGGGACGTAGCTCTGAACTGGCTTGGGTGGCTTCAAATTTGGACTGGTCTTCAAGAGAAGATATGATCCATCAATGTCTTGAAAGCCAAAGGTTAAGGGCCAACTAGAGAAAAAAGAAAAAAGAAAAAAAAGCAACCCTTGAAAGCGGACTAGTGTAAGGATACTGCCTTGGTACTTCGATCTCGGGTAATAGATCTTGTATTTTGGACAGTACATTTTTACTGTGCTGTTCCGTGGAATATCAGACTGTCCAACAGGTAAACACTGCTGACCAGAACAGTGGAACCGCGGACAACGACCAAAATCTGCATTCTTGTATTTTCCAATCTGCACTCTTGTATTTTCCAATCTGCACATATCACGAAAAGTCACAACATTTCCAGCCAGACATCGTACCATATCAGCCATATCAGCCATCCCTTTACTTGTCAAGATGTAGCGGACATGAATGAGTCCATATGTCGAAAGCAGAAACCAGTCTGCATGTATCTAAAGGGCTCACATTTTCCCCCAGTAGACAAAAATCTACTTGGACCATGGTAGCGAAGCCTGGAACACGCATATTCGGACAGGATAAGAACACCATTTGCATAGTGGTAAGCAAATTCTGATAGACAGTTGTAAGTACCTGGAAAGCGAAAAACTTCTACCACATTTGCGACAAACGCCTCCACAGCTCCTTCAGCTCATCTAAGGAATACGACCGGAAGGCATCTCTTCAGATTTGGAAGCACCAGCTGCCTCTGGCTGCTCCAACCCGGATTGCTCCCTGCTCTTGAACAACATGCACCAGTTTTCGACTTTCTTCCGCAAGATGGTATCCTTGACGTGTCCTCGCAGCCGCCTGTACAAAGACTCAAGCTTTGCCAGATCGTAAAAGCCACAGCTTTGTCAATCTCCTTCTCCCATTCTTGTGTCGTCTCCTCCAGACTCAAGGACTTCAATTCGCTGCTTCAGTGCTGAAATCTGCCCTCTTAGTTCCTGGTTTTCCTGACTGCTTCGCTCAATGACTTCTTGATAACCTCACAACAGCCGCTTGTAGATAGCTCGTCATCTTCAGCTTCTGAATCTCCTTTTCATTGTGCAGGTGGCCAAGACGGGGTTATGCTATCAGCCTGTCCATTGCCTAAAACTCCATGCTGGCCTCTTCCCCACAATTCCTTTCAACTTGGCAGCATTTATCGACGAGAACTTTATCTGCGTGATAACGGAAGCGGGGCACAAGACAAGTCCTCCTTCCATTTTCCAAACCCAAACATTCCCTTCTTCAGTAACGCAGCATGTATGGAAGAGGCCACATTCCACTGCCAGAGTGCTTTCTCCTGTAGGAAGATTTACTTGCTTTGGAACAGATAAGCTGGCGGTCGTTCCATGTCCAAGCTGACCATTCTGACCAAGACCAACCGTCCAACACGAGCGTCTCTCATCCTGCTCCATTAGCAAAACACTGTGGAATGCCCCGCAGGAAACAGAACTGCTTGTGAGAGCTAGAACGTGTTCGTTACCACATGCACTTTGAGCACGCGTTTGCCGATGAGAGCAGTGACCTGTTTCGGAATTGTGATGGGAATTTCTTGGGGTGGACACTGACCCCAGGTCCATAGAAATCCGATTGCACAAGATATCTTGCAATCTGCAGCAATATTGAAAGCGTCTGGAAACAGAACAACACAGAATCCAACTTACCTTTGAAGGCCAGGGAAATGAAAATCCATGAGACAAGCATCAGCTGCAGAATTTAAACCATAATGGAAGGATACAAGCCCCAAGACCACACATCTCCTCCATCTTTCACGCCAAGGAACAGCAAAATCAGAATGTGAGATAGCGCTAAGCTGTGGTAAGCTCCAGCAGCAACAGAAACCATAACATGGGATTCAAGACCTGGTACCAGAGTCGGCTTCAGCTCCTCTGCCTCTTTGCCAGTGCACGGCGCCATCGCTCCAGTTGCTAAAAATACAAAGCGATCTCAGGAATTTGATTGCGTTTGATCCCGAGCTCAAAATGCATATGTTTGAGAGATTGGAATACCTGTCAGCGCCAGCGTGTGACTCTCCAGAAGCCAGCTGCCGCAGCTCATCCGTTTCCTCCATATTAGGGCTTCGTATAGCTATCGTTATAAAAAATATGTTCTCTTTAACAAATGAATAACACCTTGTTAGAAGTGGGATTTTGAGCCTGGCGCTCGGCCATCCTAACATTTTTATTAGACATCGTTGTCGTCTAGTTTTGAAGGAATCCGTTTAAGAAATGTCCTGGACCACTCGTCTCAAAGACAAAGACTGAAAGCAGCATTTATCGACGAGAACTTCATCGGCTCACTACAGGCTTGGGTTGAAAACAAACTATTGCACGGTACTTACATATTCTGTCCTTCTTTCCGTACCTGTACTACTCTCAATTGTGTTGCAAAGAACCAGCAATTTGTATCTGATTCTGTTACCACACTTCCTCCCTAAGATCATCCCGACGTTGTTCTTCCATATGCCATTATGGTCTCTCCAAATTCAACTTTAAAAGACTTATCTTCCACTTGCTGTGTCCGAAGCAGTGATATATGCCGTAGTCAAAAAATACTACGGATTAATAATTAAATTAGATTAATAATTAATAAATTAATAATTAAATTATAGCATTTTTCGACTATGGATTTAATTACTGCTCGGAAGTCATCCGTAGCCTCCTCCCACACACCCAAAAGCTCCCGTTCAAAGCCCTGTCCAGAAAATTGTAGCCTTCCTTCATGGTCTAGACTGCTCCTGCAATTCGGATTATCAAGCCATGGGCCCTTTTACTCCTTACCCCGTTCCAGTGAGTCCCGACAAAAAGAGGGCTTCCGGGCTTCCGGTTGGAGCCGGAATATTCTAAAGAATCTACCAGAATATTTTACAATATTCCTAAATATTCTTAGAATTTAGGATTTTGGCTAAGTCGGCAATTAACAACAAAAAAAATTTTAAATCATAGCCATGTTTATACTGTATTATTAAAGTTTTATTTCAACACCAAAGAGTACAATTCAACACTTGTCACTTCTTCTTACGATTGAGCAATGCTGCAATTCGTGAACCACCAGTCCTACTTGACGTCGCTATTGCTTGGGTTGGGATTTCCTCTGGCTGGATTGACTCTCCGCACCTGCTCATTTCCCAGAATTCGGCAAATAGGGACATCCGGTGCCTCTCCATATTCTCGGATTGTGATCTTCGCGAGAAGACGCACTGCACTCTCCGAATGCATGCTGGCTGCAATGTTGTAAACTTCCTCATTATCTGGCACTTCTGCTTTACCCTTCTTCTTCTTCTTAGCAGCCTCTGAATCTCCAGCAGCTTTGCGTCGTCTCTTCTTGTTCTTGGGTTCATCCTCTTCGTCACTCGACAAAGTCACTGCGCATGAGGCTTGTGTGCCTTCTGTCTGCTCCTGTGTCTCCTGTGGTAAGACATCATCCTCAACTTCTTCAACAAAGTCTGATTGTTCTTGTTGGGGTTGAACTACATCCTCTTGCTCTCCTGACCAGTCCTGCTGGCTTGCCTGTTCAACTGGAGCATCACTTGAAGGTCCTTGTTCCTGAACCACAGCCAGCTTCCTACTTCCTCTCCCACGACCCCGACGCCCTCTCTGAATTGCAGCTCTAGCTTCTGCTTCTCTCTCAGTAGGCTCCTTCATCTTCTTTTCTTGTAAACGTTGTGAAGACGCATCTACAAAAGCAATAAGGTTTAACAAAAAACTGTAATAAATGTTCAAAGATGTTTAATAAAAATTAAAAAAACATACTAGCCCTCACAGTCGGCGTGCCGACTGAGAGAGCAGTTGCTGTAAGTCGACTGGACTGGCATCAAAGGGAGTCCCAGTCGGCATGCCGACTGGGCTGGCAACAAAGGGAGGCCCAGTCGGCATGCCGACTGGGACTGGCAACAAAGGGAGGCCCAGTCTGGGACTGGGAACGAAGCAGGCCCAGTCAAAATGCTAGGTGGGACTAGAACAGTCAACCCTAGTCAAAATGCTGACTGGGGCTGGAACAGTCAACCCCGGTCAAAATGTTGACTGGATCTGGAACAGTCCACCCCAGTCGGCCTGCCGACTGGGACGGACAACGAAGTCAGTCCGAGTCGGCAGGCCGACTCGGATTTCTTGCAACTGTGAAGAGAAAAAAAGATGAACAGATCATGAAAAGATCATGAGCAGATCATGAAGAAATCAGAAAATACTCACCCCCTCAATGGAAGCCTATTGTGATTAATCCCTGGAGCCACACTTGCTCCACGCTATGCCCCCAAATGAGCCCCTGCTCCACGAAAACCTAGCCGCCCTAGCTGCCCTAGGCCCTAATTGCAAAACCCTAGCCGCCCTAAATCAATTAAAAACCAACCTAATTTCTGTAAACATATTGCATGCATGATCGCCACTTGTACATAGTAAAACTTTTTAATTTACAAAAAACCTACCCAGACGCAGTAAATTAATTTCACTCTTCTACCCAGACGCACGCAATTAATATTATTTTTAATATTTGTCAATGAAATGATTGCCTCACGACTAACAAACACATTAACCATCGTGTGTAATATGTTCATTGTCTTTGAATTTTAACTTTTGTTTGTTCCATTTTTGCTACATGGCAAGAATCAGCTACAATGGTGTTGACAAGGACTTCCCTGCAGATGAAGATGGTATTGCATTTGTCTTTGAAACAGATCTCAGGTCTGCATTTGACATTCCACCTTGGCAATCTTTTAAAGTGCTGCATTTGATGTCTGTTGTTGGTGGAGATGCTGCGAATGTTGAGGTAGAACCAGAAGGGGCAAGAGCTAGCAGTTTTGTGTATTACACACTTCTTCCTTCCAAAGGACCACTATTCCGGTTGGAGACAACAGATCGGGACAATTCTATGGTAACAATACTTCGCAATAGTCAGAGATGTAGGATTGGGAAGCAACTGGTGGTCTCGTCATCGATTCAGCAAGTTGCTGAGGTCCCAGAAGATTGCAACGGAAATGTGATTTACGAGTTGCCAGCACACGAAACAATGAAGGACAAGTACAAAGGGATGAATAGGAAGGATGGGTGTGATTACTGGACTCAACGCTGCACAACACATTGGAATGTTCCAGCTCGTGTTAGTCGCAGTTCATGTATTGGCCACATGAAATGCGTAAAGGAAACATGTCCGTTCATCAGCTTCAGTAAGAAAGCAAATGACTGCCAATTTAAGGGCACCATTGATAAAGTCCAGTTATCTTCAGATGGTAGAGTGCTTGGAATGAAGTGTGTGCATTGCAACAATGAGCCCCTTCTAGTGCAGACATGCTCCGTTGTTGCATATTACATAATTCCAGATGATATCACATGCACGAGGCTTTTCATCCATCTTGGAGAACATCAACACCCACGTAGACCACCCGAATCCATGGTCTCTAAAGACAGAGCTAAGGAGACAATCAACAAAGCAGTCGCTGCAACCCCAAGAACTAATCAACGTGTCATAGAGTTTCAAGCAGCACGCAATATAATTTTGGAAAAACTGGTAACAGATTCTGGAGATGTATCATACGACAAGGTTCTGTCAGATCTACTACCACTCACAAATCACCGCCGGTAAGCAAAAAAATTATTATTTCCTTTTGGAGATGCTTAACCTTTCCACTGTAGAACAAGAGAATGGATATCTCAGGCTAGAACAAGAGACACTCGTTTCAAAGAAGGTTACGAAGGACTTCTGCAGTTAAAGAAGAAGCTATCAATCCCATTCATACATGTTATCCACATACCCGGAATGGACCTCAACGGAGCTGAAGAGCAGCCTTTAATCTTCAAAATGACGGTTGCCGGCCCAGGATCCGGAATAGACTACATTAGAAGGTGTCAATCTGGAGGTGATCTCGAACAGCAGTGGGTGGTGCTAGACCACACATATCGTATTGATGATTGGTGTACACTGGGAATACATCTCTATGATCCATTGTAAGTATTAACATATCTATGTTTTAAAATACTTACTAATATAATGCACTTATGTTTGTGTAGTTTAAGGTCGATGGTGACACTTGCTTATGGTGACATGATCAGGGAGGATAGTGTGGCGGTGATCAAATTTTTGAACACTATGCTTCAAGTGTGCAGCAAGCAAGGACTTCATAATGTGAACTTTGCGGGGTTCATGTCAGATGAGTCAGGTGCAATTTGGTTAGCATTGCGTCAAGTTTTCAACAATGGGTCAAAGATGAGAGGAAGAGAAAGGAGTTGTTTGTTCCATTACATGCAGTCAGTGCGTCAAGTTACAAAGAAGTGGATACTTGAGGAACACAGGGAGGAGCACATGAACCTTGCACGCTCATGGCCTGCAGCACTAACCAACCAAGATAAGTTGGAACGACGAGTAATGTTGGAGTCATTTTGGGAAGGCAGGTCCAGTAACGTTAGCGCTTTGCAAACATGGCTGTCATGGTGGGCAAGACATGAAGATCATATTTCCATGACAGAGATAATTGACTTGACAGAAGATGGTGTTGCGAATGTGCCTACCACTAACAACTCCGAAGTTGTTCATGCAAGAGCACGAAGAGCAAGGCTGACGAAGCGTGTTCCTTTGTTGGAGGCAACAATGTTAGATTTAACAGATGCTGTTTTCCAAAGTGCAAAGGTCAAGGCATCATTTGAAGGGAGATATTCAGGCACAGGTCCTTCCATGGAAACTCTTCTGAAACGTGCACAGCAGAAACTTTCAGCGGGAAAATCAGTGTCTCCAACAACTTTTGCAAATCTTGTTAGTGATGAAGAGCATCTTGCAAGTCCAGAGTTTGCCTCTACAACAAATGTTCGTGTTCGAACCGTTCGTCAACCGTCAACTGGGGACCATGGGATTGATGCACTTCGTACACATAGACATGACACACAATATGCAGAACAAGTCATCCCAAATGCACGCAGGAAAAAACTCAAGTTTCAAGATGTCAATGTCACTGAAAGAGAGACGTTGATGACTCAGTGGGCCATCAGACGCATTGGGGAGGCAAGTCAGGTGAAATGTCTAGGTCTCACTCAGGACGGTAACAGCAAGTGTGGCAGACCCATAGGATATCCACATCGTGTACCGGCACCAGGATTTCACGGTAGACGGCAATATACAAATGCATTTGGGAACATTGAGTTCACTCATCAGATGTTATGGTTCTGCCCACGCGATTCTTGTTGCTTCAGACGACCATATGCAGGGATTCCTCCTGAGAGTATTCCAGAAGTTCCAGAGGTTTGGCCAGTTCAAAAAGGAACAAACTTGAATGCAAATGAGGTTGAAGCTCTTCTGAAAGCAGGATTCAAGTTGGAGGGATTTGAAGAAATGGTAGACGACAGTAGTAGCCGAATGGATCGAACACCATCACCACCAAGAGGAGAGGGAGCACATAGAGTACCAACATACCATGGACGGAGTGTGCGAACACCAACAAGAATGTCCAAGGAACATGAGAAACATTACAACCAGGCAAAGATTCTTCAAGGTCGGATCAACAACGTGGAGGTGGTTCAAAGAGGGAAGACTGAGGCCTTCATTGTCTCTGCAGGCATGCAATCTGCTAAGGTAACAATTTCTATGTTCCGTCATGCACTTGTGCAACTTTTCAGAAAGCCAAGAACTGGAGCCCCTGCCAACACATGTATTTTGTGTACACTCATGTTCTTGGATTGGACCCAACGATTACTTACTTCTTACAGAGGCGGACCCTTACTCCAGCAGAAGTGCATCGGTTATTGGTTGATTGCAAGCGCAATGTCGAACCTGCGACTTTTAAGTTTAGTCGGTATAGTAAAGTCTAGTCGGCAAATAATTAGCGTTTTTCACTTGTTGGTCGGCATTTTATATTGAAAGTTAAAGATAATCTACTTGGCAGAATATTCTAGAATATTCCCGTTTATTTGACAGAATATTCCTGGATATTCGGGAATATGCGAAAAGCCCGTTGTACGAAGCCCGGTTTTTGCTAATCCTCCGTTCCAATTACCACGAACAAGGCTCCAATATCTCGACCATCCGTCCAGCCACGCACATCCTAACCGTTAGAAATAAAACATTTTACATATTTCACCACAATGCAGCTGGGGCAGACGTTGATGATCCAGGGGCACATGAATTTTCAGGTCTTGCTGGAATGCCCAACAAATGTTTCCTTATGGACCAAATTAGAGCTCATTCAGCTCATTATTTACTCGAGACATGATATCCCAAGTCACAGGCAAGGTTGATAGTCCTGGTAGTACCAAGGTACAAGGGTGGAAGAAGAACAACGGTAGTAAATATCAATGTCGTCGAGAAGAGATGCAACAAGCTAAGCAGTATACATGTTATGACTGGGGTAACTAAAACTAATTAGTAGATTGGGGTTTATGTTAAAAAACTAAACTATTAACATAACTTTTGATTGATTCAAGAAACTTGATAAATTAATTAACATATAAATATCTAAATATTACTTTTAAAATAAATATTGTGATTTTGTGCTTGCACTTTATTAATCTCAATGAAGGTAAAACTATAGATATAAAAAATTATTTAGTTTCGCTAAACATAAATTATTTTCTAAAATCAAAATATACTGGACCCAAAGCTAAAATGATAGATAAATAAGGAAAATGATAATAAAATTTTTTATCAATCTAAAAAATATATACAGTTAATTTTATAATTTATTTTTTATTAATTATTAAATAATTCATATAATTCTTTTAATATTTAACTATATTAAAAATCAAAATGACATCCAGTATGTTACATGTGTACATCATTGATATTTTTTTTGAATAATATATTTTATATTTTAAATAATTTTTTGTTAGACATTTGAAAACTATTTAATATCATCTCTTAAAAAGTTGTTTGTAAGAAAATATGGTCTTTTAAGTTATATGTTATAGTTGCTATCTTTCTTGAATTTTGTAAAATATTTAATTTTTAAAAATTAAATATTTTAATTTAAGAACTTTATTAATATTTTTAATATTATAGTGTGATTAGTTAACTATTAAAATAAATTGTGTAAATCTTATTGTGACTTGGTACAAAAGCAAAGTAAAAGAACACAGGCAGAGTAAATAGAGAAGAATATTAAATAATAAAAGAAAAAAAACTATCAAAGATTAAAATACAAAGTGAGAAGGTCAATCCAAATGGTTTATTAAGTTTTAATGTGAATATCTAATATAATATTAAAGTTTTTTAATTATTTAATTTTATAGCTAATATTTTTAATTTTTAGTTATTGACTATTCTTATGTCATAATAACTTATTTGTGAATGTTTATTCATGTTTTTTGTGTGATACAAGTAAATTTATTACTTCAAATATTATTAAAATAAATAACTTAATACTAGAGTTTACTAGCTTATAAATCTTATAAACTTTTAGCTTGTATAGTGAATAATAAGTAATAATGCGATAACTTACTTATTACAGACTACTTAAAGAAAATAAAAACTTGGTTCTATTGTTGTTGAAGCTCATGGAGCTAAATGTTGAGAATCATTAAAAACAACATCCAACATGTCGTAAAGAGTTGGGGATTAGTCGATCTATATTATTTTTGAGTAATTATATAAAAATTTAGAAAATAGTTCTAACAAAATTTTATGATCTTTAGTAAAATGCATTCTACAATACTTTTTTGTTTTCCATATTAAGATCATAAAATCTTTTATGAAATAGTAAAGTTTCATGTATATGGGACTCATCATGCAAATTACATCGTTTCTAATTTACAATATATTATTAATGTTACAAAAAGAATGGAGCACTCCTGTACAATTCTAAACATGTCATTTTATTTATTTATTTATTTGGTCATCTAAGCTTAAAGTAATAAATATCTTATAAGTCTGAAGCTTGTACATTTCTATATAACTTGTTGACAATTTATTATTTCATAAAGATTCTTCTACCATCTTTAATAGGATGTACTTTATCTTTCATACTTGCTAAAACTTACTTATTCGTGTAGTTACTCAAAAGCACTACCGTCCCAAATGTTGTATCCCAACCTCTTTACAACATGTTGAGATGTTATTTTTAACAATCCCAACATCTTTCAGGATGTGTTTTTTAGTGATCCTAACATATTTAAGCTCCATGAGCTTTAGCAACAATAGAACCTAAGCGGTCTGTAGCAAGCAGGAAGTCATGTTAAAAGTGGGATTTAAACTCACGCCCTCAGTTTGAACCCATGCCCTCAAACAGGACCAAAAGATGCCTTACATTGCTGACCATTCTGATATTTTTGAGGGAAGTTTAGAAATTTATTCATGGGGCTAAATGCAAGTGTACATCAAACATTTCAAGAGATTTTTTATAAACCTACTCTTATTCCCATCCCCTTAAAACCCAAGCATCGCTGAGTGCCGAAGAAGAAAGTAATCGATTCAGACCTTTACGAGTCTAGTCTCTCGCCTGGATATTGTCTCGAGCTTTAATCTCTGAACCACAGCTCACAAGCACACACCAAAGCAAAAATCAAACACAAACAAACGAGGCCAAACCAATTTGCAGTAGATGCCCAAAGTAGCTTCATGACAACCACTATAGCATACCACATACACATTTATCAAGATCAAACATCAAATGCTCAAGGATATGCCCAATACACATCAGAATGACCACTTATTACAAACACACAAACCTCTTCGTAAACAAGGGCAGTTGCCCTCTTAAAAGATACCCATTAGACCTTAGAGCATCCCTTGCAAACTGTATAGCAAATGCCCATCAAAGAGGAGTAACACCATAACAGAATAACCATATTCGTTTCCAAGCATGAGAGCCTCATGCTTGGGGTGTGCTAGGCTCAACACACACGTCGACAAGCCATAAATGGTGGCTCCTTACCACCTCAAACATGGGGCCGCACTTCCACTAGTAGCTCAAATCCCGGGAAGCCGACTCAAAAAGATGCCACTACTGCAACCAGTAAAGGCAATGAAACGTGATACGCAAATACCTGAACCAACAAAGTGTATAACTCTTTCTAGACCATTCTGATATTTTTGCCCTTTAGAAGATACAATTAAAGAGACGCAAAAGTAAAAGATTATTCGGTATAATTTTTTGTTTCTTTATTTGTAAAACTTTAGACACACTGGTTCAGAGCCAGCTTTATATGAGCTCGGGCTGCCGGAGGCTTCACCCGAACTCACCCTTAAGTATCCAGATGTCATACCTACTCATTCACATTTCCTTCTCTTTGTCCTGGAGAGGGAGTGAGTACCTCCAAGAAACTTAGCCTAAGCTGGTTTGTGTATATCTGAAACTTACGCCTAGACTTTTTGCATGCAAGCATGCATGTTGCGAGGACATTACTGACCTGTTTTGTGAAAGACAGATCTTTACCTTGTCCATTGCTTTCCAGAATCCCTATGGTGACCACTGTGAGCTTGGCCGCTGTAGATGCACCCGTAGCGAGAAATCTCCTGTGAGGAGTTGCTCTGCCGTTGTGTGCCCTGTGAATATTGCTCTCTGGCGGCTGGACACTCGAGGAAAAAGTGCTGAAACGTTTCGTCTTCGGCATGGCATCTGGAGCACCTGGCATCTTCAATCAATTTTGCCAATTGCTGCTAATGGACAGAAGGAAAATTTGTTGTACTGGGTCTTTGGTTCAAATCAAAAGACAAAGAATGAAAGAATGAAAGAATGAAACTTTAGATGTTTGTCCACCAGTCGTCTCCATTCCACAAACTTGAATAGATCCCCATGGGCTGGCTCTTCAGGAAGGGAATGCATATCGCTTCGTTGTTCTTGTAAACACGAACTGGAACATCATAAGAAAAACAAAAAGAAAAGAACATAAAAATGTGAAACATGATCTGCTGCTGATTCCACAAGAACGCGTATGTGTGGAAGTCCCTTGTGGGGTCGAACCAAAGATCGATTTGCTGCTCCTGTTGTAAGCATAGAAAGCCACTTACCAGATGCTTTGTCGAAAACAAGATGCATTTCTGTGCCTCCACTGATACTCTTGGTTTGATCAGTTTTGATCGATGTCACATCTGTCTTTGGAGGCAGCCGAGCAGAAGATGAAAATGCCACAAAGAATACCAACAACAATGCCGCCCTCAAGCAGCCAGCCATTTGCGCAGAGAGGGGTAATAGCAGAGAACAGAGAAATGTATGAAGGAGCTGTGTGTAGAAGGAAAAATGCACTCACAGCTGAATCTGAATCGCTTGAATCGATGACGAGGAGGAGGCGAAGAACACTGAGGCGATTTTATAGCGGCATTCTTGGGACAAAGATCATTTTCTTAACTATCAATCGTGGCGCTACCTTAACCGTCGGAGTCGTGACACTATTTTAACCATCGCTATCTACCTTTAAGGTTTGGATAAAAAGTCTCTTTTCTTTTTTTTTTTTCCTAGTTTCTTCAACAACATAGTTCGACCTTCAATTTGGAAGAGGTGTAACTAAAGCTAAAACCTCGTTAGAGATTACACCACCGCAGAATTAAAAGTCTAACATGCACATTTTCTTCTTTTTTAAAATAAAAAGGAAGAAGAGAAGAATTACATTATAACTGAGTCTGAGTTCTTATTTCAACAAGAAGAGCGGCCAGAGACGCCGCCAGGCGTGAAATTGGATGCTTTGCATGAAAAATGCGAGAAAAAAATGGGTTAATAGGTTTCAACACGAAGAACCTTGCCCTCGATTTGAACATTGGTCTGTACGGATTTTCTCAAAACAGACACGCACAGAGAGAGAGACATAAGGGAGTTTGGGAGTTAGGAGTTAAGAGAGGGAACAGAACGATCCAGGATCAGTTTGGATTTCTATTATGTTTGAAATCCTTATGGAGGTCATTTGTGTACGGTAACCGCCGAAATCAGTGTGCTAACAATAAGAAAGCATCGTGTATGGCTACAAGTTCGCACATTTGCGCAGCAACAATTTGGCGTTCGACGAACCCGATCAATCGGGTGCGAAGCCGGTCGGGCTCTGGCCAAAAGATTTCGCATATGTTCTTTGGAAGAGCTAGCTGCAAGCAAAGCTTTTCTCTACGACGGGACTTACAGCGTGAGGCAGAGCCTTGACGGAGTAAGGAAGCTCTACACCCAGTGGAAGGTTGTGGCCCCAGCTTGTCTGGCCTGCATATCCTGCAAGATCCATGCGGCAAAATGAGTGTGCGATTCAATGATATCTATAATAGTTATACTTAGAGCTTGCGGGGAGAACCGACGGTGAAGGGGGTGGTGCTGTACGCCATCTCTTCTTAGGTCGCCTAGGCTCTGCGGCCTTCTCCAAGACTTTGCATCTTTCGTCATCGTCGTCTTCTAAAGTTGGGGAAGGGTGACAAGGAAAGCTGTTACGATGCCATCTAAAATTTACAAAAGGAATACACATGTTGAACACGGAGCTCACCCTACTCTTGTTCATGTTGCCGTCAATCCATGCATCACGATTTCCTGTTGGACTTCTAGATCGCGGGGGGCTACCACCACGAGAGTTCCTGTCAGGGGACGTTCCTCCTCTCGGACCACATTTTTAACGTGGCCTGCGAGGAGATTTAGTCTATATCAAACCTCCAGCACGAATGTGTTTCTGCAGCCGAAGCTTTTTCCATTTCACCCCGGCATTCCTGCAGCTAGCAAATCCCATTTTTTCTCGCATTCTTCATGCAACGCATCCAATTTCACGCCTGGCGGCGTCTCTGGCCGCTCTTCATGCTGAAATCACACGCAAAAAGAACTCAGACAACAACAAAGCAGCTCTGCAGAAGGATGAACTTACATGGTATTCGTCCGAACGCCTCGGGCTGGGTGTGTGGGCAGGCGAGCCTCGCGGCACTCTGTAGACGTACACCATCTTTCTGGAGGAGAATGCTCATCCTCCTCCTCATTCCGTAGCGCCTCGCGAGCCCCCATTGGTTGGCGGCGGCGGCGGCGGCGGCGGCAGCGGCCATGACCTATTGCCACATGACTCATGTACTGGTGCCCTTCAGTATCCAGCATAGACGACTATCCAGCGCGGACGACTTCCTCCTGAAACCGAAAGCCCAAAAGTTGACCAGCAGCCTGAGTTCTTTTGAGCGATCGACGAGACTGTGAATGAGAGTTCCTGACTCTTCTCCAGAACCAAGGCTGGTCTGTTCGCTCCTGACTGCCTGCTTGAACTCGCTCAGTTCAAAGGTGTTGCATTGCTCCAAAAATCCCAGAAACACCACTTCAGGGATGCTTCCAGCTCGTCCTCATCCCCGTAAGCGTAATCATACACCAGTCGAGGTATGGATCTCCCTCCAGAAATTGATCTCTTTTATTGAGCGATTTAAGCACAGTTCATATTTCAGATGACTTGTAAACGTGTCAACTGCAGGACAGAAAAACAAACCCAGACTTCCACAAAACGAGTAGCTGCGCTGGACGAGTGTCCTTCATCAGGCTCTTGCGCAGAGAACAACGGTACAGAACTCGGAGAGGGGCTCTTCCCCTTTTTATATTGCTGAAGATGCATCTTGAACTCAATGTTCAACTTGTTTTAACTAACCTATTAATTATATTAATGTAAGTAATTACATATTTTTGTTTTCTGTTTTTCTTTCTTTTTTTTTGTTTTTTGTTTGTTTTGTTTTTTTCTTTTTTTTTTTTCGTTCTTTCGTTTTTTTTTCGTTTCTATCTAATCAACGGGTTTTTTAAACATTAAATGGACAGGGTATAAGTCCAAATAATAGTTTTGAGGTGCTCCAGCGGGTATTCCACCTGGTAGGCGATTGAAAAGCCTTGCCACCGGAAAAGCTATTCGATACACACCAAACCTATCACAAGCAGGTCCGTTAAAGCCAATGCCTTCTAGAATTTGAATCCAACGTTTTGCTTGCAGTGGTCTAATTGTTGACGAATGAAGATTAGCAGAACCAAAAGAGATTCCTCTTACAGGAGCAAGTCCATGGTTTCTATCCCAAACTAGTGCCAACATTTGTTGAGTATCATCACTTCTGAAATCCCACCGTTTTAAGGCCACATAATACTCCACTGTTGGGCAAGCAGCTCCCAGATAATAAGCTGCCAATTCACATAGGTCGCTTAACTGCTGAGAAACTCCAATCTCTATAATAATTGCAGGGTATTCCCTGAAATTCTGAACCTGGATACCCCAACCTGGAATCTTCACAACCACATCGCTCTCGTACAAAGTGAGCTGACCGGGATTCTGAGATCTCATATCTAAATCAACGAAACATGTGAGATAATGATTCGGACCATCTTGTTCCCAAAAGAGTCCAGCTATTGAAGCAGAAGCACCACCATGAGGAGCACTTGCTATTTCCTGTGCAAAAAGAAAACCTTCTTCCAATTTGAACTTAATTCCAAGGCCTTTCCGCTTCTTCTCTGTTGTCAGTTGCTGGAACAGATGAATACTGCATCTCCCTATATTTAAGTCTTCTTCCTTCAGAATCTTCCATATCTTCTGATGTATGTGCCCGTAGTGTAAGAACGTTTCGAACCCTGTGCAAAGCTCATCCGAGCATCCCCTTGTCGATTGCCCTAGATAGGGTTCAGGTTCAATTTCATGGCCTAATAAAGCCATATTGCCTTTAAACAACTCGTAAAACACAGATAATAAGGATTGCATTGAAATAGTCTGTCAGCAAAATAAAACAGACTGGCTCATATCTAACAAACTTACGGGTATGAAGTTTTCTTGTCAAGAAAAACGAGTGCGTTGGGGGAGAAATCTGAAGGAAATACTGCTGTTCAGGCTTATTGAAGCTGTAAATCTCTTGTTGTTCAAACATAGACAGAAGACTGCATGGAAGATAAAGCAAATATCCTGCAACCATAAAAAGCCATATTGCCTTTAAACAACTCGTTACAGTGGTTATGAGGAATCCTGCAGCATTATAACAAGGATTGCATTGCAATAGTCTGTCAGCAAAATAAAACAGACTGGCTTATATACGGGTACGAAGTTTTCTTGTCAAGAAAAACGAGTGCGTTGGGGGAGAAATCTGTGTGAAGAAAATACTGCTGTTCAGGCTTATTGAAGCTGTAAATATCTTGTTGTTCAAAGATGCAGACAGAGGACTGCATGGAAGATAAAGCAGATATCCTGCAACCATAACAAAGAGATATTTATTAGTAGCAAATAGCCAAAAAAACAACCAGATAGTCTACTACGAGATACCGAGCAACAGACCTGATGGCTAAAAAATTAGAAAAAAAAAAAAAAATGAGACTTACTACATACAATGTGAGAATGGGTGATCCGAGTAGTTCACTCAAAATAACAGCAGTATGACAAACCTCCATACTGATTGTAATAAAACAAGAAACGCACAAAAGATGAACCATAAGTCAAGGTTAAGCAAACAACTTACGAAGACAGAAGAGTCTCTGGCTGCTATCAGCGACTCCCGGACACACTGCTTCCAGCTTAGTTTTAGCTTCTGCAATGACTTCAAAGCCTCGGACGGAATTGTTATTTCCTTGAGCAAATCTCTCTACATCTCCGCCATTAGTGGAAGTAGATTCCAGCAAGATTAATTATCCATCGCAACCTGGTGATAACATCGAGTTACATCGAAGATCAGACAAGCTCAGAAATCTACAAGAGAATCTGGACAAGAAGCTCATTACCTCAACAAAGCAATCAAGGAAATGCAAACGTAGAAGACCGACTGGGATCGTTGGGTCTTTTGCCGTGCTGCTTCTACTGCGCTTTTGATCCGAGCATGACAGAACGTGTGCGGCTGGGCTTGTGGTGGACTGTTTTATTTAAAGTTACTGTAGCGTAGCTGTGGAATGAACCACTTGAACTAACAAAAGAACAAGTTGCTGCAATGAAAAGCATGAGAACAAAATGCTGCTTGAAAGCCATGTGCTGGATGAAGCGAGGGACAGAAGCTGGCTTTATATATAGTAGGCTGCTGAAGCATTGAAATGTTCCAGTGGAGTATGGCAGACTGCGAAACTGGAAAATGTTGAGGAAGCTGCACATTAGGATATATAGAAAAAGAATCTGGAGCAGCAAGGCAGATACATATAAGTCAGAAACACTGTGTTAACAAAAGAAGAGACAACCTATTCAAAAGCCACTAGTGTCAAACTTCTTATGTTGTGAGACCGTTGTAGATTGCACAGGGGTGGATTTAACATAATCAAGCCCCGGCTAATTGCTTTTCTTGCACAGGAAGAATTTGGCGCACAACGTTCCGTTGAAAATAGTTTTTCAACCTGATGAACAAAACATTATCAAAAGTGAATACAAATTGCGAAGAACAACCTTATAAAATTACCAGGTCTATAAGCTCCAATACAATGTGCTATTTAGAAACCAAACAATTAAACAAAAAACTTACCTGATTGAAGGGAGCTTCATCAACGAAGAAATTCTTAAAGTGGAAAAATGTAAGAAAGAAATTTAAGAAAAGGAATACGAGTGATCTGCCAGGCTGTGGAAGCACATTGCGTTCCAACAGCTAGAACCTCCAAAAAAGAGTCTGCTAAGGAACAGATAGTGAATTTTTTCAATCTGGAATAACAGAAATACCTGAGCAAGACAAAATTGCTGATTCGCCAACATCACAACTGCTTAGTTTCTGGACCCAGGCCACAAGAGGACCGTACCAGAAGACTGTAGCGATCTCCCCACTTTGTAGGACTACAAGAATGAGAACTGCACAAGCAAGACGTACATGAATCACAAAGGGAAAATCTGTGCCCTAATTAGGGCTTCCCCTGTTCCGCCCTAAATTTCAAGAATGGAAGATAAGGAAAGGGGTCTGCATTCTTCTCCTCGTGTGGTCTGCTTCAGGCGCTCTTCCACAGGAGCAGGCATTTGCACCCGCAATGTGCAGTACCATGGAAGATCAGCAAATGCAGCTGTGGCGCCAATGTTCCTGGACTCGTTTGTAATGCGCTGTTCTGTTCCGCGAGGTAACCCATCAGCTTCGCAGAAAGTATGGCTCAACATCTTGAAGGTCCCATTGCCTCTCAAAATCCGATACACACCGGCAGCAGGAGCAGGGGTGGTAGCCATTTCTCATGATGCTTCTAGCGTCAAAAATTCTGCCAAAGTTTGGAGCGGGCTTCCAACAGAAATTTCAGAGGAACAGCTTCTGCCTCGGCTCCCACTCACAGGTATCGCTGGTTTGCAAGAGACGGAGGAAGTTGCTATCATCCTGTAAATTTTTCCAGCGTCATTGCTCATTAGGGAGCTTCTAATCCATCATGCAGGTACTGGATTTCGATTGGATTATCATCACATCATAGTAGATTACGAAGACGCCGTGGAATTAGATGCAGCTCCAAAATTTGGTCCCCCGGGCTTCCAGGATTTTGCTGCCGTTCTTCTTCAGTCGGTGTTAGGCACCTCTACGTACAATCTAGAGACCCTCACAATACCACCCGACCTCCCGAGCTGTCTCTAGTCTCCACACGCTGCTCCCAAGAAAGGCTTCCAATAATAATGTGCCCTTAATTCTCCATTACATTTAGGTATAGCTCCTTAAGAATATTCTAGCTTATACCTTTTGGATGATATTTTTTGATTCGTTATATGGGTCATAACAATCCTCCCCCATTAGCAAGTCCTTGTCAAGGGCAGTATAACTTACTCAATTGGTCATGTATCATTAGCCTTGTACATCCACAAAGATCTACTCGGGACTTGTTCCTTGTGAGTACTCTCTTTTAACTGGTTAACATAAAACACTGGTGCACCTCACTCCTTCTGGCAGCCGTAATCGATATGCCACCTTACTGATACGCTCCAGAATCTTATAAGGACCTGAGTACCTGGGAGACAACTTATCATTGCGTCCCTTCCGTAAGGCACAACTGTGTTCCGCCTTACATGTGTGGCAAATACCACTCGGAGATATACATAATCTCCCACCTGAAACTCTCGGAAGCTTTTGTGCTCATTAGCAAACTTGATAGCTTGGCTCTGAGCTGCTTGTAAGTTCTTTTTGCACAAACTCTGAATGTTTTCAAGTTCAACACTCAGATCTTTAACTTCCTCATCCATGTTGCCTTGAGCCTTCTTACTTGCTAAACCGAGCTCAAAAGCTATCTTGGAATGTCGTCCAAACATAGCATAGTATGGACTCATTCCAATGCCACTGTGCTGGCTGTTATTATAAGCAAACTTGAGGAATGGAATATACTTATCCCACTGGCCTTCCTTCTGGTTAATAGTGCACCTTAGCATATCTTCCAGAACTTGGTTCACCCTCTCTGTTTGCCCATCTGTTTCGGGATGATCTCCACTACACAGCTTAAGCTTCACTTCTATGCACTTAGAAAAGCCTCTCCAAAAGCTAGAAGTCTTGGACTATACAAATATCATCTGAAATCCGTGGATAGGAAATACATGTTGTAAATACATCGTAGCCAGCTCGGATGCATTCACATTCTTTCCCAAGGGAACTAACTTGACAAACTTTATCAACCTGTCCACAATGACCCACACATGTTCATTCTGCCTCTGTGTCCTTGGCAAATGGGTGACAAAGTCCATAGAGATACTGCCCATCGCCTGTCTGGAATAGGCAATGGTACTAATAGCCCACCTGGTTTCTCCCTGGGCACCTTTACTTGCTGACACTTGTCACAAGTCCTGCAGTACTCTATGATATCAGCTTTCATATTCCTCCAGTAGAACCTCCTCTTGATCAACTCATACGTTTTCCTCCCCCCAAAATGACCAGCCTCCGGGCGATCATGATGAAAATATAGTACCTGTTGATCAAATGGTCCACACGAGGAAGGTACACACGGCCATTGTAGTACAAAACCCCATCCTGAAATGAGAATGGTGGCTCTAGCTGTCCTCTGAGCTCCTGCACCTCGGCGTCTTGTGCTTGAGCATGTTGAACTACTTGGCTAAACTCATTGACCGTCCTTGTTAATGCATTACATAAGCGTGTTTGGAATTCTCCCACTACTGTGGCTCTCCTAACGCGTGACAAAGCATCTGCCACCGCGTTAGTCTTTCTGCGCGATGCTCAATAGGAAATTCGCCAAACTCCATGAGCTTAACCATCCAACGAGCTTGCCGAGAGTTTAACTCTTTCTGTGTGAACAGATACACCAAAGGCTTGTGATCTGTAAACACCTTGAAACTTGCACCATAAAGATAGTGCCTCCAAACTCGTAATGCATTAACAATAGCCAGTAGTTCTTGCTCATACGTTGAGTACCGTTGCTCTGCAGGATTCAAAGTACGACTCTCATAAGCAATAGGCCTTCCCTCTTGCATAAGTACAGCTCCAATGGCCACTCCACTGCATCACACGATACCTCATAAGGCTTAGAGGGATCTGCAATACATAAAACTGGTGCACGTACCAAAGCTTGTTTCAAAGCTTGGAAACTGCTCTCCTCTGAAGCACTCCATGCAAAGGGAACGTCTTCCTTAGCAACCTAGTTAACGGGAAGCTTTCTTGGCATAATCCTTGACATACCGTCGGTAATAACCAGCCATGCCCAAGAAACTCCATAACTCTTGTGCATTGCTAGGAACTGGCCATTGCTCCACCACTGCCACCTTCTGTGGATCAGTCTTCACTTCACTTGGCGTCACAATGTGACCCAAATACTCCACTTCGCACTGAGCAAATGCTCTTCTTTGCATAGAGCTTGTTCTCCCTCAGCAATTGAAGAACTCTCCGCAAATGCTCCACATGCTCCTTCATATTCTTACTGTAAATAAGAATATCGTCGAGGAAGATCTCCACAAAATCATGCAAGCAGTCACCAAACACCTCATTCATCAACCGAGTGAATGTGGCTGGGGCATTTGTTAAGCCAAACGGCATAACAGTGAACTCAAAATGCCCGAAGCTAGTGTTGAAAGCAGTTTTGTAGATATCTGCCTCCTTCACAGCAATCTGATGATACCCGCTACGCAAGTCTATCTTGGTGAACACTCTGGCTCCACCGAGATGATCCATGATAGTATCCACACGTGGCATGGGCATCCTGTCCTTCACTGTTTGCTTGTTGAGAGCTCTGTAGTCTATGCACATCCTCATGGTGCCATCCTTCTTCCTGACAAGCACTTGCTCGGTTGTATGAAGCCATATTCCAATAGCTCCATCACTTGTCTCTTAACCTCTTGCTCCTCAGCATGGCTCAGTCGGAACGGCTTATGGTAAATGGCTTTCGTACCCTGTTCCAACACAATCTCATGCTCCACACCTCTTGCAGGTGGTAAGCCATGAGGTAGCTCAAGGGAAGACATCAGCAAATTTCTCAAGGACAACTTGCACAGCAGCCTCGCCCAATGTGACATTAGAAGAATCTAACTCACGTATATACATCAGAAAGACTTGATCTTCTTTATTACGGAGATATTTCTTCAAATACATAGTAGAAAGATACTTGTTTGGAGACTCAAGCCTTGTTCCAAACCAAGTATCTTTCACTCCACTGTACTCAAGCTTCACTCGCTTGATGCTCCACTTGATCTCAGGATCCACACGCTCTAGCCAGCTCATCCCAAGGATGAGGTCCACACGCGCTAGCTCCGCAAGGAAGAAAGTCTCCACCAGCTGAGTTTTGCCAACCGTCAGCTGTAACTCCTCCACACAAGCATTCCAGCTCTGTGTGACAATAGCTGAGCCCTCAATCTCGTATTGAGGCACAGTCTTCATGGGCAAGCTGCACTCCTGTACTAACTTTGCTGATACAAAGTTATCGCTATCCTATCCGCTATCCAAGAGGATTCGCACTGAACGTTCACCAAGTTGTCCCTCCACCACAAAAGCACGTGTGTGTGGCTCCTCCCGTGCCATGCAGTTTACCTGTCGAGCAAGAACAGACAAAAATTTACCTCATGGTTTAGAACTATCTCCCCTTGTGTTTTCTCCACGCCATCTCCTGAAGCTTCTTAGGTGTCTCATTGTCCTTGTCACCATTGAACCCCTTGCCCTTGGCTTGTTCCTCCTGGGACAATTGGCCTTCCAGTGTCCCACCTCTCCACATAGTGGCAACGTTCACTATAACACCTTGACAATCTTCTTAGGCCGATTGTCGGTGCGATAAGAACTAGAAGCTACCAGCTTGGACTTCGGCCTAGCACGATGGCTATTCCCTCTATACTCCTAGTGCTCACGAGGACTTGGAGAGGTGCTCCTACCACGCTTCTTGCCATGTCGCTCATTCTCCTTAAACACCTTATCCTCTTCATTTAGCAAGCGAGCATATTCAAATAGCTCCTCCAAAGTCTTGGACTGAATCACCGAGTTAAGATGTCTACGCAAGTTAGCACTTCGCAGCCCATCTACAAATAATCCTTCTGCTGGTTGACAGACACGTTAGGTACACGGCAAAGTAATTGACTTAATTTCTCAATGTAATCGTCCAAGGTCATCTTCCCTTGCTCTAAATGTTGTCACAACCCGATGCAGGATACAGGTTTCCGGATACAGGATACAGGATGCAGGATTTCGGATACAGGATACGGGTTACAGGATATGCCTGCAGGATATTCCTACAGGATATACCTATAGGATATTCCTATAGGATATGCCTATAGGATATGCTACAGGATATGCCTAGAGGATAAGGGACACTATTCTTAGCTCATGACTAGATTAGACTCATGACTAGATTAGCTTGGAGTTGTGAGCATAAAAGCTCCGACCTAATTGTTGTACAATCAGTTACTATCAACACCAGTCTTCTACGATCATCTGTCTTGTCTTTTCTTGTCTTGTTCCTGTTGCTCCTCCTCCTCCTGTTTCCTATCCTGCTCCTGACCGTCCTGCTCTGTCTTGTTCCTGGATCCTGTCCTGCTCCTGTCTTGTTCTTGGATCCTCTTGATCCTGTTGCTCCTGGATCCGTCCTGTTCCTGTTCCTGTTCCTGTCCTGCTCTCGGTCCTGTTCCTGAGTCAAGCCTTCCTGTTCTCGGAATCCTACTTCCTGGTTCCTGGATCGTGGCTTGACAGTTTGATAGTAACTGCTTTCATAGCTCTTCGTTTCCAGCTACTTTTTTTTCCTTGATTCTTTTCCTTCGTTTTTCTCCTTTCTTTCTTTCATAGATCATGGCTGATTTTGAGCACTTTCAACGCGAGCACCAAATGTTGCTTCATGAGCTGGCCACTTTGCGCCAAGTGGTCACCGATCTGCAAGGCTCCACCCATGCGGCACATGCAGCTGCTGATGCATCCTCCAAGGCTGCTGCGCAGGCTCTCTCTCAGGCATCGGTGGTTCCTTCTTCATCGAACTTTTCTCCGGAGCCGAAGATCAGCATGCCAGAGAAGTTCAGTGGCAACCGTGCCGATTTCCAAGGTTTCCTGAATCAGATCCGGCTCTTGATCCGCATGCAACCACGCCGCTACTCGACGGATGCACAAAAGGTTGGCCTTTTGGCATCCTTACTAAGTGGATCTCCACGAGCTTGGGTTGCTCCCTTGCTGGAGCGTGACGACCCATTGATGGAAGACTTTGAAGGTTTCGTGGCTGCCTTTGAAGCCTGCTTTGGAGATCCTGATAAGTACCGTTCTGCATGCACAAGTTACGGAGGCTCACACAAGGATCCAGACCAGCTTCCGTTTATGCATCCGAATTCCAGCAATTGTGCACGAACATTCCATGGGACGAGACTGCATTGATCGAACATTTCCGTTTTGGGCTGAGGGATGACGTGAAGGACCTTCTCCTTACGTTACCGGATGCTCAAACGTTAGCGGAGATCATGCAACAGGCCGTTCGCTGCGACAACCGTTTGTTCGAGCGCCGTCAGGAAAAATTCCGTCAGCAGTTCCTGCCAGCCAATCCTGTAGCCGTAGCACATGTTCCTACGACACCTTCTGGAGCAGTTCCTATGGAGGTTAACAATCCAAGCGTGGCCCACTTTCAACTGCTGAGAAGCAACGTCGACGGGGTGAGAACCTATGCTTGTATTGTGGTGCAGCAGGACACAAGGTGGCGGAATGTCCTAATAAAGCCAGGAAGTTCAAGACGCGTGAAGCCGAAGCTGAAGTTCAGTCGGAAAACTTCAATGTCCACTTCGTCTAGGAGCCGCGAAGTTGGACGTAGGTGCAGGCTCCATTGGTGCTGCTCATACCATTCCATCACTCAAGTTTCCTGTACACATTCGCCTCAATAATCGAGAGCTCAAGGAGTTTGCCCTGTTAGACACTGGTGCAAATGCATGTTTCATGGATGACACTTTTGCAGCTCAGCATGGCATTCCGGTGGTGAAGTTGAAGCGTGCAGTTCCTGTAGAGGTGGCCGATGGTCGTTTGATTGCTTCTGGCGCAGTTACCCACGCTACCACACCTCTCTCTTGCAGTCATGGTGCATTCAACTTCAACTTGATCAAGACTCGGTCGACTCCCATCATTTTTGGCATGCCATGGTTCGTTGTTGCAAATCCGCAGATCGACTGGAGGTCTAGGACGCTCACGTTTTCCTCTCCAGCAGCCAGGATCAATCCTGTACCTTCCTGCGTGCAGGATACATCCTTGGTGTCTGAGGCAGTACAAGCTACAGGATTGACCGTGCCTGTTCCTGTACCAGTGTTGAAGACTCCTCCTCGACAGGATTCACCTCATGTCAGTTCCTCAGCACATCCGCAGGTTCTCTCCACTCCTGTAAGTTTGCGGATTCCTGTACAGGGTTCTTCCAATCCTGTATCAGTGTCGAAGGTTCCTCCTCAACAGGATCCACCTCCTGTTGGTTCGTCAGCACACTCACAGGCTTCCTCACTCCTGTGCAACCACGGACTTTTGTACAGGATTCTTCAATCCTGTACACTCGTCAACATCCACACAGGTTTCTCCCAATCCTGCCTCCTTTTGTTACTTGCCTCTGTTCCACCCCCAAGATCCTTCCTCTTTTTCATCACAGCTCCCTCCTGCTCCTCTCCGAGTTCTTACCACTACCATGCATGAACTTACCACTGATCCTGCTCCTTTCCACCTTTTTGCCTTTCAAGTAACTCCTACGTCCTCTTCTACCTTTCCTGTGTCTGACTCTCCTGTTTTTCAATCTCCTTCGCCTACTCCTTCTCCTTCTCCTCCTTCTTCTCTACCATCCAAGTACCACGACTTTAAGGACGTTTTTGACAAGCACAAGGCTACAGTTCTTCCTGTTCACAGGTCCTACGACTGTCCTATTGATCTTGCAGAAGGAAAGACCCACCGTTCGGACCGATTTACGCATTGTCACCCACAGAGTTGGAGGTTCTTCGCCAGTACATCGAGGACAACTTGGCATCCGGCTTCATTCGTCACTCAAAGTCCCCTGCAGGAGCGCCAATCTTCTTTGTCAAGAAGAAGGATGGGAGCTTACGTTTGGTTGTGGACTACAGGGGTTTGAATCAAGCTACCATTCGGAATCGGTACCCGTTGCCATTGATCCCGGAACTTCTCGATCGGCTGCGAGGAGCAAAGGTGTTCACGAAGATCGACTTACGAGGGGCCTACAACCTTGTACGGATTCGTCCCGGCGATGAGTGGAAGACTGCCTTTCGTACAAGGTATGGACACTTCGAGTACACGGTGATGCCTTTCGGCCTTACCAATGCCCCAGCCGTGTTCCAAACATGGTGAACGACATCTTTCGTGACTTCTTGGACCAGTTTGTGGTGATCTACCTCGACGACATTTTGATTTTCTCCAAGGACCAGGCGGCACATGACAAGCATGTACGGTTGGTTCTACAGCGGCTTCGTGAGCATGGCTTGTATGCGAAGTTGGAGAAGTGTTTTTTCGATAGGGATTCTGTGGAGTTCTTGGGCTACATCGTCTCTCCTGCTGGCGTTTCCATGGACATGCACAAGGTGAAGACCATCGTGGAGTGGGAGAGGCCCAAGTCTGTACGAGATGTACAATGTTTCCTTGGCTTTGCAAACTTCTACAGGCGTTCATACAGGACTTCTCCAAGCGTGTACTTCCACTCACGGAACTCACCAAGCGCACAGAGGTTTTCTCTTGGTCCGACAAGGCGGAACATGCATTCACAACACTCAAGGACACCTTCACGACAGCTCCGATTTTAGCACATCCTGATCCTTCTCGTCCTTTCTTCGTTGAAGCAGATGCCTCGGATTTTGCAGTAGGATCCGTCCTATCGCAAGTTGGAGAGGACAAGTTGCTTCATCCTGTAGCTTTTCACTCTCGTAATTCCTGTCGGCGGAGATCAATTACGAGATTCATGACAAGGAACTCAAGGCCATTGTGGATTCGTTTGAGGAGTGGCGGCATTTCCTGGAAGGTGCTGCACATCCTGTACAAGTTCTTACGGATCACAAGAACCTGGAGTACTTTCAAACGGCTCGAGTTCTCAGTCGGCGACAGGCTAGGTGGGCGGAGTTCCTATCACGTTTTGACTTCGTCATCGTCTACAGGCCCGGTTTTCGGAATGGCAAGGCGGACGCATTGTCTAGGCGCTCTACCTTGCACCAAGCCCGGGCGATCCTGCATTTGACTGTCAAAGGCAAGTGTTGTTGGGTCCTGATCGATTCCGGCTTGCGGCACTGCAGGTTCATCAGGCTCCAGCAAATTCAACTCTCCAAGACGTCCGTTCGCAGTTGGCTACAGACGACTTGGCAAAGAATGTTTCTCACACATTCATCCTGACGTTGCAAGTTCCTCTTCCTCCAGTTCCCGTCCAGACTACAACCTGTTCACCATACAGGATGGACTCCTGTACCGGGAAGGTCTCCTGTACGTTCCTGTGTTTGCAGGACTCGTGTGGTACAGGATTGTCATGATACCCGGCTACAGGACATTTTGGTGTGGCCAAGACAGTTGAGTTGGTGACTCGCAACTATTGGTGGCCTGGGTTGCGGGTTTTGTGGAAAGGTTTGTACGGAGTTGTGACACCTGCAACAGGTCGAAGATGCCTCGTCATGCACCTTCTGGTCTTCTTCGTCCTCTTCCTGTTCCTTCTGCTCCTTGGAGATCCATTTCTATGGATTTCCTCACAGATCTTCCTCCTTCTCGTGGATTCGATGCAGTTCTTGTGGTGGTTGACCGTTTCACCAAGCAGGCTCATTTCCTACCCACAACAGCTACAGGTCAGACAACTGCCGAGTTGGTGATCCGTGAGGTGTTCCGACATCATGGTCTTCCTGAGAGCATTGTTTCCGATCGAGGTCCACAATTCATGTCCAAGTTTTGGCGAGAGCTTCTTCGGAGTCTACAGGTTAAAGCGGATCTTTCTTCAGGATATCACCCGCAAACTGATGGACAGTCAGAACGCACAATCAGACCTTGGAGCAATATCTTCGTTGCTTCATCAGTTACCAACAGGATAATTGGTTGGACCTTCTTCCTATGGCGGAGTTTGCCTACAACAACTCCATTCACGCATCTACAGGCCAGACACCTTTCTTTGCTCTTACAGGCCACCATCCACGTTTTGACTTTGCTCTCCTGCTTCTCCTTCTTCCGCTCCTGCAGTACAGGATCGTCTCAGCATCTTCGCAGGTACAGGATGATCTCCAGGTTCATCTTCAGCAGGCACAGGAACGGTACAAGCATCATGCTGATGCTCACCGTCAGCCGGCACCTGCATACAAGATTGGTGATCTCGTGTGGCTTCTTCGTCGACACATTCGCACCAACAGGCCTTCTTCTAAGTTGGATTTTCAACGATTGGGCCCTTACAGGATCGTGGCGGAGGTAAATCCTGTAGCTTTCCGACTCGAGTTACCATCCACGGTGAAACTTCATCCTGTGTTTCACACCTCCTTGTTGGAGCCGTATCATCCTTCTTCTCTTCCTGGTCGTGCTTCTTCTCCTCCCCCTCCTGTGGTCATTGCTGGTGAACCTGAGTACGAAGTTGCAGCCATCCTTGATTCTCGTCTCATCGCCGCCAACTTCAATACTTGGAGAGTATATATGTCAGACTGTCGGTTATTTATTCAACTAAATTTTCTTTTTGTTATTTCAAAATTTTGAATTTCTGACATAAGTATTATCAGTCTGACATGTAAATTTGAAAATACATTTAATTTCCCACTCAAATTCAGATCGTTCTTTCTTCGGCAAGGGTTTCTTCATTTTCACTCTTCAGATTTTTTTTTCTTCTTAGTGATCAGCTCAGGAGCGACATTAAATTGGGTGTGCTATTGTTTATAGGAAAGCACGGCGCCTTCAGTGCTATTTACAAGTAAGTATTATAAACAAATTTAAATATATTTATAAAGATTCACTCTCTTACATTCTCTTTTAAATTTAAAATTTAGGGATTTAGGAATGCATTAGGATTATAATATATTCTGTTAAGGATTTATCCCGTTTAAATATACCTTTAACTTAATATTCTCGGTTAGCCGGCGACGGGATTAATCCGGCCATTTTTTTTGCCTCTTTGAAGAGGTGGCGGGATTAATCCCACCACCATCTCTTTCATAGTATGGCAGAATTAGTTCGGGCAATGCTTCTTCGCTCTTAAAAAGAGCGGCGAGATTAATCCCACCGATAACTCTCTTAACTGATAATAATTTACTTGAATTTATTACAAAGAGTTGCGGGATTAATTCGTCAACCATTTAGGAGGCAGAGAAGGGGTGCGGGATTAATCTCGCCATACTTCCCTATTTTAAATATTTGTGGGCAGAATTCATCCCAAATCTCTTTGAAATCATAGTTTTGGAGAGAGTTGTGGGCGGGATTAATCCGCCGCTTATTCCCCATCGTCAGAGTTGTGGGCGGGATTAATCCCACCGCCTATTCTCCGTTCAGTTGTGGCGGGATTAATCCCGCCCCTTCCTCGTCGGAGGAATTTGCGGCGGGATTAATCCCGCCGACTCTCACAGACGAGGAAGATCCGCGGCGGATTAATCCCCACTTCTCGTCGGAGGGAGTCCGCGGCGGGATTAATCCCGCCGCTACTTCCTCGTCGGAGGGAGCCGCGGGGATTAATCCGCGCGCCTCTTCCGACGAGGAGTATCGGCGGCGGGATTAATCCCGCCGCCTCTCTCCGATGGGGTAGAGTGCGGCGGGATTAATCCCGCCGACTCACTCTGAAGGGGTAGAGTCTGCGGCGGGATTAATCCCGCCCATCAGTTATATTAATAAAGCATGAGATATTATCTTTATACATAATTATGTATTATTGCACATGCATATTATTAAGCAACCGCAGTTATGATTTCTTAGAAATATTGCAAACAGATATCATAAATAACACAATTATTTATGTGCAGGACAATATGTATAATACTGGAGATAAAGTATGTCTTCTTCGGAACAACGAGATAGTTGGCACTGGAACTGTGGAAGTTCGAGATGATAATGCATCATGTCACAATATTGCCCAAGGATCTTGTGTGTACGTATGGGTGAACACCATTTTCAAGCATGTTGAGGTTCCTGGAATGGAATTTGAGGAGGGTTCTCCTGTATTGTGGAATTTGGATGAAGTCAAGGCTGACAAATATACAGAGTCACAAACAAACAGTAGCACGAGTTTTCCAGATGATGGCTTGCCTGCTGTGATGGATGAGGTGATTCTCTTTCTTCATGAGATTGAGGTTGGGAGAGGCATCATCACAGCTATAAATCCAATGGAAGCAGTGTCAGAAGAGAAACTAGGGTCCGACTTCGTGGGTGTAGTTGTGACAGAGGTTTCACCTAATGGCACTTGCATCCTGGATCCCTCGTGAGGTGGCGAACATCTGAATTAAGACGGCAAGATGGTTCAACATATTCTGGGTTGGATTTCAATAATAACAACCCGGAAGAACAACTCATATTTGAAGAGGTTCCTTGCATTGGTCCTATTATAAGAAAAAGGCGATTCATGGGTTGCAGATCTTCCCCTGCAGTTTCAGCAAGAGGGTGAAGATGGATCCTACATCTTCCGAAAGTGTTACGAGCATTTCCACGATTGACTGTTGCAAGAAGAAGTGTTGTCAGATGGCAGACCGGAATGAAATTACCCAATGTAGACATGTCTTTCGTACGCTCACCCAAAAGCAAAGGCATGAGTTTGTATATGCTGCACTAACTGGGTGTATTGATGGAATGGCTTCGGACACAGGTTATCAGAGTACATCCATGGTATTTAATAAGGTGGCCATCTGCTTCAAAGCTTGGTACAGTATATACGGGATCCCAAAGACCACGTTCTACCGTCGGAGGGATGAGTGGTTAGATGGAGCGCGAACCTCAGTACATGGGAACACTGGCTTGGTCAAAACCCGCTCTCACATATGGCAGCCATAGAGATACTCAAGGCTTTTGTGGAAGCAAATGCAGACAGGATGCCTCACAAATGCCGAACCACAAATGCAGGGGTCAGGGAAAATCTCAAGGTTTTGCCTTCGATCTACACTCAATTGAAGCTGTGTGAACATGTGAACAAGTGCCTCAGCTTGATGGGGCTGCAAGCAATCTGCACTGGTACCTTCAACAACATATGGAATACTCATTTTAAGGATGTGGAGATTGCAAAACACTCTAGCTTTTCCAAGTGTGACACTTGTACATCATTGAAGGCTGCAGAGGCTTGTGCAAAAACCTTGGTGGAGATCACTGCCATTCAAAGAAGATGGAGGCCCACATGATTGCACAACAAACTTGCCGGTCTCAGTACTATGCACACCGCATGCTTTCTGTGTCACGCCCATCAGAGTACCTGTGCTTGATCCATGACAAGATGGATCATTCAAAGACCAGCATTCCAAAGCTCTTTGCAACACCAAAGTGCCTTGGAAATGTCATGAAACTTCCGATTTCATTGACAGGTGTGCTAACACATGGACACGGTTGTGAGTCATATGGACACTTTTCACTTCCACATTGGTCTAGCGACTCCAATTTCACTATTGGGTCGTTGGCCATGTGTTTCAGAAACCTTGAAGCCCACTCACAGACAAGTCCTATCAGTGATCTCAAAGTGAAGAAACAACACCTTCAACCTTTACATAATGCTCTCATGAACACGTCTGCACTTGAGGCTACTTGGGAATATGAGAGGCATTGTCAGCACCTGCACAAAAAACAGATGGCCCTGTTGAGAGTTCAGGTTCAGTGGAGGGATCTAGCTCAAATAGTGTACATGTGTCCTCAACATCAAATAAGCTTCCTCGTCATTTGCTTTTACAGATGGATAATTGTGCAGGCGAGAACAAAAATAGGTAAATCATTTTACTTAAGGGTTTCTCAAGCTCATACTTACTTTTATTTTCTAGATATGTGCTAGCATACTTGTCAATGCTTGTTGCCAAAGGTGTGTTTGAAACAATCACGCTCAGTTTCTTATGGTTGGTCACACTCATGAAGATATTGATGCGTTCTTCAGCAAGGTCTCCAACTCTACAAAAAGGACAAGTGCACTTACCTTACCGCATATGATGAATCTTTTTGAAAACTGCATCTCCAAAAAAAGTTGTGTTTTGCTTGTGACTGAGGTGCCAGACTTTAAAAAATTTCTCAAGGAGTATATAAAGAGGGAGTGATTCTTTAGTTGGTCACCTTTGCCGCTTACAATTCTTTTTCTCCATACGAGATGGTATACCTATTATTGCAGTACAAGTTACGGCCATCAGAGCAGGAGTGGTTACCGAAGAGGGGTTAATGCTCTTCAAAAGTGGAGAGATGGAAAGCCACTTCTCCAGAAGGACAACCAGACCCTATTCCATTGAGTGCCCAGCTCAAGGAACAAGAGGTTATTATTGATGGCATCAAAAAATATGTGGCATGGGTTCAAAAAATCGATGCCAAAAATTCTGATAAGGCAACTGGTTACTCAAACTATATAAGCATTGGTTGACTATTGGGAGACTGTTGTTCGAGAGTTGGAAGGGCCTACTGTCACAAGTACAAATTGCAAACCCTTTTTGGCCTAAAACAAGGTGGCGAGAGGAGATTAAAATACACACTGAGCACAGACGACTAGAAGCCAATAGTGATGTGAAAGTGCAAACCCCACACTTTGTTAGACAAAGGAACCAAAAAACCTAAAGCTACTTTGATTGCTGCCAGATCTTTAAAAACTAATGATGGTTCTCATTACTCCAGATGCGTCATATAATCAGCCTATTTGGATGGGTCAAATTATCGACACACCTGAAGTAATAACAAAAAATAGTATTGTTAAGGTTGCATAGTTCAAACCACAAAAAAGGCAACACGAGAAGGAGAGGAAAGATATAATGGATGCCTAGAGAAAACATGGTCTCCAATCAAAAAGACCAGCATGTTTATAAATGTTAAATCCATTCGATATGGGTGGATGTCAAGAAGCGTTGATAAAGTCACGATTAATAAAACTGCAAGGGAATGTATGTTTTCTGAAGCTTAAAGCAATTACAAAATTAAAAATATCATATATTTAATATTCATAATTATTATAAACTCTTTAATAATAGTACCAAATTGTTTACTTAACTATATAAATTTAAAAAAATGATATGGAAGATTGACTATATTATTATAAGATTTTATATATATATTATTACTACTACAAATTTTTAATTAATAATTATATTTAAATATTAATATTTTAATAACAACATCAATATTTATATAATGTAGCTCTTATGCTCTTCCTTATTGTTATATTAGGCAATATATTATATAATTAATACTTTCTACTTTTTAATGTTATTAATTTTGTTCAATGAATGCTATAATTTATTAAAGGGTAGAATACAAAATAGAATATTCTAAAGAATATTCGTTTTCAAACATATATTCTAAAGAATATTCCTTTAATATTAGAAATGCTAATTAAATAGCTAAAATTGCTAATTATTAGAAAATGGGACTATAGCCATGCCCATTTTAGTTACAACATGCATTTCTTTTCTCTCTCAATACGTCTATCTCTTACTTGTATTTCTGATATGTGGTATGCTATTCTTATTTCCAGTACTGTGACGGGATCCAGTACTGCTGCCTACTATACAGCTTGCCATCCTTACCCTTTCCCGACCTTCTGATGTCTGATTTCTTCTCTATCTTATTCCAGTAGACCCTTAATACGGGTTTGTCGAAGGCAATCTTACCTATGTGCAGATGGTAGGTTTGAAGGTTCAAACATATGGTGACGACGGAGGGATGGTCGTGTTAGTAGGTAACTAATAATTTGTTTGTAGAATGTATCAGGATGGGTAGACCGATACCCAAAGGAGTGTTGGAGTTTAAAGAGAAATTGTGACTGAGGAGAAAGATTGAGGCTAGGTGAGAGTCCTTAATACAATCAGCACAGCTATTGCGGAAATGGAAGAACGTGCACCAAAGACCACGTGAGAATGGACCTGCAGCATATAGTAGTAAGTGAATGGATGATTATCAGCGTATTCTTGCAGAACGCCAAAGATATGAAGAAATTAAGCAAAGACAACAAAGAGAGAGCGAGGAGCGTATTTACGACGACAAGCAGTAATGGAGACACGGAAGAGGATTGAAGAGCGTGAGGAACAGAGAAGGAAGGAGCAAGTTCAAGCTCAAGGAGAGCAACCAACGGCGACGCACGACGAGGATACAGAAGAAAAGGATACTAATCAGGAGGGTGAAGATCACGGGCAACGTGTACCAACGCAAGGAAACTGGATTTGTTGTTAGTGGACGTACCTGACGAGATGGAACACTAATGATTACAGGGAAGGTCATACCATCTACTTTTTTAAGTCTTGAGAATGAGGATACGAATCGGCATATTCAGCAATTTGAGAAGGCGTGTTAAGCTAACGAAATCACGGATGAACATGATAGACTACGAATATTTCCATTTACGTTGAAAGGAGACGCTAGCGATTAGTATTATGAAAATGCTAACACAATCGATAAGTACAGTGTACTACTTGCAATATTCAGGAATTATTATGTACGAAAATATCAGAAGCAAGACCGACAGTGCAGTTACAGGAAATACGGCAGGGACCTACTGAGGCAGTGGAAGATTACACTTAATGATTTTGGAGATTATACAACTATTGCGAGGTCGGAGATGTCAGTGATAAATTGGCAAAGAAATGGTATATAAACGGACTACAAGACAATTTACAACTTCAAGTACAACTGATAAAACCGCCTGATTTAAGTGAAACAATTAAGGAAGCAGAACAACTTGAAGTGTTGATACCTCCAAGATACATAGATGATGATGAACAAGAATTAAGAAGACAATATCAGAGGGAGAGCGAAATACGGCCAACTAAAACAATATTTTGTACAATGTGCAAAAATGAAGACATAATGCTTCTGAATGTAGAATACCCAAGTATTAGATGTGTGGAGGAATAAAACATGAAGCGAGACAATGTCGGACTACTGGATATAAACCCAACAAATGATGGGACGTACTGAGAGTTTTCCACCACCACCCAGATGGAACAATAATCGGAATGCAAATTCATATGATTATTCACAGTCACAAAATGCTAATTCATATGATTATCCACAAAGAGCGTATAATAGGGAACATAGGAATGGCAATGGAAGGAGATTTCCCCGTGAATCCGGAACATTTTTCCGACAAGGTAATAATACGGAAATGTCACGTAGGGGACAATCTTTGTTACCAGCCCCAGCACAGATAGGACCACCGTTATTACCTCCAATACCACCTCCACCAGCATTACGAGGTCAGAATCCTAATGTGACATGTTTTAGATATGGAGAAAAAGGACACTATTCTACTGAATGTAATCAACTCAACAGTATTCGCTATTACACATGTGGTGAGATGGGACATTATTCATCAGAATGTCCACAATACGAATTTAACACCGGAGTGACTGATCAAATTCAAAAAATGCAACAAGAGGAAAATCAAGACTCTATGACTAATGAAATGAGCATGCATTCACAGCAATCCACATCAACAGTACCACTTGGAGATCGTATTGTTGCTATGATTCTGCAACAACCTGTACAGTTAACTATAAGGGAGTTATTGACATTAGCACCATTTTTGCGAACACAGATAACAAATACTTTGGACGTGAGCAATATTCAAACTGATACAATCAAGTAGGAGTGAATACAACGGAAGTTCTTACAAACGAGAAGGACTAGGATGAAGAAGTGCCAATGATTACGGCTGAATTGGCAAAAACAATATTCAGAATATACCTATTGATGGAGGTTCATGAGTGAATATAATTGAAGAGCAGACTTGCAAACAATTGGGTCTTGGGCCTATTGAAATGCACCCTTCTGTACGGATGGCTGATAGAGGAAAGTCAGCCCATTGGTATTCAGATCTGTATGTATGAAATTGCAAGAATCAAGTTTAAGTGTCTTTGGTCGTACTACGTATCGAGCAGACGAGCAAACCATACCAGATATTACTGGGAAGACCATGGTTAAGAGACGCAAAAGTACGACATAATTGGGAGCGACGAAATGGTACTCTATGAATGACTGAGAAGTAGTTGTTGAACGCAACAGAAAAGCCAATCGAACGACCAACTCGACCATTACAAATGGAGGATTTGACTGGCATTACGGCTTGAACAAGGAAGAAGAAAAACTCCTTTTCAAAAGTAATCAGACCTGTAGAGATAGCACAAGCTGATTTATACCAAATGACACTAGAAGAGAAAACCGGAAAAACAACTACTAGTAATCAACAACAGCAACATATGGATACTCTCGGACTGACGGATAAGTTTAAACAACCTGCAACAACAGTTACAATTCGAGACAGAGCACGAACAGAGAATACGGACTCAACAAAAACTAGAAATTACGACGAATGAGAAGACTGAAGAAGTTGAAATTAAAACAAGTGAATATGGACCACGAAAAGTACGAATAGCAGTTGATCTCAAGCCGGAATACCAAAGACAGCTGATAGCAGTACTACGTCAAAATGCAGATGTTTTTGCATGGAGTTACGAAGATCTTAAGGGAGTTCCACCCACAATTTGTACCCATAAGATAGAACTATTACCACATGCAGTCCCAGGAAACAGCAAGCATACCGAATGAATCCAACATTTTTACGAAAGTTAGAGAAGAAGTGGACAAGTTATTACAGGCCGGATTCATATATCCAATTGAAAACCCGCAATGGTTATCACCAATTGTCGTAGTCCCAAAGAAGAATGGCAAATTACGTATCTGCGTCAATTATAAGAAGAATAATGTAATGAAGTGGGATACGTACCCAATACCATTCACGAAGAATTGTTGGATACAGTAGCAGACACGAAATGTACTCCTTTTTGGATGGATTTTCAGGATATAACCAAGTCAAGTAGATCTAGAGGATCAACCGAAAACGGCATTCATTAGTCCTTGGGTACATATGCGTATGCGTTATGCCTTTTGGGCTATGCAATGCACCATTTACCTTCCAACGTTTGGTTAGTGAAACATTCCGGGATTATTTATTTGACCACGTTTATGAAAGTTTTCTTGGATGATTTTAGCATTTATGGAGCACAAGATAAACACCTGGACTGTTTAACGAAGTGTTTTGGGAAATGCCAAAATAAATATATAGCTCTTAATCCGGAGAAGTGCTATTTTCCGTCAGATCAGGAATTTTGCTCGGGCATATTATATGCAAGGATGGAATAATGGTGGATCAAGATAAAATCAAAGTATATAAACAATGCAACCTCCTAAAGACGTAAGAGTACGACGGCTTCTTGGGAAAATGGGATATCATCGAAGATTTATCAAAAATTACGCAAGCAATAGCGAAGCCATTAACTATGCTTTTGAGGAAAACACAACCATTCAAATGGGATCCGCAATGCGAACAGAGCTTCAATACATTAAAGCAGGCATTAATGACGGCTCCCATTTAGCTAGTCCAAATTGGCAGAAGGAGTTTCATGTACAAGTGGACGCATCGTCATGCTATCGGATGCATATTAACACAAACCCAGGAAGACGGAAAAGATCGACCATTATATTACGCGAGTCGGCGGTTAGCACCTGCAGAAGAAAATTATACGACTACGGAAAAGGAGGCACTCGGAATGGTTTATGCAGCAAAGAAATTTCGACATTATTGCTAGCAAACAAAGTCAAATTCATTGTCAATCATCAAGCTCTTACACACTTATAAGCAAGCTAAGCTGAAGGAAGATTAGTAGCTAGTTTTTATTATTACAGGAGTTTAACTTTCATAAACCAGGCAAACTACACCAACAAGTAGATTTTTTAAGCCGTATTAAATGAAAAAGAAGGTGTTGGTGTGAATGATGAACTACCAGATGCTAACTTATTTCAGATACAACAAGAACAACAACCAAAACATGGAAATCACAAAGGATATCTATAAGATATTGAACACTTTTTAACTACTGGAACAGCACCAGATAAGTACGCAACACACAACAACGTAAACAACTCGTCTTACGATGTAAGCCATACTGCATGGTGTAGGTATACTATATAAGAAGGGCAAAGATGAAGTTTTAAGGAGATGTGTGCCAATGGAAGAAGTTCAACTCGTATTACGGGAAGCTCACTCAGGGGAACACGGTGGACATTTTGCAGGAACGTTAACAGCACAAAAAATATTACAGTCCGGATTATGGTGGCCCACGTTATTCAAGGATGCTATCGAATATTGTCAAAATGTTTGAAGTGCAACGAACATCAACCAGCTCCACACCATCAAGTTCAACCATTACATCCAACGGAACCATTAGCTCCATTTATGAAATGGGGAATGGATTTATGGGACCAATCAATCCTAAAAGCAAGCAAGAGGAATAGTATATATTGGTATCAGATTATGTTACTAAATGGGCAGAAGCTATCGCATTACGGGATTGCCGTGCAACACGTGTAGCTAAGTTTATCTACGAGAATATCGTAGTACGATTTGGCACTCCAATGGAACTTATCAGTGACCAAGGAACTCATTTGTCAACAACGTCATCAAAGTACTTTGCAACGAATATTTAGTAAAGCATTACATCTCACGCGTATTATCCGCAAGGACAATGGACAAGCAGAGGCTACTAACAAAATACTGAAGACGTATTAACCAAGATAGTAAACACAAATCGCAAAAACTGGGATGAAAAACTTCCATCAGCATTATGGGCATATGTACTACATATAAAGTGGCGACAAAGTTCACTCCATTTCAACTTACATACGGATTAGAAGCTATTGCCTATAGAGTATATCATTCCATCATTGTGGATGTCACTCGAATACGGCATTGGGGAAGCAGAGCAAGTTAAACAACGACTATTACAACTCGAAAACTCGATGAGAAACGACAACAAGCAGTTTTCAACATACAAGCAATACAAACACGTATTAAGGCGTGGCACGATCGATTACGACGAGTACAACGATGACCCATATTCCGAGTCAAAGAAATGGTATGGCATTATCAAGGAAATCTTTGACCCATTGGTCATAAATTCAAGTCCAAATGGTATGGACCATATATTATTACCGATATACGAGACAACAACACCGTCACTCTTATGGATGCTACAACACGAGTCTTACTTACAACAAATACGAATCGCATACGGAAATATACATTAACAAGCCAGAGGAAGATCTTGATAATGACCGAGTACGAATTGCACAATACGACAGACCCAGAAACATCTGCACTAAACAGTGGCTCAGAATACGATCAAAACCGTAAGTCGGAGCAAGACATGGAAAAGCATGTGGCCTCTTGGCGAGTAGACGTCAGCAGAATCTTCTGGAAACATCGACAGGATTACTCACAGAGCAAATGACAGAATCCAAGAAATTGGCAAATCCAAGGAATACAAAATCCAATGATGAGATATTCTCTGTCAAATCTAGCGCAAACCAAGGTATTACACACTCAACCAATCTTAACTTGACACGTGGACTGCTCCGTAGAGACTGACAGACCATAAATTCTCTGAGTATAAAATAGGAGCACTACTCAGCCGACAACACACATTAGGGTTTCTGAATTCTTCTTTAGTTTCTTCCTCTTTCCCATCTTCAAGTCTTTTGTCTTTTTCTTCCTTTATTCGGCAGGCACATATGGAATTGATGGATGAGTACACCGACACAAGGAGTAAGTCTGCAACGACGATCAATACGGCATCCCAATCAGAACCAACAGTTTCAATTCCTCTTACGCCAGTACTTTATCGTATTGTTCGTCGGCACCAACACTCATCTCGAACATATGAGAATGGATTCAGAGGATGCAGTTGAAGAGATATTTCGAAACGTTTATACACAAATGATTGGATCAACAAGGTGAACACTTAGTCGACTAGGCAATTAAGGCATACATACCGCAATACAAGGCTCTACAACTACAGGGCGGGGCATTTGCGTTCACAAGTAAGCTTATTCAAGATGTTTTTGAATTCCCAGATCCAGACATCTCCTACGATCCAATTCCACAAGTCCACACATACGTCCATCACTACACCGATAATTTCGACAAGTTTCTCCAGAAGCAGAAGACGGCGAATGTGGCACTAACATCAATTCTGAGCGAACCTCATAAGAGTCGTATTAAGGCTATCACCACTGCATTCACTTTTCGCAAAACACCGGCAAGATTCAATAAGGAGATCGGGTATGTTATCATCTATCTGAATAGGGACAGAAACCGGATTGGGGGGAGCTAGTCGTAGTGGGGCTGCTCCTGACGATCTGAAGCGTGATGTCCCATCTGTTGTATTGGTGAATAGGGCTGCTGCCGGTCCTGCTCTTTATCATAGATGTCATTTTTGGCAGATTGTCCAACAACGTGAGCTGAACACTTTGCACAACCCCAAAAGCAAGGAAAAGGAGACGTCCGTATTTCTGGTGCTTCATCACATTTTAACAACTCTCAACATTACGTATGCGGACTTAGCACTGACAGGTACACTGGTACTCACAACAAAGATGGGCTTTTGGTTAGGTCTCTCAGATAATGTTTTTGACGTCCGTAATTTGGATGCACCACTACCAACTAAGCCGAAGAAATGACCACATACACAAGCAAAGAAGCCAGAAGAGCCACAGTCAAAGGAACCCGAAATCATACTCAAGTTTGTGGACGAGGAGGAAGACGATGATCAAGTATTGCAAAGAAGACCTTTACCTCGAGGAGACCAGCAAAGGATGCGTAACAAGCCCACGGCATCAACTTCTATACCACACACGGAGTGTGAAGACACAACACTACCGGATCGCAATTAGCCCACAGCACCAACTTCAACAACACCCATGGAATGTGGGGATGCTGCGCCATTCGACAATACGGGCCCTATCGTAGATCCGTCACCACCATCAGTTCAACATCAAACTACAGCAGGTACATCTTCTCATATCATACCACCACAGGTAGTACCTCCATCATAGCAAGTACGGGAGTCAGCAGTACGGCAGTCAGCACAAGAACCGGATTCAACAGAACCAACACCGGGACATCTCAAGGAGTTCGAAGCGCACTCGTGATCAGACTGCTTCACCCGGACTACCACCGCAAGACCTACCATAGGATACTACTCTCGAAGGTCAACTTTCCCACCTTTGCAGTGTCGTTGATTCTATCACCCAACAGGTAGCACTTCAATGAGCAGACACTACTATCAGTTAGCAACTTCATGACCGCTGTAATATGATCGACAAGCAATTCTTGGAGCAGTCAAACATCATACGACGTTTGTATGACCAGAACAAGGTACTCATGGACACCGTACACACACTAGTTGACCAAGTCCGTAATATCCATGAGAAGATGAGCGAGTTCAACCCAGCAGCTACTCCAACATCGGGCGATGCGGACGAAGTATGTAAATTACGTGAGGAGAACCTCAAGCTGAAGAACTTGGTCGCTTCCATGTGTGAAACAGCGAGCACATAATAAGGTTGCATTGGGGCGATGCAACACTTCCAGTTTGAGGGGATGTTAGGATCATAGTTAGACATTGATAGGATTTCTTGTTATTTCATGGGCAATATAATGGGAAAATACCAAAAACTTGGTGAAAACCGAGAGTGGGAAGGATATATCGGAGTACGAGTTACTAACGTAATACCGCAATAGGAGTTATCATCACAATACGATACCAGCGGAGTACGGCATGTTTGGATAACAGTAACTGAATGGATAAGGTTGAGAGGCACTTGCGATAACTGCTAGTACGGGACCTAGAGTATGGGTATAAATAGACCAGATGAGGACTAGAAGGGTATCCCGAGTATACTGTTATTTTGTACCATGTGCCGTGTGCAGACATAATATAAGTTTTCTTTCTCTCTCAATACGTCTATCTCTTACTCGTTTTTTTATGTGGTATACTATTCTTATTCCCAGTACTGTGATGGGATCCATAGTACTACTGCCTGCTATACACCTTGCCATCCTTACCCTTTCCCGACCTTCTGATGTCTGATTTCTTCTCTATTTTATTCCGGTAAACCCTTAATACGGGTTTGTCGAAGGCAATCTTACCTATGTGCAGATGGTAGGATTTGAAGGTTCAACAGTAGTGTTCACTCTTATGTTTGAATATGCCCTTCTTTTGAAGTCAAAAATGCACATTTGAACATAAGTCTTTCCCCATTTGAACACTATTGTTGGAACCAATATTAAATCTTGATTTAAACCAAAACTCAATGGACACTGTCTGTTTCCAAATTATGTGTTATCCCAAATTCAAACACTTTTAAAGAAAAAGAAAAATTTTCAGTAATGTGTAGACTTAGGATATCATATGACTCACCTCACAAGACTTAGTTTGTAAGCCAAAAAAAACTAACATGCCATGTCTTGTGGAAGTATATAGTAAAGTAACTTAGCATACAACTTGGAAGTTGACTTCCAAGTGTTACCTTTGACATTCAAGTCCATAACCCACACCCACTTACCAAGCGGATGTTCATTGAAGAGTTATAAATCTCAAGATCCACTCTTTGTGCAGAATTCAGACGTTAGCCGAAAGTGATAGAGTACTTTAAGAATTTAGAATTAACTAAACCCTAAAATACACTATACTTTATGCAATCCTACTGACCGCAGAGAATAGGCTCCGATACCAATTGTCAGAGTTTTAACCTGAAAGGCCAACACGTGGCAACATGTGGTTGCCAAGTGGCCATTCGGCATCATCACCCTATATGAGCAACGCTAAGTCTTCCAAGATAACCCTAAGTGTTTAACTCAGAGGCCCAATTAAGCAAAAGACTTAGAATCCTACCCTAAGTCCCCTAGAATGACCATCCCCTAAACCCTAGAGGATAACCCGAGTAGACTTTAGGATCCTGTCCCAGTAGACCTAGACAAGCTCATGCCCTAACCCCACAAAGGAGATGTGTCTTCACACATACCCCCATGACATAGCTAAGGCATCGTCACTTACCCCTTGAGGAATCACCCTCATCCAGGAGTACAACTCCTTTAGGGCGACAAGGGGTACCCTGAACCATGACTAACCCTAAGGGTTTGAGTGGTCAAGTCATACCCTAGACCTAGGGCTAGTACTTAGTGAGGAGACGAGTGTGCACCGTAGGTGGACACGAGTGTTTTGCTAAGCAAACTCCCTAAGGCTAGGTTTGGATAACCCTAAGTACATAACCTTGTGAGTGCCTCACGAAAGGGCTCCTGCTAACAAGCTTAGGTTGTTCAACCCTTGGATTCCAAGGAGAACACTCCCCTAGCCAAGTGTGCCAAAGCACACCTAGTTATGAGACCTAACCTCCCTCGGGTCGATGCCCAAGGCTTACCAGAGTATCCAACCCCTTGACACAAACCCAAGACACAACCCCAAAGGGCATGCCTCGGGCATTGTATCACGTGACGTCTAGCCCAATGTCACATCTTCATGTGACACTGCCTTCCACGATGTGGGCTATCATGCCATAGCCCTTAGATTCAAGAGTTGCACCAAGTGCCACAAACGTGGCTCCTAAATGCCAACTCTAGAACCCCTAAGTGAACCCTCAGGAACTAGGCAACTTGAACATGTCAAGCAAGATCCCACACCCATAGTTGGACAAGGACACGGATGTGCCTTGCTTGGCCATGAGTGCTACACCTAGCTTGATGTGGAGGAGGAGGCTGGAGACAAGCCTCAACCTCTGCCTTTTGGAACATGCATTCCGACAAGACCTCCCAGGCATGGATTCGCCAACATTAAGGGTAAGCTACCCCGAAGGTGGGACGTACCCTTGTCATATGGAAGTTAGGGCGGCACAACTGAGGGTTGTGCCTTAACGACACAAGCTAAAGCTTGCACCAGGAGAAGAGTAACGAGATCAGTCATGAACCCATGAACCCTCACTCCTACATACTACCTTATTTATGTGATAGAGCCCCCCCCCCCTTGTTTCCCTTTTTACGTAAGTGGGCTGGCACGAAATCTCATTCCGAGAGGGAATATACTTGGTGAGTTATCCATCGATCCCTAAACCCTAACCTGTCAAACCTAGAGGTATTTCTAAACATATTCGACATGCCGAACTCACCAGAACTAACCATTAACCCAACCGGGACACGAAAAACCAAGGTAAGAGTTTTTTAGAAGGTAAGTTCTAGCTTCGCCTAGAGTTTCCTACAAATACTTAATGACACCCGGCCGGACCATCACCAGATACCCAAGTGCACTAAGCGGGCCTGTTTCCTACTACATCTAGAGCTTATCAACATAATACAGTAGGTAACAATAGTCAATGTCCAAAGTAAAGGGGAGTCATAGTAAAAACTATGACAATTTATATCATGATCCACTTATCGGCGTGTATATATGTGTGCATATGTGTCTCTATGGGTGCATTTAAAGCGTACTATGGATGTTTTTAATACATGTGTTGTGTGCATGTGGAAGTCTAATATAAATATTTCGTGTGTGTATAGGTAAGCCCCAGTGTAGAGTGTGTAACGATAAATGTTTAGTTTGGGGTTTAAACCCTCCTCCCCTAAACAATTTATATTGTGATCCACTTATCGGCATGTGTATGTGTGTGCATATGTGTCTCTATGGGTGCATTTAATGCGTAATGTGGAATATTTTTAACGCATGTGTTGTGTGCATGTGGAAGTCTATAAATATTTCGTGTTATATATGTAAGCCCCAGTGTAGAGTGTGTGTAATGATAAATGCTTGGTTTGGGATTTAAACCCTAAACCCTAAACACAAAGCTAGATGCTAGATCCCTAAACATTATTTATATCGTGATCCACTCAGTGGTGTGTGTATGTGTTGCATATGTGTCTCTATGAGTGCTTTTAATGCGTGTGCATGTATATGTAAAATTTTTATTGTGTCTATATATGTGTGCAAAAGAAACATTTAGTAATATACACACTATGAATATATTTTAAACGATAAATAAATATATCATTTTATTTATTGTATAATTATGTATAGTTATAATAATATATACATATTAATATTGATAATAAGGTTTAATATTGGAATATTTAAGAAAATCTCATTATAAACAAATGTAGATTTACTTGAATTTCATATAATTATATAGCTTGAATCACTTGCTAATGTTAAATGTATTAAATATAATTTTAAAAAACATTGGAATTGTGTGCAATATTGTTAGAAAGCTGGTCACTTATATTAATTCATCTCAAATTTCTTTATCATATCAGAATGTTAGAAATTTTAATTCCAACATAATTATTGTTAGTTTGACATGTAAATTTGAAAACACTTTTAATTTTCTACTTAAATCTAGATATATATCTCTCACAAGAGTTTCTTTATTTGTATCATTTTTTCTCTTTAGATCTCCTCTTTCCATAGTAGTGTTTAAATCAAGAACGATACTAAATTGGGTGTTATCGTTAATAAAAAAGCACAATGCCCTTTGTGTTGTTTACAAATAAGTATTATGAATAAATTTAAAACTACTTAAAACTCACTTTTTTACATTCTCTATCAAAATAAAAATTTAGGGTTTACATAAACAAATTTACATTTTTTCTTGAAATGCATAGTACTTATACGATTTAGGAATTCATTAAGATTACACTAAAATCTATTAAGGATTTATCCTGTTCACACATTCCATTTACCTAGAATTTCTCGGTTAGCCAAGATCTTAAAAAGAACAGAGAAGGGGTGCGGGATTACATATGTATGTGTGTATATATGTGTGTATGTATGTATTATGTGTACATGAAAACTTAACACACTCACAAACACACATATGTTAAAACCATGCATGATCTATATTATTTTGTGTATGTGTTAAGTTTTCACCTATACACCTATACACACAAACACAATAAACTTATAAATAATATAACTAAAGAATATTGGTTTAGGGTCAATATATATATTATTAATTTTAGGGTTTAGGGTATATTCTTAGGGTTTCAGAATGGTAGAGGAGAGAGGCAGCGAAAGATTTGAGAGTAGCGATACCACAGATTCATAGATCCACTCTCACAAGAAGGCAAGAAGGCATGGCAATGTAAAAAGGCACGGCGGTGCAATAGGGTTTAAAGGCGGCGGTGCAAATAGGTTTTAAAAGTGCAGTGCAGCAAGGTTAAATCTCTCTCTCACACGCACACTCCTGTACACTACATATACATATACATGTGTGTGTATCTATATTATTTAATTTATTTATTTTATCTCTTACACACACACCCCCTGTATACATATACAGTATCTATATATTATAATTTATTTATCTATCTCTCGGGCCACACACATGTATATACATATACATATATATGTGTTTGTATCTGTATAATTTAATTTATTTATTTATCTCTCACACACACTTGTTATACATATACATATATATGTGTATCTGTATATAAACTTATTTATTTATTTTCTTACACACACACACAATTGTATGTGTATGTACCTATGTATTTGTATATATAATTACTTTATCTGTTTCTCTCAAACACACACTATTGAATGTATATGTATGTGTGGATTGTATATATGTAATTTCTTTATCTCTCTCTGGCAAACACACACACTGTATGTATATGTATGTGTTTATCTGTATTTAAAGTTCTTTATATCTCTCTTTCTGTCACACACACACACATGCTTGAGGCAGGGAAGGGGTGGTGGGATTAATCCCGCCACCCTCCCCGCCTCTTAGAATGGTGGGTGGGATTAATCCTATCACCCCTTCGCTGCCTTTTAAAATGGTGGGCGGGATTAATCTTGCCCATGAGACGGAGAATTGTGGCAAGCCACCCTTTCCTTACCTAGTGGATGGAATAAATCCCGCCCCACCACTCTATGAGATGGAGAAGTGTGGTGGGATTAGAGATTAATCCACCACACTATATGTGAATGTACATACGTATTAGTATATTTAAGTTCTTTATCTCTCTCACTCACACATGTATTTATATGTGCATGTGTATTTGTACATTGTAATTCCTTTATCTCTCTCTTTCACACACACGCATTTTAGGAAGCAGGGTTGTGATGGCAGGATTAATCCCGCCACCCCTTCCATGCCTCCTACAATGGTGGGCGAGATTAATCCTGCCAACTTTCTCCAAGACGAAAAAGGGTGGTGGGATTAATCTCGCCACCCTATATGTGAATGTACCTGTGTATAAGTATATATAAGTTTTTTATTTCTCTTTCACACACACACACCTGTATTTATATGTACATGTGTATCTATATATTATAATTCATTTATCCTCTCTCTCACACACATATGTATTTATATACATGTGTATCTGTATATTATAATTTCTATATTTATATATCTCAAACACAAATTCTAGGAGGCAGAGAAGCAGTGGCGAGATTAATCCCGCCCACCACTTTATGAAATGGAGAAGGGTGGCGAGATTAATCCCACCACACTATATGTGAATGTACCTGCGTATTAGTATATATAAATTCTTTATTTCTTTCTCAATCACACATGTATTTATATGTGCATGTAAATTTGTACATATAATTCCTTTATCTCTCTCTTTCACACACACGCATTCTAGGAGGCAGGGTTGTGGTGGCATGATTAATCCCGCCACTCTTTCCATGCCTTCTAAAATGGTGAACGAGATTAATCCGCCAACTTCTCTCCGAGATGGAAAAGGGTGGCATGATTAAATGTGAATGTACCTGTGTATAAGTACACAAACACATTTGTATTTATACGTACATGTGTATTTATATATTATAATTCATTTATCTCTCTCTTTCACACACACATGTATTTATATATACGTGTGTATCTATTATATAAATTCATTCTCTCTCTCTCACACATACATGTATTTATATATACATGTGTATCTATATATTATAATTTCTATATATTTTTCCACCACACACACAAATTTTAGGAGGTAGGAAGGGTGGCAAGATTAATCCCGCCACCCCTTCCCTGCCTCCTAGAATGGTGGACGAGATTAATCCCGCCACCTATATGTGAATGTACTTTGTATTAGTATACATAAGTTCTTTATCTCTTTTTATTTACTTCTATAATCTTATTATGATATTTTTGAGTGGCCAGTAAACCCTATAAACTATCCAAAGCTCACATTTATGGTGGTGCTAGAATGATGTGTGTTTTTTGCACTATTACAGGCATGACTTTGGACACTTAATCTCGCCCACTTCTCTTTAAGACGACGAAGGGTGTACGTGAATGTACTAGTATATTAGTATATATAAGTTCTTTATCTCTTTCTCACACACACATCTTTATTTATATACATATGTTTATCTGTATATTATAATTCCTCCTCTTTTCGGGCTTGGCGAGATTAATCCCACTAAGATGATTACTCTTCTAATTGGGTGTGGCAGGATTAATCCCACCATCTATATTAGTCTGACCACTTCAAAGAAAAATATTTATAGACCCTGTAAAGTTTTAATAGTGTATTTGTATATTTGGGTTTATATAAGTGTGTGTGCATTTTTATAAAATTGTTCATAATTATATTGTATAGAAAGGCGGCTTGATTAAACAAAATGATTTAGCCATTAGTATGGAGTCGTCTTCAAATTCTGGGTAAGAATTAAAACAAAATATGATATACTCGGACATCGAGAACTTATGATTTTTGTGTGACATTAAAGACAAGAGGAGAGATGAGATGGGCAAGGAGATTCTGGAATCGATTTGGCCATATTTCAAAATAAACGGGAAGCGCATTGGATTAACCATAATTGCTGTCAAATTAATCTCTGTCACATCACGTGAACAAATAAAATAATAGGAAAATAAATTCAATAATCAAGGCACCCAAGGGCAAACTGCGAACTGAGATTGAATGATGCTCAAAATATATATCTCATTCCATTTAATGTAATCTTCTCAAATCCAGAGAAGGCCAGATATGATTCAAACCTTAAATGGTTATGCCGGTTTGTTGATTATGACGTTCACATTTTCACTAATGATGTCAATCTTAGAGTTCTTCTTCAATTAAACGAAAGCCCATCTATGGAGGTAATCCAGTTAAATGTCTTTTTTCAGGATTTGAATACCCATTGAGTAGGTGTATTTACAGCAAATATTTCTTCATAATACAAAAGATTCACAAATGAAACAATCATCCCAACTATTATTAAAGAAGAACACAACAACATTACTAGGGAGATTGAGAGAATACTAGAACAACTGCAGTCGGGATTCACACATGTTAATTCTGACATAAACGAAAGTCTTATGTCATTTTGTCAGCTGCACCAATGACATCCTATGCTGTGATAAGATGTTGGATGATAAGATTTACGAGTGTAGGGTTAAGTATTGCAGTGTTAACCCCAACTTTAATTATAGACCACTCAACCAAGAATGTGTAGCTGAAGGACGACAATTCGTACACCGTTCCACATAATACTGTTTTGTGCCCATACTATAAAAGAAAGAAAGGGACTGAGATAGTGTAGGTGACAACACCAGAATAAATCGCAAAGATCCAAATGGAGTGTAAAAACCAATAAAGTATTATATCATAATATTAGGTAAGAAAAATTCTTGGTGGGATTTATCCCGCCAGAATAATAATCTTTTAATTAATTTATGTGTAGAGAGCTGAAGAAATTGCAACAATTGATTTTGCCCAAGTGGGTAGGAAGGAAACATCTTTCCTGATGATGCTGATTTCTTGCCCCAAGAACAAGGGGATCTCGTATATAGTGTACCAAGCTTTAAAGCAAATGTTGTAGCCTAACCACACTTACTAAATAATTAATCCTTTTTATTAAGTTCAGCAAGAACATCCACTATTAATCTCTTCCATTTCCCACCACACATAGGACATGGAACTTCTACAAGTTGATCACCAAGCAGCTTTTTCGCATTTAGTTTCCACTCCAAGCTTTTCAAGGTATCTGTCTCTCTTTCTCCTCACTCAGAACAGCCTTACTTGGTTGGGAAAAGGAGGACAAAGTTACTTGCACACCAAGACGTTCCCACACACTTCCCCTTTTTAAACCCATTTTTATTCCTTTTTCTTCCCATAAAAAAGATACAAATAGCTATTTTTCACCCAAAAAACTAGAAAACCTAATACCTCTTTCTTTCCCGCACCCTCCTTTGTTCCTGATAACTGCAAATATCCCTAGAATCAGAATATTATATTTCATTACCACCCTCAACTCAATCAAGTATATCTCCTCAACAGAATCTTTGAATCACATGAAATCAAGCTCTCTAAACTCCTCTCGGCAAGCTCTACCACTTCTCTGAAAGACTCCCCATTGAAATCTCACTCGTCTATGTGCCACCTTTTCACCCTACTCAACCTAATATATCTCCACACACAAACATCTTTTGAACACTTTAACGACGTACATGTCATCTATCGACCTTTCCCTACTCATGAATATACTTTCCAAAACTTTCAAAAATTACCAAAATAACCCTCCAAAAATACCTAGAATATTCTATACGTAGTGAATATTCTCTGCATGAACCAGCTTATTAGAGTTTTACTCTGCTTATCTGGTCTAATAACATGCTTAACCCAAAAAACAAAAGAAAAAAGAATTAAATATGAAAACCCCAAAATATTCCTCATATTTTTCAAAATAAAAGAAAAAGAAAGAAAATAACCTAAAAATTCTCTCTACACTATCCCCCCACCAAGCTTTTTTGCCTTGGAAAATTAATTAAAGGTGGAAAATAATGTTTAATCCTGGCTCCATTAATTCGAGTAGGTAGAGAGTTACCTTGGAAGTCTGCTAGTTGAACAGACCCATTTTCAAACACCTTCTCCACCACATATGGGCCTATCCACCTCATCTCAACTTCCCAGACGCTTCCAATACTTACTCTCATATAATAGAACTTGCTCACCCTCTTTAAACCATTTTTCTTCATATGCTTATCATACCAGACTTTTCTGCGCTTCTGGATAGTCTCCCGAGCTTGAAGAGCAAGTAATCTCTTCTCATCTAACTGTTCCAGCTCACTGAGTCGCCCTTGTAAGCTTCCTTCCCAGTCCAACTTCTCTTGAACAACAATGCGCAGGGACGGTAACTCTAGCTCAATAGGCAACACAGCTTCATGTCCATACACAAGTTGGAATGGAGTAGCTCGAGTAGTCACCTTATAGGCTATCCGATATGCCCAAAGAGCATCATACACGCACATCCCAATCACTCCTAGAAGCATTCACTGTCTTGGTCAAAATACCACACAAAGTCTGATTGGTCCTCTCCACTTGACCATTAGCTCGCGGGTGGTAAGGTGTAGATCTTCTATGAGAGACTCCATACTTCTCGGTCAAGGTAGCCACCACATCATTGATAAAATGTGTTCCCCGGTCACTCACCAACTCTAAAGGGCAACCAAAACGCGTGATGATATTCTCATATAGAAACCTGGCCACATCCACATAAGTGTCTGTCCTAAATGCTTTGGCCTCTGCCCATTTAGTAACATAATCAGTAGCTACTAAAATATACATGTTCCGAGCTGCACGTGTAGGGTGAAATGGTCCAAGGAAATCAATACCCACTTCTCGAAAGGTAGAACAGGAACAATAGGATTAAGCGGCATCAAATCTCCACAACTCGGCCTTCTCACCCTCTGGCAAGGATCACAGTGCTTCACATAATCTGCCACATCATGATACAAAGTCGGCCACCAGTAACCAGCTTGCAACACAGTCTGGGCTGTCACTGCTGGACCAAAATGACCCCCATATGGTGAATCATGGCAAGAAGAAATCACGTGGAGAACCTCATGTGGTAACACACACCGTCGTAACACTCCATCTCTTCCAATCCTATACACTTGTCCTACTATAAGGGTGAAACGTGTACTCTGTATCACTAAGCGTTTCTTCTCTGCCCTAGTATATTCCTTAGGATATTCTCTTGTCGCCAAAAAGTATGCCAAGTCTGCTAACCAATCCGGTATCACTTCTATAGCAAATACATCTATAGAAAACAATTTTGCATCTGGTAGCTCATCTTTCACACCGTCAGCTACCTCTCCTGTGTATAATCTAGAGAGATGGTTTGCTGGGCATGAGACTTGCCTGGCTTCACAACCATGCGGAAATCGAACTCTTGCAGAAGCAAAAGCCACCTAACAATCCTCCCTGTCTTTACAAGGCTTAAGGATAAAGATACCTTAGAGCCATATGATCCACATAAAACACAAACTGCTTCCCCAGTAAATAATGGCGGTACTTTTGGACAGAATATACCAAACCAAGCCCTTCTCTCTCTGTAGCTGAGTAATTACACTCAGCTACTGAAAGTTGTCAACTTGCATAGCATATTGGGTGATCCCACCCATCTACACCCAGCTGAGCTAAGATACTCCCAATAGCAAAACTAGATGCATCCACATGCACGTGAAACTCCTTGTCCCATTGAGGTTGGAGCAGTCACCAAGGCTCTCTTTAGCTTCTCAAAAGCAACTTGGCAATTTGAAGTCCACACGTAAGGAGTATCTTTCCTCAATAGCTTGGTAAGAGGTAAGCACTTGTTAGCATAATAAAATAAACTTACGATGATACCCCACATGTCCAAGAAAAGCTTGAAGTTGCTTCACATTCTCAGGAGCAGGAAGTTGTTCAATGACAGTCACTTTAGCTGGATCTATAGCTTGACCTTCCCCAGAAACCACACGTCCCAGAAGTATCCCATGTATAACTCCAAACACACACTTGGTAGGATTCAAAGAGATTCCATATTCAATACAACGCTGCAAGCACTTCTCCACCTTCTCAATGTGATTGTTTGCTGAACTATATACAGAGAAGTCATCAAGAAATACCTCCATAAAATCACGGAGGTAATCTCGAAATGCTGCAGTCACCACACGCTGGAAAGTAGCAGGAGCATTGCAAAGCCCAAATGGCATCACTTTCCATGCAAAACAGCCCCACTCTGTAACAAATGCAGTCTTCTCCACATCCTCTGGAGCAATTGCCACCTGATTATAGCCACTATATCCATCCAAGAAGGAATAAAGTTCATGACCGGCCACACTGTCAAGTACCAAATCTGTGAAGGGTACCGGAAAACCGTCTTTCACTGTGGCATCATTAAGTTTTTGAAATCCACACATACACGAAGCTTACCACTCTTTTTAGGCACAATTACGATGGGAGAAAGCCACTCCGTACCCTCCATCCACAATAAACCCGGCTGCTAAAAGTGCATCAATTTCTTCACGAACAACCCTTGAATAGTTCGGGTTCATCCTGTACGGTCTTGTCTCACTGTCCGTACACCCTATCTCAAGACAATTCGATGCATACAGAGCTGCTGAGATATACCACGCATCTCTTGATATGTCAAAAAGCTTCTCGGTAAGTGGTAAACAACTTGTAATAACGCTCCTTCTCCACACTTGGTAATTGGGATCCAATTTGCAAAAATTTAGGATCTTCACTCAGGCTCACGTTAATCTTTTCCACAGAAGGCTCCTTAACACGTTCAGCAACCCATGAATTAGCAAAAGCTAGCTCTTCCTTCAAGAGAAACTTCCCCTCTTCCCATGAGGAAAATCTTGAAGGGTACTTAGAAAAACCAGAAGCTGGATCCTCCTTCATGACTGCTGCTTCCGTTTCCAATTCTGTCGCTTTAAAACTATTTTCTGCTTGAGTTCAGTTAATACAGCAGTTGCCCCTTCTGGAGATGCACAAGCAACTTGGCTGGCTGAACTGAAGTGGAATAATGTACGTTAACATCTCCTTTTAGCCTCTTAGCAGCCTTCTTTTGCACTTGAATCAGCTTTCGAACCTCTTCTCGCCTCATCACATACTTTGGAAGTCCCTCAACCATATCCACTTAATTCTTCAGGTAGAACTCTTCCCTCAAATTCTGTCTCTTACTAACCTCCATTTTAGAAGATTGTAGCATTGAACCATGTATTAATCTCCAAGGGATGACATCATGTGCTCCTCACCTAGAGAAACATTTGTACCAAGGGAATTCACCAAAATCGCTGGAACTAGTGGCTTGCATTGCGACTAGGCACTGGTATAACTTGCAACATATTACAATCCACAGCAACGCCTGATTCATCCACTCAGCCAGATCTACACTTGAAGTATCATCAGAATAAGGTGGTCTAGCAAGCTTCTCATAAGGAGAATGAACCACTGCCACTGCAGCTATTTCTTCCTCCTCTTCCGTCGAGCTAAACTCTTCTCCAGCACTCTCAGAACTTGAAGAAGTACTATCATTTTCACCAGCTTGTTCGTGTGTAACGAGTGGATGAATCTTATGTAAGTGCACTTGCATACCCACACGTACATTACCATCTTCAATATGTAACATACCAGTACGCCAGTCATGCACTGCAGAAGCTTGTCTCAACCATGGCCGTCCAAGTAGCAATGGATAAGTGAACTTGCCATGTTCACTTCTCAAGACCACAAAGTCTATGAAGAAACTGATACCAGCTATAGTCGTTTGCACACAGTGACAATTCCAAGGGGCTGTACACGTCTTTGGTCTGCCATACGAACCATGAAATGAGTTGGTGCTGGTTTAGGTAAGCCTAACTTCTTATGTATGTGATCAGGCATAATATTAACCCCTGAACCTCCATCTATGGTGCAGTCTTTGATGAGTTGCTCTTGTATCTTCACATCAATGCATGGAGCACTCATATCTGCAATAAGTGGCCATGCTGAATTCACCACTACCTCCTTATGACCACGTAAAGCTGTAGTTATAAGCCCTCGAACAAGTAGGTGCTAACTCAAGTAACTAACTGGTAATGTGATACTTGGTTGCTGATTTTCTAAATCTGCATGTCATATGGTACTTTGCTCTCCAAATTCAGCACATTTAAACTTCTTTTGCCTTACTACCGGTCGTTTCCTAGGTTGAGCAGCCATCCTTCCATAAATGGCTGAGTATCTGCAGCGGTGGTAGCTCATGCTCTTCTGGAGACCATGATCCACCGTTGGATTCTCAAGAGAATATTCTGGAATTATATTTACTGGAATAGACAAGGGTTGAGCGCATGTTGTTGAGCTCTTGTCTTCACTTGCAAGGGCAGATCGACTTGTCTCTTTTGATTCCTTTTTCTCTCTCTGGTTCTATAGCTTCTACAGATATAACCTATGAGTCAATGACAACCCCTTTTCCTTTCTTTGCAACTGTCGCCTTTTTTAAAACTGGTAAGCGATAAGGACAAATTTCTTGAGTGTGGAGTCCTTGGGTGTTGCATATACCACAGATTGGCTTATACTCTACAGCTTGGCGGGGATTTGGACAATTGGGGGCAATATGTCCCCACTCCTTACAGTGGTAACATTGTGGAGGCCCTCCTCGCCGTCGCACAGCCTGCTGATTTAGAGGACGCTGGAGCTCTGCTGCATAGACTGGAGATACGCTAGTTAAGTATGGCTGCACTTGATAACTTGGATATCGTGCAGGTGCTACTGCTGGTGGCATGACAGGCGGTTGAGGTATCTGCAGACCAGGTTGCAAGACACGCCCTCCTACCTGCTGTGCTCTACCTTGCAGATAATAGCAATCATCGGTAGCATGATTGCTATGCCCACACACCTTACACTGCTGTGTCGGAGGTGCTAAACTTGCAGGAGTAGGACAATCAGCAGGGAGATGTCCATAACCCTTGCATCTCACACACCACACATTGGTACGTTCCTTAACTTGCTGAGGACGCCTCTCTACTTCTTTAATCCAATTGATTTGTAGGTCAGTCATTTGCTTGGTGAGAGCTCCCAGGATATCTTCTTTTAAATTAGTAAGCTCTGAATGAGTAACAGCAGCATTGGAACTTGGTGGTGCATTGTAGCTAGAGCTCGAAAGTTGATGTGGCACTATGGTACCCACAGAGGTCGACGCCTTGCTGTAATCTAGGTTTCCCAAGACAGAAGCTGGCGGTCCTCCCATGGATAACAAACTCAATGCTCCCAAGCTACTGTAATCCACTGTACCCACTGGAACAGACAACTGAGTAGGGAGAATCGGATGGTGATATCCCCCCACTGTAGGTAGCATTGTGTGGTGAGGTTGTGCACGTTGTGTGCACAACTTAGCTTGTTCCCAGTTAGCTGCATGTCTAATGGCCTCTGACAGGTTCTTTGGACTTTGGATACGAACATGGAAAGCAAGCTCCTCTAATAGCCCATCCACAAAGTACTTCACCTGTTCACTTGGAGCTGGAGGATAATCCTTCTTGAGCAACAGGCGTTGGAATCTGTTGATATAGCTTTGAAGGCTCTCTGCTGGAAGCAACTTGATATAGCTTAGCTCATCATTGATCCTCTCAGCAAAGCCCACCGGTCTAAAGCGGTCTTCAAACGCAGACTTAAGTGCTGGCCAAGAGATGAAAGAAGCATTCCTTTCAGCAACTCCTAGCCATTCAGCAGCCCCTTCATTCAATGTACCTGGAAAGAGCCTAAGCCTCTCTGCATTTGAAGCTTTTGATTAGTCCTGCTCACATTAAGGAATGTCTGCATATGTGCATCTGGATCACCAGTACCATTAAACACAGGGTACTTCATCCGTGTTAGCCTTGGAGATGGGCTAATTGGTGGATTAACAGTTGGACTAGCCATCGGACAACTAGAGCCACTCCTATAGTAATATGTGAAGAGGGTACAACACAGAGGTACTCGATGTGCCTTCCTCACTCCCCACACACTGAACTGTCCGTGTTAAACCAACTGTCCTTTGTTGTTCTTCAATGAGTACAGGTTGTCTCACTCTCTCTTAGAATACCGATCATCTCTCTCTCTTTTCTTTTGTAGCTTCTGTTCTGCTGTAAATCACCAGGGTACATACACTACTCCTTGTAGCAGACCCCGTGGGTGGAGATAGATGAGAATCTGTGTCTCCAAGCTTTTCAACCACACCCTCCGGCTCTTTGCACACGACTTCGGCAGTTCCCGGCAACGGAACCAAAAAAATGTTGTAGCCTAACCACACTTACTAAATAATTAATCCTTTTTATTAAGTTCAGCAAGAACATCCACTATTAATCTCTTCCATTTCCCACACACGTAGGACATGGAACTTCTACAAGTTGATCACCAAGCAGCTTTTTCACATTTAGTTCCCACTCCAAGCTTTTCAAGGTATCTGTCTTCTCTTTCTCCTCACTCAGAACAGCCTTACTTGGTTGGGAAAAAGGAGATGAAGTTGCTTGCACACCAAGACGTTCCACACGCTTCCCTTTTTAAACCCATTTTTATTCCTTTTTCTTCCCATAAAAAAGATACAAATATCTATTTTCCACCCAAAACACTAGAAAACCTAATACCTCTTTCTTTCCCGCACCCTCCTTTGTTCCTGATAACTGCAGCATATCCCTAGAATCAGAATATTCTGTATATTCCAATTACCACAACCTTCTTCAATCAAGTATATCTCCTCAACGGCATCTCCGAATCACATGAATTCAAGCTCTCTAAACTCCTCTCGCAAGCTCTACTTCTCTGAAAGACTCCCCATTGAAATCTCACTCGTCTATGTGCCACCTTTTCACCTTACTCAACCTAATATATCTTCCACACATAAACATCTTTTGAACACTTAACGATGTACATATATCTATAGACCTTTTCCCTACTCATGAATATACTTTCCAAAACTTTCAAAAATTACCAAAATAACCCTCCAAGAATAACCTAGAATATTCTATACATAGTGAATATTCTCTGCATGAACCAGCTTATTAGAGTTTTACTCTGCTTATCTGGTCTATAACATTACTTAACCCAAAAACAAAAGAAAAACAAGAATTAAATATGAAACCCCAAATATTCCTCATATTTTTCAAAATAAAAGAAAAAGAAAGAAAATATCCTAAAAATTCTCTCTACAGTCACCTTATTAAATACCATGGATGTACTTTGATAACTGTGTCCAAGGCCATTCATCGATACACCCAGTTAGTCAGCATATATATAAATTCATGCCTGCTTTTTGGGTGAGCATACGAAAGGCATGTCTACATTGGGTATTTCATTTTTATTTGCCATCTAACACTTTTCTTGCAACAGTCAATCGTAGAGATGCTAACAACGCTTGCCGAAAATGTGGGATCCATCTGACCCTCTTGCTAGAACTTGTTAAGGTAGATTTGCAGTCCATGAATCGCCTTTTCTTATTATAGAACCAATGCAAAGACCTTTTCAAACATGGGTTGCCCTTCCGGTTGTTTATTATTAAAAAATCCAACCTTGGATATGTTGAACCATCTAGCCGTTTTAATTCAGATGTTCACCACCTCACGAGAGATTCAGAATGCAATGTGCCATTAGGTGAAACCTCTGTCACAACAAAACCCATGAAGTAGGCCCTAGTTTCTCTTCTGTACGGCTTCCATTGGATTGATAGCTAAGATGATGCCCCTCCCAACCTCGATCTTATGAAGAAAAAAGAATCACCTCATCCATCATAGCAGGCAAGCCATCATTTTGTGAACTCGTACTAATATTGTTTGTGACTCTTGCATTTTTTGTGTCAGCCTTGACTTCATCCACATTCCATAATACAAAAGAACCCTCTTCAAATTCTATTTCAGGAACCTCAACGTGCTTGCAAATGTGTTCACCCATACATATACACAGACCCTTGGGCAATATTGTGACATGACGCATTATCATGTCAAACTTCCATGGTTCTAATGCCAACTATCTCGTTTTTCGAAGAAGATATACTTTATCTCCAATATTAAACATATTGTCCTGCACAAAAATAATTGTGTCATTTATGATATATGTTTATGCAATATGCTAAAAAATATGAATTAAGGGTGCTTAATATATATGCATGTGCAATGACATATAATTATGTATAAGGAAAATTTTCATGCTTGATTAATACAAGTGGTGGCGGGATTAATCCCGCCACCCTTCCCCGCCTCCTAGAATGACGAGTGGATTAATCTCGCCCATAAGTCTCTCCTACGGAAAAGAGGTGCGGGATTAACCCCACCCATAACTCTCTCCAACGAGGAAGAGTTGGGGGGATTAATCTAGCCCACAATTCTCTCCGACAGGGAAGAGGTGGCAGGATTAAACTCGCTAATGCTTCCTCGCCTCCTAGAATTGGGGGTGAGATTAATCCCGCCCACCATTTAGGAGGCATGAAAGCATTGGCAGGATAATTCCTCGCCTCCTAAAATTGGGTCAGAATTAATACCGTCCACCATTTAGGAGACAAGGAAGTATTGGCGGGATAATTCATCTCTTAAAATGGTGGGCATGATTATATATTGGCTGTTGTGATGTGCCATTGGTGAAACTACTTCAGATGTTTAGGATCCATTAAGACTGCATTAAAATCCGTTAAGGATTTATCCCGTTCACATATCCTCTTTACTTAGAATTCTTAGTTAGTCGAGATTTCATAGAGTTTTCGATGGGTGGCGAGATTAATCCCACCAATGCTTCCCTGCTTCCTAAACTGGTGGGTGAGATAAATCCCGCCCACAACTCTTTAAAATAGGGAAGGGGTGACGGATTAATCCCGCTGCCCATTCTAGGGGGGGAAGCATTGGCCAGATAATCCCGCCACCCCTTCCCCGTTTTAGAGAGTTGTGAGCGGGATTAATCTCGCTAATCATTCTAGGAGCGGGGAAGGACTGGCCGGATTAATCCTGACCCTCATCGAGAACTCTTAAGATCTCGATTAACTGAGAATTTTAAGTAAAAAGGATGTGTAAACTGGATAAAATCCCGAAGGGAATTAGTGCAATTCTAATGAATTCCTAAACTCTAAATTTTAATTTAAAAAAGAGTGTAAGAGAGTGAGTCTTTATAAGTAGTTTTAAATTTGTTTATAATACTTATTTGTAAACAGCATAAGGGGCACTGTGCTTTTCTATAAACGATAATATCTAATTTAGTGTCACTCCCAGATTGTGCTCACTATATAGGAAAGAGAAATTTGAAGACAGAAAATTATATAAATGAAGAAACCCTTCCGATAGAGTGATATAGATCTGGATTTGAGTAGGAAATTACAAACATTTTCAAATTTACATGTGACTGACAATACTTATGTCATAATTTTAAATTTTGATATAATAAAGAAACTTAAAATGAGTTGGACTCTCTAACATATATACTCTCTTATTCCAATGTTTTTATTAATTGTATTTAATGTATTTTAACATTAACAAGTGATTCAAGTTTATAATTATATGAAATTTTAATAATTATTCTACATTCTATTATTCCAGTATATATCATTAAATATATATTATAAATATATATAATTATACAATAGATAAATGATATATAATATGTATCATTTAAAATATATTCATAGTGTGTATATATAATATTATTTTCTTAATTATCGAGTAATTATTTTACATTGTTTATATTAATGGGATTTTCATAATTATTTTCTTATTATTCCAAGAATATTCCAATATTAAACCTTATTATCAATATTAGATTATTATATATTATTAAAACTATATATAATTATACAATAGATAAAATGATATATTATTATGTAAATTTAAAATATGTTCATAATTTAAATATGTACATTAATATTATTTTCACTTTATTTTAATTTTTTTAATAAAAAATTTACATATACATGCACCACTCATTAAAAGTACATATACAGACACATATGCACACACATACACATGCCGATGAGTGGATATAAATAAATGTTCAAGGGTCTAGCATCTAGCTTTGTGTTTATGGTATAAGGTTTAAACCCCAAACCAAACATTTATCGTTACACTAGGGCTTACATATACATACACGAAATAACACACAACACACACGTTAAAAACATCCCACAATATGCATTAAAAGCACCCATAGAGACACATATGCACACACATACACACACTGATGAGTGAATTATGATATAAATAATTAAATGTTTAAGGTCTAGCATCTAGCTTTGTGTTAGGTTTGGGTTAACCCCAAACCAAGCATTTATTGTTACACACACTCTACACTAAGGCTACACACGAAAAATTACAAAGTATTTTTAAACTCAACAACACATGTTAAAAACATCCAATTGTGAAACTTAGGTTTAGGGTTTAAATCCTAAACTATGTTTAGTGTCTAGAGTAAATGTATATTAAATATTTGTAAAAATGTGCATGGATTTAATTTCTATGTCGTAAAAAATTATATATTAAACATTATACATTATATACTATATGTGCTATGATTGCATTAAAATATATGCACGTTGTAACTAAAGGGGGATGATCGTGAAAATAATTATTAATTAATACTTAAGTTTTAATTATTAATTAATTATTTAATTAATATGTAATTAAGCCTTAAATATTAATTAATTAATAATTAATCCTTCAATAACCTTACTTAGTAAGGAATATTCCTAAAATATCTTAGAATATTCATATTATTCTAAAAATAGTTTACAATAATTAAAAATACTATCAAACATAATTACAAATGAAATCATTTCTTATCAACATGTTAATTTTTTATAAATACTTTCTTCCTAATCATACAGAGAAATCCTCATTTTGTCTAAATCATCACTCTCCGGATTAATCAAATCATTTTGGTCAATATCTTGATGTTGTTGCCACCACTTAACACTCTCACGAATGCAATTGGGAGTTGCCATCCTTGTTAATACATAAGATGTGATAAGAAGGTCTGCATAAAGGCTCATCTAAAAATGACGTTCCTTAAGAATAATATTATAAAGCGCCCGGTTGCTATCCTTCATTTTATAAAATTCAAAATCACGAGAAAGAAAAGCTTCAGGAAATGTTTGATATGTGGAATACTGCTCACAAAAGTTTTAGATTCTTCTTTCTGAGGCACGTATCCAAGTAGTTCACTAGCTCATCCATGATATCGGTATCAGAATATGGATCGAAAGTGATTGGATGAATACAAGCAATGTTTTGGTTGAGCATAGCCTTCTGAGGAGAGTCGTCTACCACTAAGATATGTGTGTTCTTCATTATCCTTAAGCGACTGATCTCCCCATGAGTCCCAATTATCTTTCATTCTTGAAGAAGTATGGCTTGCTTTCCTTTCTTATATTGTGAAATTCGAGAGGTTTATAACATATTCGCTGGGTCAAAAATCCAATCTTTACGAATCACCTCTTCTGCAACACTACAATGTTTCTTAAGCAAATTCAAGCGGTGTTAAGTTGAATCTGCATGCATGACCAAATCCCCACAAGCGCACCCATCTCCTTAAGCTTTTGAAAGAGACGATCCAACCCTGGACGAAAAATAATATCATATCGAAATTTACCATGACAAGGAATGAAATCTCCTTGTTTGATTTCTTTTTTCCTATCCTCGGGCCTTTGTCGATGAAGCAGAACACCATTGACATCCAACAACACAATATGGCCATGAGTAACATGGATAGCGTTGCCTCTTGAATACTTTGCAAATCACTTGTTTGCTCCCTTTCACATTTATCTGTTGCACTATCTCGTTGCCTATCCCTTCATCATTTAATTGTACATCATCCTTACAAGATTCAGATATTGCATGCTGAAGAAATTGATTTCGGAAACTGAAGCCAATAAATGATGATGAAAAAACTGAAGTGGCCCCATGGTAACGATGTTTTGAGCTGCATTATTATCCATTTCCTGCATGAACTCTGTCATTCTGACATGTGGCACAAGAAATTTCGCCAAACCCCTCTCTTACCTCATGCAATGCTGAAAATCCATGTTCTCAATTGTTTCATTACATCTGCAAAATGATAATTAGCTGACCTTAAAATTATCAAGGTATATTATTTACCTTGTTAATGTGTGACCCATGTTTGAACTAAAAGCTTCATTAATCCTTGAGAATTTATTTTCTGTACAAATATAAACGAAATATACAAAAATGCCTTATGTTACACTCATTTACAACTATTCGTCACTCTAAGAACTCATTAACAATTCTTCTTCGCTATTACCTTCTGAGTGAGGCGAAGAAGGTCTAAGCCGCTTGTGAGATGGTTCAAGATCTTCTATCTTTGTTGATGTTTCCATGGGTAATGGAGTGTGAATGTTCTGTACTCCTCGAGATAACTTCCGGTCTAATATCTGATTGAAGTTCGTCCTCAGACTCCGACATTGAACCAGATTCGTCTTCAGAGCTATCGCACTTCTGGAGGGAACTTTCTCAAATACTCCTTATGGATTGTTGGGGTAGTCAGTTGAGAACCTCTATCCACTTGTTCAGGTCCTCAACCATGGTCTTATCCTTTTCAACGGCAAACACATGTATCCGAAGGTAACACTCCTTCAAGACGGACCCCCTAGTGCAGTAGTCAAAAACCCACGCATCACTGTGAGGACCCCTGATCAAGTTGACGATGCTCCGTGCCGCTTGACTTGTATGTTTGGATAACGTACATTGCCGAATACGTCACTCTCAGCTATCGGTGTATCGGATGGAGGTTCAGGGCCGTTGGAGTGCAAACAGATGCCTGGCCAGTCATTTGGAAGTTTGAAATTGTTTGGCGCATTCCTAACAACCAAGTGAACAACCGAATCAATGCACTTGGATCAGCATCATTCATATAAAATCCTGTCCAACGATGTTATTCTTCTTGGCAAGGCGAAGGCAAAAGTATCGGTGACATGAGCAAGAATCAAGAAATAAATACCTGAAAACGTAGGTATCAGTCAAGAGTGCAAGTATGAATTCAATAATAAATACCTTCTTTGTACATGCTTGCACGGCTAAGTTTCTCCACCAAATCCTCTAGTGCCTATCTGTCGAAGGATTTTTTGACACCCGCCGATCCATCATTGAAACGGTTTCCTACAAGCAGTGATGTTACCCCATAAAGTCTCCGAATCCAACAACAAACATCTGTAGGGCTTGTCGTGATTCGTAGCATCCTCCTTTATAAGGTTCAACTCGGTTCTCCTGCTGAAGGACTGCCATAAGAGAAGGCGTCATCGCAATGTTCTCCTTTTTGGCGTTGGCGTGCAATAGATTCTTGCCCAGATCTTCCGATTGATTCACCCATTCGACAAGCATATCATCGTTTGTCACATGCAAATATTTGCTGACCTCTTCGTATGTTGAAGCCGAGGTCCAACCCAGTTTGTGGCAGTGTATTCCCAACCACTCCTTGAAGTGCCTGACCGTCTTCAACTCCATTGCCTTGAGATGAAAAGGAGAGGTGGGGCTGCTGTTATTAATTGTAATTTGCCATCAATCACCAAATCAGCCAAGACTTCCATCTCCTCCATCGTTGTTCCATTTAAAGGCTTCAACCATGTGAGCTTGAAATCGTTGTTTACATCCTTTGTAAGATGAACAAACTTAGATGGGCTTTCATTGAGTTGAAGAAGAACTTCACATACATATTAATACATAATATAGAGAGACAGACTACATTACACACCATGCATGATCCATAATATGTACTATCTCTCTTCTTTTATACATACACACCATGCATGATCCATAATTGTATGAGAGAAGAGAGAGAGTGTTAACAAATTAAATTCATACACATTGCTTATATTAGTACACATATATACATACACGTGTATACACACAGACATACATACATACTACATGTGTAAATTCAATGTGTTACATAGGGTTTAGGGTTTAGGGTTTAGGACGTCAGTACACATATTATGGATCATGCATGGTGTGTATGTATGAGAGAAGAGAGAGTATTAAAAGATTAATTTTGTACACATTGCATATATTAGTACACATATATACATACATATATTATACATAGACATACATACATAGTACATAATATTGTAACATAGTACATATTTGGATCATGCATGGTGTGTATGTATGAGAGAAGAGAGCAGTACATATTATGGATCATGCATGGTGTGTAATATGAAGAGAAGAGAGAGTGTTAACAAATTAAAATCATACACATTGCATATATTAGTACACATATATACATACACACAAACATACATACATATTACATGTGTAAATTCAATATGTTACATACACACAAACTGAGTACATATAGATCATACATGCGTTGAACATGATGTTTTCAATAAAGAAGCAACATATCTCTCCAGTTTGGTTTAGGGTTTAAACCCAATGCAAGTATTTTATTATAAATTTTATATGGTACATAATATATATATTAGTATAAAATCTTATACTAATATAAACTAAATGCATGCACATTTTTCAATTATTTACTCTAAACACTAAACATATGTAAGTCCCAATGTAGAGTGTGTAATATTTGGTTTTGGTTAAACTTATATCATAAATACAAAGCTAGATGCTTTATTATATCGTGATCCACTCATCGCTTGTGCATGTGTGTGCATATGTGTCTCTGTAAGTGCTTCTAATGCGTGTGCACGTGTATATATAAATTTATGATTATGAAACAAACATCAAATAATTAAGAAAATAATATTAATAAACACACTATGAACATATTTTAAATTATATATAAAATATATTTTATCTAATATATAGCCATATATAGTTTTAATAATATATTAATTTAATATTTATAATAAGGTTTAACATTGAATATTCTTGAAATAATAAGAAATTAATTGAGAAAATCCCATTAATATATACAAATGTAGATCAAGTACTGAAATAATTAATTAAATTAATTATGATAATCATGTTTAATATTGAATATTCTTGGAATAATAAGAAAATAATAAAGAATATCCCATTAATATAAAGAAGATTAATTACTCAAGTAATTAAGAAAATGATATTAATATACACACTATGAATATTTTAAATTATACATAATAATATATCATTTTATCTAATATATAGTCATATATAGTTTTAATAATATATATTAATTTAATATTGATAATAAGGTTTAACATAGGAATATTCTTGAAATAATAAGAAATTAATTGAGAAAATCCTATTAATATATACAAATGTAGAATAATTACTGAAATAATTAAGAATAAGACTAATTTAATTATGATAATCAGGTTTAATATTGGAATATTCTTTGAATATTAAGAAAATAATAAAGAATATCCCATTAATAGTAGGAAATGTAAATTAATTACTCGAGTAATTAAGAAAATAATATTAATAAACACTATAATATATTTTAAATGATAATAATAATATATCAATTTATTTATTGTATAAGTATATATATATAATATAAACTTAATAATATATACTTGAATATTAAGAATGTAAATAATTTACTAAAATTTCGTAATATTAAACAGCTTGAATCACTTGAATCACATTAAATATAATTTTATACTCATTGGAATTGGAGAGTATATATGTCAGAGTGTCGGTTATTTGTGTCAACTCATCTTAAATTTTATTTTCTGTTCTTTTAAAAATTTTGAATTTCTGACATAAGTATTGTTAGTCTGACATGTAAATTGAAAATGCATTTAATTTCCCACTCAAATTCAGATCTGGTTCTTTCTCCGGCAAGTTTCTTTATTTCTGTAATTTCACTCTTCAGATCTTCTTTTTCTTATAGTATCAGCTCAGAAGTGACATTAAATTGGTGTTTTGTTTATAGGAAAACACGGAACCTTCAGTGCTGTTTACAAGTAAGTATTATAAACAAATTTAGAAATACTTATAAAGATTCACTCTTTACATTCTCTCTTAAAATTAGAATTTAGGGGTTTAGGAATGCATTAGGATTACATTATATTCCGTTACGGATTTATCATTTAAACATCCTTCTTACTTAATATTCTCGGTTAGCCAGGGCAGCGGAATTAATCTGGCCATTTCTTTTTCGCCTCTTAGAAGAGATGGCATTAATCCTGCCACCATCTCTTTGATAGCCATGGCAGAATTAGTCCGGGCAATGCTTCTCTGCCTTGAAAAAGAGCGACGGGATTAATCCCATTGATAACTCTCTCAACTGATAAAAAGTTACTTGAATTTATTAGAAAGAGTTGTCGGCGGGATTAATCTTGCCAACCATTTAGGAGGCAGAGAAGGGGTGGCGAGATTAATCTCGCCACCACTTCCCTATTTTAAAGATTTGTAGGCAGGATTTATCCCGCCAATAAGTTTCGGACGCAGAAAAGCATTGGCATGATTAATCCCGCCACCCTCGAGATCTTTTTGAAATAATAGCTTCGGAAAGAGTTGTGGGTGGATTAATCCTGCCACCTATTCCCCGTCGTGAGAGTTGTGGGCAGGATTAATCCCGTCGACTCTTCCTCGTGGAAGGGTGTTGTGACGGAATTAATCCCGCTGCCTCTTCCTCGTCGGAGGGAGTTGCGGCGAGATTAATCCCGCCACTTCTTCCTCGTCAGAGAGAGTCCGCGGCGGGATTAATCCTGCCGTCTCTCTCTGACGAGGAAGATCCAGCAGCGGGATTAATCCCACTTACTCTCTCCGAACGGGTAGAGTCGGCAACAGGATTAATCCAGCCTACTCTCCGAAGGGATAGAGTCGGCGGCGGGATTAATCCCGCCCACCGTTCCTCGTCGGAGGGAGTTGTGGGCAGGATAAATTCCGCCCATCAGTTGTATTAATCAAGCATGAGATATTATCCCTATACATAATTATGTATATTCCACATGCATATTATTAAGCAACTGCAGTTCAGATTTCTTAGAAATATTGCATAAATAGTATCATAAATAACACAATTATTTATGTGTATGACAATATGTTTAATACTGAAGATAAAGTATGTCTTTCTTTGAAACAACGAGATAGTTGGCACTGGAACTGTGGAATTTGCAAGCATGTTGAGGTTCCGGGAATGGAATTTGAGGAGGGTTCTCTTGTATTGTGGAATTTGGATGAAGTCAAGGCTGACACAGAATATAGAGTCACAAACAAATAGTAGCACGAGTTCACCAGATGGTGGCTTGCCTGCTGTGATGAATGAGGTGATTCTCTTTCTTCATGAGATTGCACAATATAATGGAATGCTCAAACCAGACATGTTCTTCTGTGGAGGGTATAATCTTCTCGCTACCATCACAGCTATAAATCCAATGGAAGTAGTGTCAAAAGAGAAACTAGGGGCCGACTTTGTGGGTGTAGTTGTGACAGAGGTTTCACCTAATAGTACATTGCATCCTGGATCCCTCGTGAGGTGGCAAACATCTAAATTAAAACGGCAAGATGGTTCAACATATTCTGGGCTAGATTTTAATAATAACAACCCAGAAGAACAACCCATATTTAAAGAGGTTCCTTGCATTGGTCCTATTGTAAGAAAAAGGCAATTCATGGGTTGCAGATCTTCCCCTGCAAATTTCAGCAAGAGGGTCAAGATGGATCCTAAATCTTTCGAAAGTGTTACGAGCATTTCCACGATTGACTGTTGCAAGAAGAAGTGTTGTCAGATGGCAGACCGGAATGAAATTACCCATGTAGACATGTCTTTCGTACGCTCACCCAAAAGCAAAGGCATGAGTTGTGTATATGCTGCATTAACTGGGTGTATTGATGAAATGGCCTCGAACACAGGTTATCAGAGTACATCTATGGTATTTAATAAGGTGGCCATCTGCTTCAAAGCTTGGTGCAGTATATACAGGATCCCAAAGACCACGTTCTACCATCGGAGGGATGAGTGGCTAGATGGAGCGCGAACCTCAGTACATGGGAACACTCACTTTGTCAAAACCCGCTCTCACATTATGGCAGCCATAGAGATACTCAAGGCTTTTGTGGAAGCAAATGCAGACAGGATGCCTCCAAATGCCGAATCATAGATGTAGGGGTCAGGTAAAATCTCAAGGTTTTACCTTCAATCTACACTCAATTGAAGCTGTGTGAACATGTTAACAAGTGCCTCAGTTTGATGGGGCTCCAAGCAATCTACACTGGTACCTTCAACAACATATGGAATACTCATTTTAAGGATGTGGAGATTGCAAAACACTAGCTTTTTCAAGTGTGACATTTGTACATCATTAAAGGCTGTAGAGGCTTGTGCAAAAACCTTGGTGGAGACAAAAGAAGATGGAGGCCCACATGATTGCACAAACTTGCTAGTTTGAATACTATGCACACCGCATGCTTTCTGTGTCACGCCCATCAGTACCTGTGCTTGATCCATGACAAGATGGATCATTCAAAGACTAGCATTCCAAAGCTCGTTGCAACACCAAAGTGCCTTAAAAATGTTATGAAACTTCCGATTTCATTGACAGGTATGCTAACACATAGACACGGTTGTGAGTCATATGGACACTTTTCACTTCCACATTGGTCTAGCGATTCCAATTTCACTATTGAGTCATTGGCCATGTGTTTCAGAAACCTTGAAGCCCACTCACAAACAAGTCCTATCAGTGATCCCAAAGTGAAGAAACAACACCTTCAACCTTTACATAATGCTCTCATGAACATGTTTGCACTTGAGGCTACTTGGGAATATAAGAGGCATTATTAGCAGGCTGCACAAAAAACAGATGGCCCTGTTGAAAGTTCAGGTTCAGTGGAGGGATCTAGCTCAAATAGTGTACATGTGTCCTCAACATCAAATAAGCTTCCTCGTCATTTGCTTTTACAGATGGATAATTGTGCAGGCGAGAACAAAATGGGTAAATCATTTTATTTAAGGGTTTCTCAAGCTCATACTTACTTTTATTTTCTAGATATGTGCTAGTATACTTCTCAATGCTTGTTTCCAAAGGTGTGTTTGAGACAATCACGCTCAATTTCCTTGGGCTTAATGCTCTTCAAAAGTGGAAAGGATGAAAAGCCACTTCTCCCAGAAGGACAACCAGACCCTATTCCATTGAGTACCCAGCTCAAGGAACAGAGATTATTATTAATGGCATCAAAAAATATGTGGCATGGGTTCAAAATCGATGCCAAAGAATTCTGATAAGGCAACTGGTTACTCAGAATTATATAAGCATGTGGTCGACTATTGGGAGACTATTGTTCGAGAGTTAGAAGGGCCTACTATTACAAATATAAAATTGCAACACCCTTTTTGGCCTAAAACAAGGTGGTGAGAGGAGATTGAAATGACATCACTGAGCACAAACGACATAGAAGCCAGTAGTGATGTGGAAGTGCAAACCCCATACTTTGTAGGACAAAGGAACCAAAAACCTAAAGCATACTTTGATTATTGCAAGGATCTTCAAAAACTAATTATGGTTCTCATTACTCTAGATGTGTCATATAACAGCCTATTTGGATGGGTTAAATTATTGACACACCTGAAGTAATCATAAAAAATAGTATGATTAAGGTTGCATGGTTCAAACCACAAAAAAGCGACACGAGAAGGAGAGCAAAAGATACAATGGATGCCTAGAGAAAATGATGGTCTCCCAATCAAAAAGACCCAGCATATTTTTATAAATTGTAAATCCATTCGATATGGGTGGATGTCAAGAAGCGTTGATAAAGTCACGATTAACAAAATTGCAAGAAAATGTATGTTTTCTGAAGCTTAAAGCAATTACAAAATTATAAAAATTGTATATTTAATATTCATAATTATAATAAACTCTTTAATAATAGTACCAAATTGTTTACTTAACTATATAAATTTATAAAATGATATGGAAGATTGACTATATTATTATAGGATTTGTATATTATATATATATATTATTACTAGTAAAATTTTTAATTAATAATGTTATATTTAAATATTAATATTTTAATAACGACATCAATATTTATATAATGTACCTCTTATGCTCTTCCTTAATTTTTATATTAGGCCCATACAATCTTAATATAATATATTATATAACTTAATACCTTCTACTTTTATAATGTTATTAATTTTTGGTCCATGAATGCTATAATTTATTAAAGGGTCGATTACAAATAGAATATTCTAAAGAATATTCTGTCTTCAAACACATATTCTAAAGAATATTTTTAATATTAGAAAATGCTAATTAAATAACTAAAATTGCTAATTATTATGAAATGGGACTATAGCCATGCCCATTTTAATTACAACTTGCATGTATTTATTATTTAAATTTTGCACACTTATCTGATACCTACGTCTTTAGGTATTTATTTTTTTAATTTTTGCACATGTCATCGATACCTTCGCTTTTGTTTTTGCCAAGAAGAACAGACATCGCTGGACTGAATTTTACATGAATAATGATGATTCCAGGTGTATTGATACAGTTGTTCACTTGGTGTCAAGAATGCACCAAACAATTTCAAATTTCCAAACAACTAGCAGGCATCTGTTTTCTCTCCAATAGACCTAAACCTCCATCCGATACACAATAGCTGATAGGGACATAGTTGACAATGTACGTTATCCAAATATTACAAGTCAGGCTACACGGAGCATCGTTAGCTTAATCAGGGGTCCTCACAGTGATGCATGGGTTTTTTACTACTACACTAAGGGATCTATCTTGAAGGAGTGTTACCTTTGGGATACATGTGTCTTTGCCATTGAAAAGGATAAGACATGGTCGAGGACTTGAACAAGTGGATAGAGAAGTTCTCAACTGACTACCTTAACAAACCCATATAGGAGTATTTGGGAAAGTTTCCTCCTGAGAAGTGTGACAGCTCTGAGGAGGAATCCAATTCAATGTCAGTGTCTGAGAATAATCTTGAACAGATATTGCACCGGAAGTTTCAAAATTTCATTTCAAAATTACATTTTGTTAGTTATCATCTTCTAATGTGGAAGGAGTGGATTGGTTAATATTAAACTTCTTCGCTAATCACATGACTAAGATAGGTCAGTGAATTTGTATCAAATTTTTAATGGCATCATCTTTTGTTTTGTGTAATAATTGTAGCAGTTGCCTATATAAAAAGAGGAAAAACTACCATTTATTTACAAGTCAACAAATAGGAAAAAATTCTTAACCAACCTCTATGCTAGTTCGATGCACTTCAACTAATGAAGATCTTGTCTGCTAAAGTAGCAAAGCACATTATTTAGATTTATATGGATTGAACTCAACAATCACCTCTTCATTGTCTTCTCACAAATTAGATTGTACATTAGGTGTGTCTACTAGTTTGGGTACGTTATGCTCATTTACATATCTACATGTCTACATATTTTATTTTTATAGCTTCAATTAGCTGTGTCATTATGTGATTTGTTCTTTTCTATATCATCACAAGTCCTTGTAAAAAATTCTACATAAAATATATATAAAAAATGAAAGAGTGTATTGCACCTGGTCGACCTATGACATTGTTTTACATGCTCTCTTTGTCTTGCTTATGAGTGTTCTTGTAGTGGAAAAAACCTACATAATGGACATGCAAATCAACATAATATTAAGATCAAAGTGGCTGCACTTGATTGGCCTCTAATATTCTACACAATATGCGGCAAGTCTCCTTACAACTTTCTATTCTTCACCAAACTCTTTCTTCACATTCCATGGCTGGTTTTGTTTGTGTTCTCAAAATTTGGCTTAGTAAAAAAGCTAGAATGTTTTGTACACTTTACCATTCTTTAAAGCCCACTTTCTAGCACATTTGTCTTTTACTAATCTCCTTCTATGTGCCAGCAATCTCTGACAAGGGACAACATCGATCTATATTCTGTTTGTCCTACCATTTCACATTCATGTTGAGGTTGCCTTCTATAGGAGTTATAAGCGAATTGCTTTACTTCCTCTTCCCACAAGTCGAAGGGCTACCTAATGGAGTTTTCAACGACTTTCCTTACTAAAGATTCATTCTAGCTAGGTAAAACAATCCAGGTGTTGGTTGCTTGATCGCTTGGTAGATTTGCAACTTGTTGCATGATACCCTTCGCTAGTCCTAGTGAACACCTAGGATCCTCCAATCCATCTCAAAACATTTGAAAAAGGGATGACGTGTATATGCCATTTTCCTCACACACCTTCTGATGAGGGCTGAGTCCTAGGTAACCTAGATTGAAGCCATTTGATTACATCTATAGTCTCTCATTCCTTTGCTAGCTCCATTGTACCCATGGCTTGGGCTTGGCCACTCAAACTTAGTGAACTCTAAATCACCGTTGCCCTCCAGACTTTACAACAAACAAAAGATGAAAACCTAACACAAAGGATCAAATGGCAAAAAATAAATATGCTTAGATGAATGAGGATGCATACTCAAGCATAGAAAATTGAAACTATAGTTGCTATGGAATTTCCTTAAACTATGAACTACCCTTGTGGAGATGCATTGCTGTGCCGTAGGCCCTATATAGCCATTGCTACAATGTGATGGACTTGGCAAGTGCGATGAGGCCTCCTTGGCTGTAAACATTAAGGGCGGGAATTGTTTGCATTGGCGACTTACGAAATTAGGAGATTGTGATTCCTTCCCACTTGTATGCATTTCTATTTAAACTCTATACACCCTAACCCTACACCATAGTAAAGCTTTATGTCATAAATGCAATGCCAATCCACCTTGCTTAATTAAGTGACACATGGTAAAATCAACTCATTGTTAAGGCATCTCAAATGCATCTATGGAATGGATAATCAGTTTACATAACTTTCAACATCAGGACAAGATTCCTCAACAAACTTCAACACATCTTCATAATTGTTTACTTCAAAACTTTCTGCACAGTTCAAAGTTTATAAGTTTATAGAATTGAGGTGAGAATTGTAAGCACAAAGATAAGTGCTTATTTGAATGTTGTAATGTTGGAGCTACTTACCCAAATCACACAATAAGTCTTAATGGAATTAATGGTTAAATCTGGTAAACTCAACATTGACTGCACACATTCATTAAGCTGACTTGATCCTAGAATATTCTATTTACCTCCCCAATAGGTTGTTCCTGATTTGGGGTGATGTTGCTACAATTGGTACTGAAAAAGCTAGATTGGGATGATCATGATGTGACCAATTCACTTCAATGCTGATCATTTGATCTGATTCTTCTGCATAGAAGCCAACCTAATTATCAAGGAAACAAGGCATGCTTCATCATTACTATTGCAAAGCATCCAGACAATGGATAAAGGGGGTTATATAATATCATGGAATTGCCACTCATCTAGGGGATTGTTCTATTTATAGATGTTGGGAAAGATTTGTCAGGAGGCATATATTATAAAATTGCAATTTCCAAACATTTTAAATCTAATATCGACTGAGCAAAATCTAGCATTTATTCTTTGCCATTGGGACACGCATAACAAGCAAGAGTAGCAAATAGTTTCACACTTTGTATTCTCTATTCAAGATCTTGGATTCTCTTTCAGGTATATTAGATTACCCCATATTTCTTTTTCAGCAAGTTACCCCACATTTATGTTTAACAAGTTACCCTGGTGATTGTTGTATTCAAAGTAAGTCATAGAAAGGGTGTGGCTTCAGAGAAAAACCACCCCATAAATAGATCTTGGTATGTAGGCCTATTTTAGGCACCACTATGTACAAACTAGAGACCCTCACAAAACCACCCGACCTCCCCCGAGCTGTCTCTAGTCTCCACACGTTAGTCTCCAAAAAGGCTTCCAATATTAGTGTGCCCTTAATTCTCTTAGATCTAGGTATAGCTCTTTAGGAATATTCTAGCTTATACCTTTCTAGGGAATATTCTTTGATTCGTTATACGGGTCGTAACAATCCTCCCCCCATTAGCAAGTCCTTGTCCTCAAGGGCAGTATAACTTACTCAACTGGTCCTGTATCATTAGCCTCGTACATCCACAAAGAATTTACCTGGGACTTGTTCCTTGTGAGTACTCTCTTTAACTAGCTAACATGAAACACTGGGTGCACCCTCACTCCTTCTGGTAGTCGTACTTGATATGCCACCTTATCGATACGCTCCAGAATCTGATAAGGACCTGAGTACCTAGGAGACAACTTATCATTGTGTCCCTTCCGTAAGGCCACAATACGTGTTGCCGCCTTACATGTGTGGCAAATACCACTCGAGATATACATAATCTCCCACCTGGAACTCTTGGAAGCTTCTGTGCTCATTAACAAACTTATAGCTCGGCTTTGAGCTACTTGTAAGTTCTTCTTGCACAAACTCTGAATGTTTCTAAGCTCAACACTCAGATCTTTAGCTTCCTCATCCATGTTGCCTTGAGCTTTCTTACTTGCTAAACCCAGCTCAAAAGCTGTCTTGGAATGCCGTCCAAACATAGCATAATATGGACTCATTCCAATGCCACTGTGTCCTTGGCAAATGGGTGACAAAGTCCATAGAGATACTGCCCCATCGCTGTCTGGAATAGGCAATGGTACTAATAGCCCACTTGGTTTTTCCCTGGGCACCTTTACTTGCTGACACTTGTCACAAGTCCTGCAGTACTCTATGATATTAGCTTTCATATTCCTCCAATAGAACCTTCTCTTGATCAACTCATACGTTTTCCCCCCAAAATGACCAGCCTCCGGGTGATCATGATGGAAATATAGTACCTGGTTGATCAAATGGTCCACACGAGGAAGATACACACGGCCATTGTAGTACAAAACTCCATCCTAAAATGAGAATGGTGGCTCTAGCTGTCCTCTGAGCTCCTGCACCTCAGTCTTGTGCTTGAGCATGTTGAACTACCTGGCTAAACTCACTGACCGTCCTTGTTAATGCATTACATAAGCGTGTTTGGAATTCTCTAACCACTGTGGCTCTCCTAACGCGTGACAAAGCATTACCACCACGTTAGCCTTTCCCACGCAATGCTCAATAGGAAATTTGCCAAACTCCATGAGCTTAACCATCCAGCGAGCTTGCTGAGAGTTTAACTCTTTCTGTTTGAACAGATACACCAAAGTCTTGTGATCTGTAAACACTTTGAAACTTGCACCATAAAGATAGTGCCTCCAAACTCATAATGCATTAACAATAGCCAGTAGTTCTTGCTCATACGTTGAGTATTGTTGCTCTGCAGGATTCAAGTACGACTCTTATAAGCAATAGGCCTTCCCTCTTGCATAAGTACAACTCCAATGGCCACTCCACTTGCATCACACGATACCTCATAAGGCTTAGAGGGATCTGCAATACATAAAACTGGTGCACGTACCAAAGCTTGTTTCAAAGCTTGGAAACTGCTCTTCTCTGAAGCACTTCATGCAAAGGGAACGTCCTTCCTCAGCAACCTAGTTAACGGAGAAGCTTTCTTGGCATAATCCTTGACATACCCGGTAATAACCAGCCATGCCCAAGAAACTCCGTAACTCTTCTGCATTGCTAGGAACTGGCCATTGCTCCACCACTGCCACCTTCTGTGGATCAGTCTTCACTCCACTTGGCGTCACAATGTGACCCAAATACTCCACTTTGCACTGAGCAAATGCACATTTGCTCTTCTTTGCATAGAGCTTGTTCTCCCTCAACAACTGAAGAACTCTTCGCAAATGCTGCACATGCTCCTTCATATTCTTACTGTAAATAAGAATATCGTTGAGGAAGATCTCCACAAAGTCGTGCAAGTAGTCACCAAACACCTCAGTCGTCAACCGAGTGAATGTGACTGGGGCATTTGTTAAGCCGAATGGCATAACAGTGAACTCGAAATGCCCAACTATCTTGGTGAACACTCTGGCTCCACCGAGATGATCCATGATAGTATCCACACATGGCATGGGCATCCTGTCCTTCACTGTTTGCTTGTTGAGAGCTCTGTAGTCTATGCACATCCTCATGGTGCCATTTCTTCCTGACAAGCAATACTGGTGCACCAAATGGAGACTTGCTCAGTTGTATGAAGCCATATTCCAATAGCTCCATCACTTGTCTCTTAACCTCTTGCTCCTTAGCATGGCTCAGTCGGAATGGCTTACGGTAAATGGCTTTCGTACCCTATTCCAGCTCCACACCTCTTGCATGTGGTAGCCATGAGGTAGCTCAGGAGGGAAGACGTCAGCAAACTCCTCACAACAGCTTTGCTCAAGGTGACAGTAAAAGAACTTGTTTGGAGACTCAGCTTTGTTCCAAACCAAGTGTCTTTCACTTCACTATACTCAAGCTTCATGTGCTTGGTGCTCTACTAGATCTTAGGACCCACACGCACTAGCTCCGCAAGAAAGAAAGTTTTCACTAGCTGGGTTTTGCCAACCTCTAGCTGTAACTCCTCCACACAAGCAATTTAGCTCTGTGTGACAACTAAGCCCTCAATCTCGTATTGAGGCACAGTCTTCGTTCAACTCCACCAGCTGGGTTTTGCCAACTACAGCTGTAACTCCTCCACACAAGCAATGTAGCTCTATGTGATAGCTGAGCCCTCAATCTCGTATTGAGGCTCTTTGCCCAGCTCCACTAGCTGGGTTTTGCCAACCTCCTGCTATAACTCCTCCACAAGCACTATAGCTCTATGTGATAGCTGAGCCCTCAATCTCGTATTGAGGCTCTTCGTGCAGCTCCACCAGCTGGGTTTTGCCAACCTCCAGCTATAACTCCTCCACACAAGCACTGTAGCTCTGTGTGAGCTGAGCCTTTAAATTCGTATTTAGGCATAGTCTTTGTGGGCAAGCTGCACTCCTCCACTAACTTTGTTGACACAAAATTATCGCTACTCATGCTATTCACAAGGACTCGCACTGGATGCTCACCAAGTCGTCCCTCCACCATAATAACATGTGTGTGTGGCTCCTCCCGTGCCATATAGTTTACCTATTGAGCAAGAACAATAGAAATTTACCTTGTGGTTTAGAGAAGTCTCCTTTGTGCTCCTCTCCACGCTCCATCTCGTAAAGCTTCTTAGGCATATACTTGTCCTTGCTGCCATTGAAACTTTTGCCCTTGGGCTTGCTTCTCCTTGGACAATTTGCTCCACACAGGTGGTATTATCCCTTCCCACTAGGCACTCATCTCGAACCTTGCTCCGATACCAATTGTTAGGCACCATACGTACAAACTAGAGACCCTCACAAAACCACCCGACCTCCCCCGAGCTGTCTCTAGTCTCCACACGTTGCTCTTCAAAAAGGCTTCCAATATTAGTGTGCCCTTAATTCTCTTAGATCTAGGTATAGCTCTTTAGGAATATTCTAGCTTATACCTTTCTAGGGAATATTCTTTGATTCGTTATACGGGTCGTAACAGCCTAGGGCTTCTACTAGTTTTTACAGGTTGAGATGGTCATCTCTCAAAAGGCTTTGGTAACATGCTATTGCAATATCTATATCATGATAGTTGAAGAGATACCACAACAAAGCTCATGAACTCATTGTGAAGCAAGGGTATTAGAAGGTCGTCAATTCTCAAACCATGTGTTATAAATGCAACAGCTATAAGTTGATCAACAGTCAATTATATACTCGAGTTGGATATTGAAAACATGTCAAGCTTTTGATTTCACGACTCTCAATAACTAATTTTAATAGTACTAGTAAAGGTTTGTGCACACTCATGGATGCACTTGACCATGAAGTTGAGGATGCTCCAACGGCTTGTGTGGACAATAATGAAGAGAGAATGCTTCTATGAATACATACTTGTCAAATGGCTGAGTTAAAATAGAAGATCAAATTTGGAGGAAGACTCTTAACATTTTGGGAATGTTGTATGAGCACCATATTAGTTAGGCACTCATAGATAGATTGCTAAAGAAACTCTTTGACAATAATGATGAGGATGGCCCTGAACTAGCGCAATTAATTGCAACATTAACGAGATGGACAAATTAGTAGGGTGAACTATAATTTTTATTCAAGGCCATGGGAATGGGGATCCCTAGCATCAAGAAACATGCAATGTGCTTGCATGATGATGGAAGCCCTTCATTTCAATTTCAACAAGTTGTAGAAGGTGTCCCTTTAACAAAAGGTGAAAAGGTTGAGTTGTGTTTGCATTGTCAAAATCCCTATAAGATGCACACATTGTGGAGAGTGGATTTTGGCTTGGTCAAACATGGATATTGTTTTCAACTAGTAGTATTGGAATGAAGATTTCCAAGTATATGAAATATAGTGCCCACGGTGTGCAAATTGTGCCACCTATAGGCAAAGACTTAAGTAGGGAAAGCCTGCACTTATGTTTCATGCAAATAGTTTTAACTCATTCACAACAAAGCTGAACAACATATACGTAATGCATGTGGTGGTGCACAATGGAGTTTCCAAATGCCTGAAGGAAGTGGATGGTCTTGTCATACATGTGCTATATATTCGTAAGGATGTTATGCAAAAAGGTATTGATGTTCTCAACATTTATTTGGAACACACAATTCTAGAATTGGAGTGTTTATAAAGGTTGTGTATGCATTGGACATAAAAGGCATGCGATGACAATTTCAATAGCATGGCATTCTTTTTATTGTCATAATGGACTTCGTTGTTGCATGCAAGCTACTGAAAATATTCTTTCGTAAATATTGATTTATTTAAAAAGTTACTTTTCAAAGCTAATTCTCTATTATCTTCAGGTGGCAAAATACCTTGTCATAAATGTCTTGCTATCAAATGACAACAAGAATCTAATTTCACCAGCGTGTGGGAAAAGAAAAGAGTAGGTTTCTGATGGCATGCGAACAATGTCACATGTCAACCCAAGGTCTACAATGTCTTAATCATTCATATATTCAAGGTGCACATAGTCTACAGAACTTTGCTAGTGCAGCTTTGCAAGCAGCAAGGTTTTGACATGCATACTTTGACATTGAAAGTTTTCAAGGAGACCAATGAGAAGATGTTCAATTTGGTGAAGAATAATGCGGCCAAAGAAATCGCAAAGGAAAGGTTACATTTAATACTAAACTTAAGAACTTCTATAATGAAGGTTGGTAGGCCACATGAGAGACTGCTCAAGTGCATTGCTTAATGAAAGGCCTAGTGTAATAGTTTTTACTATGACTATTCTTTATTTTGGAGGCATTAATTGTTGTTACTAGTACATTGTTGAGACTTTGTATATAGTGCAAAACAACCCCACCTAATGCACTTAGGTGTTTAAGGATGGTTCGGCCAACTATCATTAGACATCTCAAGAAACTCTATAGGTGAAGGTAGAACTTACCTTTCAAAAATCTTTCTTATTTTCTTAACTTAAATTTAGGCGTTGGGTAAGTTTCTTCCTAACCCCTTGGGGCAGGGTTTAGGGTTAGGTAGTCGTTAGGTTAAACTTCTAACCCTAATATAGTGAGACTCACACACTTAAGCAATTAGGAAAACATGGGGAGGGACTTCGTCATGTACATTAAGTAAGGTAAGTGTAGGGAAAACATGCTAAAGATTGAGAGGTGTTTAGTTTCTTCCTCCACACCCTTTGTGCCACCTTAACTTTCAGCATATAAGGACCCTAGGGGTAAGCCTAATGTTATTGTGACATGGTACGTTGCATAGCTAACTCATTTTGTCTAGTAATCCATTTACACAGTTGGGAGGTCTTGTCGAAGTACACATTCTGTTATTTAAAAGATTAAGACTTGTCTTTAGCCTTCTCCTCCACGTTAAAATAAAACGGCATTCACATCTAAATAGGGCACACATCCAATGTGAGCATTGTCCATTCCTTTATCCAATTATGAGCGTGGGATCTTAGCAACGGGTTTTCTTTACCAAGTTTTTGAGGGCTTAATGAGAGCTTATTTTACACCTTCTGTCAAAATGTAGTGTTCACTCTTATGTGAATATGCCCCTTCTTCTAAAGTCAAAGATACACATTTGAACATAAGTCTTTCCCATATATCGAAACTGATATTGAATCTTGACTTAGCCAAAACTCAATGGACACCGTCTGTTGTATTTTCCCAAATTCAAACACCTTAAAAGAAAAAGAGAAATTTTCAATAATATGTAAACTTAGCATATCACATGATCCACTTCACAAGACTTAGTTTGAAAGCTATTAACCAGAGCAAACTTAAGGTAAAGTAACATGGACAAATGTAGAGGTAACATAACCTAACATGCAACTTGAAAGTTACCTTCCGAGTGCTACCTTCAACATTGGAGTCCATAATCCACCACCCACTTACCAAGCAAGTGTTATCTAAAGAGTTATATATCTCAAGACCAACTCTCCAAGTAAAATTCAAATGTTAGTTGAAAGTGATAGAGTACTTCAATAATTTAAAACTAATTAAACCCTAAAACACACTACACTTTATGCAGTCCTATTGACCGCATAGAATAGCTCCAATACTGATACCGTAAGCAGACACGAGTGTTCTACTAAGTAAACTCCTTAAGGTTAGGTTTGGATAACCCTAAGTACATGACCTTGCAAGTGCCTCATGAAAGAGCTTCTACTAATGAGCTTAGGTTATTTAACCCCTAGATCCCAAGTAGAACACCCCCTAGTCGAGTGTGCCAAAGCACACCTAGTTACAAGATCTAACCTCCCTTAAGCTAATGCCCAAGGCTTAGCACCCTGATGCAAGCACAAACATGCCTGTTTGCTAGAGTATCCAACCCCTTGGCAACAAACCCATAACACAACCCAAAGGGCGTGCCTCAAGCATTGTACCGTGTGTCGTCTAGCCTAGTGTCACATCTCATGTGACACTATCTCCTATTAGGTGGGCTACCATGCCATAGCCCCTTAGATTCAAGAGTTACACCAAGTTAATAATGTGCATTCCAACAAGACCTTTCAGTCATGGATTCGTCAACGTTAAAGGTAAGTTACCCTGAATGAGAGACGTACCCCTATTAGTTGAAAGTTAGGGCAGCACAATAGAGGGTTGTGCCTTAACAACACAAGCTAGAGCTTGCATCGGAGAAGAGTAATGAACCCAGTCACGAACTCATGAACTCTCCTACTACATACTCTACCTTATTTATGTGACCAAGCCCCCCTCCCCCCTCTTTTTCTATGACTTTCTTGGTTGACCCAAATGAACATCTTTCCTTGCAATTTCAACAACCACAAAGAATAGCTTATCATTATAATATATATTCAAATTAAAATATATTTAAAATGTACATACTGTAATTTGTACATTTTTTAATGTTGTGTGTAGCCCTTTGCTCATATCTGTTGTGGACACTTGAGCTTTTTGCTTCATCCTGAGGTCATTTCTTCTTCTTTTTCAAGGCAACCACACACACCTCATAATGGTTTTTTCAAAAGTTTCGTCTACATGTCAAATGTTTCATCATTGGTCATCAGAATAGGCATAAGATTCTATGGATCCAATTATGCTAAAGATAAATATGAACATGTGGTGGAAGTCCAACCAAACACCATAATCATTCGAGGGAAAGAGTTGTTGTTATCCTATAACAAGGAATAGTCTCGTCATGATATGCATACCTTTGAATTTAATTTGCATGGTTGCAATTGTTTCAAATCATCCCCGACCTGCCTTGCTAATTGATATTGTTTGTGAATCGGTGTTTCGAATTGGTTTTTGTTGTGCAGTTTCAACAACTCCAAGAGTTTCGGTCTTTTCTTATTTCCATTGAATAGACGACATTCCTTGAATCTGAAACTATCGCTTATGTCTTTCCAACCTCATCCATCCACTCCTTATTAGCTAGAAGAATTGAAGTGCTTTTATAGAATGTTGCCCATAGATGAGAATATACTTATTGACCTTCTCATTAGTCATTGTTGCATGTTGTCGTTTTTTTGGCACATCTTCTATACATGATCATCCCCAAAAATGACTTGCAAATCAAAGAAAGGCATTGTGTCTGCGACCTCTAAAACTAGTGGATTGTTGCGAATTGTCTCCATGAGTCTTGTAAGCCTTAGCTAGTTGATCTGCATGTGGTTGTAACATCAATTTATTGGTGCATTTGTAAATTGGGATATTGAAAGATGTTATGTGATTGGCATGATAGTACAAACTACCATAGTTTCTTGTTTTTTGCTAAATGATCAATTGTCTCCTCAACCACTTCGCATTTTCTCTTTTCACTAGTGGATTTTTTTGGAGTTTATTTTGGCAAGACGATTGCGAGTCCATTGGCTATTTCTAGCAAGTCATCAAACTCCCACTCTTTGTTGATTTGGTTCAACCCTAAGAGGACATCACCCTAGAGCTGGATCAGTCCCAATGAACTTTTTTGTTGCCTCTAATAATGTTGTGGAGACACACCTGCTAGACTGAAGGCATATAGTTCTTGAGTGGCAAGTTGTAGCTTATGAGACAATCCACCTTTTCAATTGTGATTATTTCAACATTCATGTCATAGATCTCTTCCCTAGCTTAAATGATCGGGCCCTCAACTGTTGTTCCTATTGTCAATACTAAATTTTTGTTCTTCTTAAAGAAATCCCACTTGACCACTAGGAATTCCATTCATGAACATTTTTTCATATTTTCTCATCGAGAAGAATAGAAAGGAAAGGGATATTGTATTGTGGCCAAGAAAAGCGCCATAGATTCTAGACAATGCCCGTATTTTTTGTGATACATTAATTCCACTTTGAAAAGCCCATGAAAGGAATCAATCCATTCCTTGTTATGCTTTGCATATGGGTCAAGGGACAAGAGTGCAACGTCCATGATCACTTTGTTGTTCTATGGGTCCACAAGTTTGTACATCTAGCATTGCAAACAAACATGAATTCAAAGGTAAAAATCACTTATAAGAAATATGCTAGTAACAAATAAATATAATGCAAAAGAGTTTAAATGAAAACAAGGAAATAAGAAGCTTCTCATGTTTAACACGAGAATAGACTTAACCCATGCATATGAACTCCAGCTTATGAATACTTAATGAGAATCATCTTCTTATTAAGTAATGCATTAGACAATAAAAATACCATGTGTAATTAAAGAATATAGTCATAGAATGACAATTACATACTAAAAATATGCAAGCATCAAATAAATATAATTTAGAGAATATTATAACAAAATGTATACAAAGAAATCTTAGAACAAGAAGCATATCGTTTTCAATATGAGCAAAGACTTAATGCATGGACAACATACAAAATATGCTAACATTAAACAAATATAAATGTAAAATTAGTTATATATGATTAAAAACAAACAAATATAAGAACAAGAGGCTTCTTGTGCTGAATATGATAATGAACGAGAAGTTAGCTTCTTGTGCTGAATATGATAATGAACGAGAAGTTAACAATGAACAAGAAGCATCTTGTTATATAAAATTGATAAGGGATATGATATTTAAACAATAATATTAATGACTTGTAACGATCTTAAACAAGATGCGTCTTGTTATGCCTTACATGTTATACTCTTAGTCAAACTAAGACTAAACGATAAACATCAAGTTCTTAATTAACTCAATAAATTATAAGCTTGCACTTAAAGAATTGAAATCAAATGATAGAATAAGAAGAATTTTACTTGTTCTACATAACTTATTGAAAGAAATATTTAAACTTTAATGATAGTGACTAAGTTACAAACTTGCAAGCAAAATGCTTGTTTATGAAGTTAAGAATGTCCTCGAAGTTTTTTTTATAACGAAAAACATCTCACTCTAAAAGATGTTTCTTTAAGTAAGGGAGGCTTTTTTAAAAAATTGAAACACAAAATATACCAATTTTACACGGGTGAAGAAATATTTGGAAAAACACTTAAAGAACAAAGAGGAATCTATAAACGAGATGCATATGCCATGATTATAATAGAAATTCAGCTGCATATATATTATGAAGAAATAAATATTACCTTATATGTCATGTTGTGAAGTCAGTGAATCAGAGACATCAAAATGAAGATATTGAATCAGACAAGGTGAATCAAACACAATGGCGATTGCGGAATCAAAGACCTAATAGAAAGCACCAATAGCGGATATTACACAAAATCAAAGACCCAACTGAGGAAGATTGTGGAATCAAAGACCCAACTACAGAATCACACAATGGTGAAAGCTGGTGCAAGTAAAAATGAGTAGAACAATTAAAATGGTGAGAAGACACAACAAATCTATGAAAAACCCCAATGGCAGAAACCATAATGAGACATGTGCAAAAGCATATTCACAAATTATATTTGCATGCATGTGACATGTGTGTAGACATGTGTCAAGACACATGTGCAGGCATGCGTGCAGATATGTGTTTAGACTAGTTAGGGTAAAATTATGAAACTGACCCTCAAACTTTATACAATTAATAAATTAACCCTCAAGATTTATACATTATCAATCTTACCCTCTAGTTCTCCTTAGCTTTATGTATTATCAAATTGACCCTCTAGTTGTCAATATATATAATACAAATAATAAAAATATTCAATATATACAAATTTGTATAAAGTTTGAGGGTAAGTTTTGAAAATTATATAAACTAAAGGGTTAGTGAATCAACCCTAAACTTGTAATAGTGAGAAGGAGATGGAGAAGAAGATGGTCAATGCATTTTATGATTATAAACATATATAAGAACACATTAATTTTAGAATAAATAAATAAATAAATAAAAAATCAGTCAATAAACAAACAAATATCTTATATACGAGCATACATATTTATATATAGCTATACATGCACTAATACACATACATGTGCAAGTATAAATTGCATATTACATATATACATTTATATTTAGAACTATGACACTTGGGAGCTAGCAAAAACATGAGCCATGTCGTGTTAGCATATTAAACTATAAAATCATTATATTATGAACCACGTTGAAACAACAAATATGTTTACATTATTAGGAAACAAGTTTTTAAATTATTATTGAATTCTAAAATTATTACTATATGTTTAATGCATTTAATTAGAGTTTAGGGTTTAGAGTTTATGAGAGTTAGGGTCTAGGGTTTTAGGAGGGTTTATGATTTCAGGTGACTAGCTTAGTTTAGGGTTTAAGGGTTATGGGTTTAGGGTTTTTTAGGGGTTTAGGATTTAGGGGTTTATGGCTAAGACTTAAGTTAGGGTTTAAGGATTAAGTGTTTGTGTATAATTGCTTACTACATCTTCAACTAACTGGCTATACTTTTACAAACTAGCTATACAATTTAGGGTATAGTTTTATAAGGAGGCCTTAGGGTCAAGGTAAGAGAATTAGTATTTATTAATTTAATTAACTTATTAATCATTACTTAATCATTAATGTCCTAAACCCTAAACATAATTGGCCATTCAAAGTGTAAAGTATTACAATTTGGACATTAATAATGATGATGAACATATAATAACTGACATGTAGGTACAACAATGCAGTGTAGAGTAGAGTGTAAAAAAAGGGAATAATCTAAACGTGACATGGACATTAGATTGTTGATGGATTAATGCACTAATATGATCCTGATTGAATAACACCTAAATCGACTAGCTTGCATAATGATAGGAATATAATAACTGCCATAGAATTATAATAATGCACTGTAGAGTAGACCATAATCATATAAGAATAATCTTTATGTAAAGCATGATATGAATAGTAGATTGCTTCCAGATCGATGAGGTGGAAGAAATCTAGTTCGTTGAGTTGCAGGATTGACGGGTTGGGATAATTGAGAGTGTTGGTTGCTAAATGATGACTACATTTGAAATTCACACAAGTGGATACTGATAAGCAAGAAAAATTTCTATATATAAGGAAGATGAACACCACAACTAGGTTTCTTATTTAGCGGGTTTTGTTCTTTAGCAACATCTTTCACAAATTCCAATGACATTCATTAGCAACACAACCTCACTTAAATTTATAAGTTTGAATATTCATTCTCTTGCACGCATGGTTACGGAGTGGGGACTTATGGTCATCTCATGATTGGTGAGCTTGGTGGTGGGTCTAACATGACTATTAATTCTCTGGCAAAGTGTTTGAGAACTCTAGAAGGAGGATGCCCATCCTCGAAATTCATTGCTCAATGGAACTCTTTACATGAAGCTTTGACAGATGACATAGCTTAAAAAGTGAAGCAATTCCACAATACCAACAAATCTACTTCAGAAAACACTTGCATCCCGATGCAATGCAAAGACCAAGATATTCTTCTTTTGTGCTTCTTCCCCAAATTCTGAAGACTTAGATTCATTAATGGAAGTTGAGTGAGAAGCTTCTCGTCCTTTATCAGGATCACTTCTTCCTGGAAACCTATTTATCTAATGGATAATGTTGAAAGTGACAACAAAAACAAATTTTTCTTACTTATCTTGGCATGTTGATAGCTTGCAAATGCTTCAACACTATCACCCTCAGCTTTTGATGGTTGGCCACACATACAAGCCATTTGTTCGAGAGCTTGAAAAAGGGACTATACACTTTTGTAGCTAATGCCGTATTCTACAATTGCATTCAGAGTGGAGTAGATGGATGACTCCTCACTGATATTTTGGATTTCAAGAGCTTCGTTGAAAAACACATGCCATTTGGAAATGAAGAGCTTGTGGGACATTCCAATCATGTATATAAAATGCAGCTATGGAATTCAGAATGGCTTCCACAAGATGGAATTGAATTGTTCAAGTGAAATGCTAATGGAATAGTAGACTTATCAAAGGGCTCTCCAAAGTCATTAGTTATAAGGAAAATGAAAAACGTGGACAAAATTGTCTATGGACTTCGAAGGTATCAAAATTTCTTTCAAAAACAAAAACTCTTCCATGATGTGACATCAAGGTATTACAAAGTAGCACAACCCGTAGTTCAATACTGAGATAGGGTTCTTCATGCGTTCAAAAACATACCCAAAATTTGTTTAGAGCTACAAGAATCATTTTGGCCATTGACTCGTGTTAGGAGCATAGTTAGACATTGGTAGAATTTCTTGTTATTTCATGGGCAATATAATGGGAAAATATCAAAAACAATATATATTGTGGAAAACCGAGAGTGGGAAGGATATATCGGAGTACGAGTTACTAACGCAATACCGCAATACGGGTCATCACCGCAATACGATACCAGCGAAGTACGCGTATATGGATAAGGATAAGAAGGAGTTACAGTAACTGAATGGATAAGGTTGGAGACAGTTGTGATAACTACTAGTACGGGACTAGAGTACGGGTATAAATAGACCAGATTAGGACTAGAAGAGCATCCCGAGTATACTGTTATTTTGTACCATGTGCCGTGTGCGGACATAATATAAGTTTCCTTTCTCTCTCAATACGTCTATCTCTTACTCGTATTTTGTTATGTAGTATATTGATCTACTTTCCAGTACTGTGACGGGATCCATAGTACTGCTACCTGCTATACACCTTGCCATCCTTACCCTCTTTTCCTGACTTTCTAATGTCTGATTACTTATTATCTTATTTCGATAGACCCTTAATACGGGTTTATCGACGAAATCCTACCTATGTATGGAGGGTAGGATTTTATAGTTCAACATATGGCGACCACGGAGGGATGGTCGTGTTAGTAGGTAGCTGATAATGTGTTTGTATAATGTAACAGGAAAGGTAGCCGATACCCAAAGGAGTAGTGAAGGAGGAAAAAGATTGAGGTTAGGCGAGGGATAAACTATCAGTGCAGCTATTGCGGAGATGGAAGACAGTGACCGAGATTCCGTGGATGGACTGTAGTGTATAGTAGTAAGTGAATGGATGATTATCGACGTATTCTTGCAGAACGCCAAAGATATGAAGAAATTAAGTAGAGAGCAAAGAGAACGAGGAGCGTATTTACGGCGACAAGCAGTAATAGAGACACGGAAGAGGATTGAAGAACGTGAGGAACAGAGAAGAAAGGAACAAGTCAAAGCTCGAGGACAGGAGCAACAAACACGAAGTGCGACGAAGTTACAGAGAGAAGGATCCTAATCAGGGGAGTGACGATCACGAGCCCCGAATATCAACGGAGAAAACTGGGAACTATTTAGTACCGGACGAGATGGGAACATTAACAATTACGGGGAAGGTTGTACCATCTACTTTTTCAGGTCTTGAGAATGAAGATACGAATCGGCATATTCAGCAGTTTGAGAAGGCGTGTGAAGCCAATGAAATCAAGGATGAAGATGAGAAACTACGAATATTTCCATTTACGTTGAAGGGAGATGCTAGCGATTGGTATTACGAAAATGCTAACACAATCGATAAGTACAACGTACTACTTGCATTATTCAAGAATTATTATGTACAAAAGTATCGAAAGCGAGACCCGACAGTGAAGTTGCAGGAAATACGACAGGGACCTACGGAGGCAGTGGAAGATTACACTCGACGATTTCGGAGATTATACCACCGTGCGAGGTCGGAGATGTTCAGTGATAAATTGCAAAGAAATGGTATATGAACGGACTAGGGACAATTTACAGCTTCAAGTACGACTGATAAAACCGCCTGATTTAGGTGAAGCAATTAAAGAAGTAGAACAACTTGAAGTATTGATACCTCCAAGTACATAGATGAGGATGAACGGGAAACAAGAAGACAATATCGGAAGGAGGCGAAATACATGCAAGAACTAAAGCAATATTTTGTACAACATGCAAAAATGAAGGACATAATGCTTTTGAATGTAAATACCCAAGTGTCAGATGTGTGGAGGAATAGGTCATGAAGCGAGACAATGTCGGAACATGGGACGTACTGACAATTTTCCACCACCACCTAGATGGAACAAATCGGAATGCTAACTCATACGATTATCCACAACCACGAAATGCTAATTCATGACATCCACAAAGATCGTATAATGGGGAACGCAGAAATGGAAATGGAAGGAGATTTCCCCGTGAATCCGGAGCATTCTACCGACAAGGTAATAATACGGAGTACCACGCAAAGGACACCTTTGTTACCAGCTCCGGCACAGCAGGACCACCGTTATTACCACCAATACCACCTCCACCAGCATTACGAGGTCAGAATCCTAATGTGACATGTTTTAGATGTGGAGAAAAGGACATTATTCTACTGTGTAATCGACTAACATATTCGCTGTTACACATGTGGAGATGGGACATTATTCACCAGAATGTCCACAACGTGAATTTAATACCGGAACATTCCACTGAACCAGTGACACGGAGAATTGAAGTTCAACAAGAGAATGACTACTAGATGAGCATCAAGAACAAAATTACGAGTGTAAATGGGAGCAAATGCAGAACTACCCTCAACTGAGACGTATGCGGTAACACGAGCCAAGCGAGTACGGATGGAGCCAAGCAAAGAGAACCAATACGCAAGAATTGGGAGAAAGAAAAGGCTACAGTACAACGAGTAACTGATCAAATTCAGAAAATGCAACAAGGGGAAAATCAAAACTCGATGACTAATGAAATGGCATGCATTCACAGCAATCCACCAGTACCACTTGGAGATCGTATTGTTGCTGTGATTCTGCAACAACCTGTATAGTTAACTATAAGGAGTTACTGACATTAGCACCATTTTTACGAAACAATAACAAATGCTTTGGACGTAAGTAATATTAAACCGATACAAGTCAGGTAGGAGTGAATACCAAGAAGTTCTTATAGACGAGAAGGACTGGGATGAGGAGGTGCCAATGATTACGGCTCGGATTGGTAAAAACAATATTAAGAATATACCTATTGATGGAGGTTCAGGAGTGAACATAATTGAAGAGCAGATTTGCAAACAATTGGGTCTTGGGCCTATTGAAAATGCGCCTTTCTTGGTATGGATGGCTGATAGAGGAAAGTAAGACCCATTGGTATAATCAGATCTGTATGTATGGAAATTGCAGGAATCAAGTTTAAGGTATCTTTGGTCGTACTACGTATCGAAGACCAGTAAACCATAAGATATTACTAGGAAGACCATGGTTAAGAGATGCAAAAGTACGACATAATTGGGAGCACGACGAAATGGTACTCTATAAAGTGGAAAGAAGCAGTTGTTCAAATGTAGCAGAAGAAGCCAATCAGACGACCGACTCGACCATTGCAAATGGAGGATTTCGACTGGCATTACGCTTGAACAAGGAAGAAGAAAAACTCCTATTCGAAGTAATCCAGACCTCATAGAGATAGCACAAGCGGATTTATACCAGATGACGGAAGGAAGAAAACTCGGAAAAGACTGCTACTAGTGATCAACAACAGCAACATATGGATACTCTCGGACTAACGGATAAGTTTAAACAACCTTTGCAACAACAGTTACAATTCGAAATGGAGCATGAACAGAGAATACATACTCAACAAAATTGGAGATTACTACGAATGAAAGATTGAAGAAGTTGAAATTAAAACAAGTGAATATGGACCACGAAAAGTAGGAATAGCAGGATCTCGAGCCGGAATACCGAAGACAGCTGATAGCAGTACTATGTCAAAATGCAGATGTTTTTGCATGGAGCTATGAGGATCTTAAGGGAGTTCCACTTACGATTTGTACTCATAAGATAGAACTATTACCACATGCAGTCCTAGGAAACAGCAAGCGTATCGGATGAATCCAACATTTTTAGCAAAATGAGAGAAGAAGTGGACAAGTTATTACAAGCCGGATTCATATATCAATTGAAAACCCGCAATGGTTATCACCAATAGTTGTAGTTCCAAAGAAGAATGGCAAATTACGTATCTGCGTCAATTATAAGAAGTTAAATGATGTAACGAAGCGGGATACATATCCAATACCATTCATTGAAGAATTGTTTATAGTAGCAAGACACGAAATGTACTCCTTTTTAGACGGATTTTCAGGATATAACCAAGTTCAAGTAGATCCTGAGGATCAACCAAAAACGGCATTCATTAGTCCTTGGGGTTAGGCCACTACATACAAACTAGAGACCTCACAAAACCACCTGACCTCCCCCGAGCTGTCTCTAGTCTCCACACGCTACTCTCCAAAAGGCTTCCAAATTAGGGTGCCCTTAATTCTCTTAGATCTAGGTATAGCTCTTTAGGAATATTCTAGCTTATACCTTTCTGGGAATATTCTTTGATTTGTTATACGGGTCGTAACAATCCTCCCCCCATTAGCAAGTCCTTGTCCTCAAGGGCAGTATAACTTACTCAACTGGTCCTGTATCAGCCTTGTACATCCACAAAGAATCTACCCGGGACCTTCCTTGTGAGTACTCTCTTTAACTGGCTAACATGAAACACTGGGTGCACCCTCACTCCTTCTGGTAGTCGTATGATATGCCTTATCGATACGCTCCAGAATCTCATAAGGACCTGAGTACCTAGGAGACAACTTATCATTGTGTCCCTTCCGTAAGGCCACAATAGTGTTCCGCCTTACATGTGTGGCAAATACCACTCGGAGATATACATAATCTCCCACCTGGAACTCTTGGAAGCTTCTGTGCTCATTAACAAACTTGATAGCTCGGCTTTGAGCTACTTGTAAGTTCTTCTTGCACAAACTCTGAATGTTTCTAAGCTCAACACTCAGATCTTTAGCTTCCTCATCCATGTTGCCTTGAGCTTTCTTACTTGCTAAACCCAGCTCAAAAGCTGTCTTGGAATGCCGTCCAAACATAGCATAATATGGACTCATTCCAATGCCACTGTGTCCTTGGCAAATGGGTGACAAAGTCCATAGAGATACTGCCCCATCGCCTGTCTGGAATAGGCAATGGTACTAATAGCCCACTTGGTTTTTCCCTGGGCACCTTTACTTGTTGACACAAGTCCTGCAGTACTCTATGATATTAGCTTTCATATTCCTCCAATAGAACCTTCTCTTGATCAACTCATACGTTTTCCTCCCCCAAAATGACCAGCCTCCGGGTGATCATGATGGAAATATAGTACCTGGTTGATCAAATGGTCCACACGAGGAAGATACACACGGCCATTGTAGTACAAAACTCCATCCTAAAATGAGAATGGTGGCTCTAGCTGTCCTTGAGCTCCTGCACCTCAGCGTCTTGTGCTTGAGCATGTTGAACTACCTGGCTAAACTCACTGACCGTCCTTGTTAATGCATTACATAAGCGTGTTTGGAATTCTCTAACCACTGTGGCTCTCCTAACGTGTGACAAAGCATATACCACCACGTTAGCCTTTCCCACGCAATGCTCAATAGGAAATTTGCCAAACTCCATGAGCTTAACCATCCAGCGAGCTTGCTGAGAGTTTAACTCTTTCTGTTTGAACAGATACACCAAAGTCTTGTGATCTGTAAACACTTTGAAACTTGCACCATAAAGATAGTGCCTCCAAACTCATAATGCATTAACAATAGCCAGTAGTTCTTGCTCATACGTTGAGTATTGTTGCTCTGCAGGATTCAAGTACGACTCTTATATCCCTCTTGCATAAGTACAACTCCAATGGCCACTCCACTTGCATCACACGATACCTCATAAGGCTTAGAGGGATCTGCAATACATAAAACTAGTGCACGTACCAAAGCTTGTTTCAAAGCTTGGAAACTGCTCTTCTCTGAAGCACTTCATGCAAAGGGAACGTCCTTCCTCAGCAACCTAGTTAACGGAGAAGCTTTCTTGGCATAATCCTTGACATACCGCCGGTAATAACCAGCCATGCCCAAGAAACTCGTAACTCTTCTGCATTGCTAGGAACTGGCCATTGCTCCACCACTGCCACCTTCTGTGGATCAGTCTTCACTCCACTTGGCATCACAATGTGACCCAAATACTCCACTTTGCACTGAGCAAATGCACATTTGCTCTTCTTTGCATAGAGCTTGTTCTCCCTCAACAACTGAAGAACTCTTCGCAAATGCTGCACATGCTCCTTCATATTCTTACTGTAAATAAGAATATCGTTGAGGAAGATCTCCACAAAGTCGTGCAAGTAGTCACCAAACACCTCAGTCGTCAACCGAGTGAATGTGACTGGGGCATTTGTTAAGCCGAATGGCATAACAGTGAACTCGAAATGCCCAACTATCTTGGTGAACACTCTGGCTCCACCGAGATGATCCATGATAGTATCCACACATGGCATGGGCATCTGTCCTTCACTGTTTGCTTGTTGAGAGCTCTGTAGTCTATGCACATCCTCATGGTGCCATTTTTCTTCCTGACAAGCAATACTGGTGCACCAAATGGAGACTTGCTCAGTTGTATGAAGCCATATTCCAATAGCTCCATCACTTGTCTCTTAACCTCTTGCTCCTTAGCATGGCTCAGTCGGAATGGCTTACGGTAAATGGCTTTGTACCCTATTCCAGCTCCACACCTCTTGCATGTGGTAGCCATGAGGTAGCTCAGGAGGGAAGACGTCAGCAAACTCCTCGCACAACAGCTTTGCTCAAGGTGACAGTAAAAGAACTTGTTTGGAGACTCAAGCTTTGTTCCAAACCAAGTGTCTTTCACTTCACTATACTCAAGCTTCATGTGCTTGGTGCTCCACTAGATCTTAGGATCCACACGCACTAGCTTCGCAAGAAAGAAAGTCTCCACCAGCTGGGTTTTGCCAACCTCTAGCTGTAACTCCTCCACACAAGCAATTTAGCTCTGTGTGACAACTAAGCCCTCAATCTGTATTGAGGCACAGTCTTCGTTCAGCTCCACCAGCTGGGTTTTGCCAACCTACAGCTGTAACTCCTCCACACAAGCACTGTAGCTCTGTGTGATACTGAGCCCTCAATCTCGTATTGAGGCACAGTCTTCGTGCAGCTCCACCAGCTGGGTTTTGCCAACCTCCAGCAACTCCTCCACACAAGCACTGTAGCTATGTGTGATAGCTGAGCCCTCAATCTCGTATTGAGGCTCTTCGTGCAGCTCCACCAGCTGGGTTTTGCCAACCTCCAGCTGTAACTCCTCCACACAAGCACTGTAGCTCTGTGTGATAGCTGAGCCTTCAATTCGTATTGAGGCACAATCTTCATGGGCAAGCTGCACTCCTCCACTAACTTTGTTGACACAAAGTTATCGCTACTCATGCTATTCACAAGGACTCGCACTGGACGCTCACCAAGTCGTCCCTCCACCATAATAGCACTGTGTGTGGCTCCTCCGTGCCATGTAGTTTACCTATTGAGCAAGAACAAATAGAAATTTACCTTGTGGTTTAGAGAAGTCTTGTTTGTGCTCCTTCCACGCTCCATTTCCTAAAGCTTCTTAGGCGTCTACTTGTCCTTGCTGCCATTGAAAGTTTTGCCCTTGGACTTGCTTCTCCTTGGACAATTTGCCTTTTAGTGTCCAACGTCTCCACACAGGTGGTATTATCCCTTCCCACCAGGCACTCATCTCGAACCTTGCTCCAATACCAATTGTTAGGCACCACTACGTACAAATTAGAGACCCTCACAAAACCACCCGACCTCCCCCGAGCTGTCTCTAGTCTCCACACGCTGCTCTCCAAAAGGCTTCCAAAATTAGGGTGCCCTTAATTCTCTTAGATCTAGGTATAGCTCTTTAAGAATATTCTAGCTTATACCTTTCTGGGGAATATTCTTTGATTTTTATACGGGTTATAACATTGGGGTACATATGCGTATCGTGTTATGCCTTTTGGGCTATGTAATGCACCATTTACCTTCAACGTTTGGTTAGCAAAACATTCCAAGATTATTTGACCACGTTTATGAAAGTTTTCTTGGATGATTTTAACATCTATGGAGCACAAGATATACACCTGGACTGTTTAATGAAGTGTTTTGGGAAATGCCGATTGAACAATATAGCTCTTAATCCGGAGAAGTGCGTGTTTTCGTGAGATCAGGGATTTTGCTTGGGCACATTATATGCAAGGACGGAATAATGGTGGATCAAGATAAAATCAAAGTCATACAAACAATGCAACCTCCTAAAACGTAAGCGGAGTATGACAACTTTTAGGAAAAATGGGATATCATCGAAGATTTATCAAAAACTACGCAGCAATAGCAAAGCCATTAACTATGCTTTTGAGGAAAACGCAACCATTCAAATGGGATGTGCAATGCGAACAAGTTTCAATACGTTAAAGCAGGCATTAATGAAGGCTCCTATTTTAACTAGTCCAAATTGGCAGCAGGAGTTTCATGTACAAGTAGACGCATCGTCATACGCAATTTGGTGTATATTAACGCAAACACAGGAAGCGGAAAAGATCAACCACTTATTATACGCGAGTTGGTGGTTAGCACTTGCAGAAGAAAATTACACGACTACGGAAAAAGAGGCACTAGGAATGGTTTATGCAGCGAAGAAATTTCAGCATTATTTGCTAGCAAACAAAGTCAAATTCATTGTTGACCATCAAGCTTTGACATATTTGTTAAGAAAACTAAACTCAAAGGAAGATTAGTACACTGGTTTTTATTATTACAGAGTTCGACTTTCAAATCATCACAAACCAGGCAAATTACACCAACAAGCAGATTTCCTAAGTCGTATTACGAATGAAGAAGAAGGTGTTGACGTGAATGATGAACTACCAGATGCTAATTTATTTCAGGTACAACAAGAACAACCACCAAACCTTGGAAATCACGAAGGATATCTTCAAGATATTGAATACTTTTTAACACAAAGCAGTAAGTATGCAACAACGCAACAGCGCAAACAACTCGTCTTACGATGTAAGCCATATTGTATGGTGTCAGGTTATATATAAGAAGGGCAAAGATGAAGTTTTAAGGAGATGTGTGCCAATGGAAGAAGTACAGACCGTATTACGGGAAGCTCATTCAGGGAACATGGTGGACATTTTGCAAAATTAACAGCACGAAAAATATTACAGTCTGGATTATGGTGGCCCACGTTATTCAAGGATGCTATCGAATATTGTCAAAAATGTTTGAAGTGCAATGAACACCAACCAGCTCCACACCAAGTTAACCATTACATCCAACGGAACCATTAGCTCCATTTATGAAATGGGGAATGGATTTTATGGGACCAATCAATCCTAAAAGTAGCAAGAGGAATCATATATTGGTACTCACGGATTATGTTACTAAATGGGCAGAGGCTATCGCATTACGGATTGCCGTGCAACATGGGTAGCTAAGTTTATCTACGAGAATATCGTAGTACGATTTGGCGCTCCAATGGAACTTATCAGTGACAAGGAACTCATTTCGTCAACAACGTCATCAAAGTACTCTGCAATGAATATTTGGTAAAGCATTACACCTCTACTGCGTATTATCCACAAGGAAACGGACAAGCAGAGGCTACTAACAAAATATGAAGACCGTACTAACCAAGATAGTAAACACTAATCGCAAAAATGGGATGAAAAACTTCCATCAGCATTATGGGCATACCGTACTACGTATAAAGTGGCAACAAAGTTTACTCCATTTCAACTTACATACGGATTAGAAGCTATTACGCCTATAGAGTATATTATACCATCATTGCGGATGTCACTCGAATACGGCATTGGGGAAACAGAGCAAGTTAAGCAACGACTACTAAACTTGAAAAACTTGATGAGAAAAGACAGCAAGCAGTTTTTAATATACAAGCAATACAAACACGTATTAAGGCGTGGCACGATCGATTGACGAGTACAACGACGACCCATATTCCGAGTCGGAGAGATGGTATGGCATTATCAAGGGAATCTTCGACCGATTGGTCATAAATTCAAGTCCAAATGGTATGGACCATATATAATTACCGACATACGAGACAACAACACCGTCACATTGATGGAAGCTACAACACGGGTTTTACTTACAACAAATACGAATCGCATACGGAAATATACATCTAACAAGCCGAAGGAAGATCTTGACAATGATCCGGAGTACAACGGCACGATACTAGGACCATAAACATTTACGCTAAATGGTGACACGGAATATGACCAAAACCGTGAATCGAACAAGACATGGAAAAGCATGTGGCCACCTGGAGAGTGGACGTCAGCAGAATCTTCTCAAAATCGACAGGATTACTCACACGAGCGAATGACAAATCCAAGAAATCCGCAAGTCCGAGGAATGCAAAATCCAATGATGAGATATTCCCTGACAAATCTAACAAAAACCAAGGAATTCCCACATCCAACCAATCTCCTAACGACACGTGGGCAACTGCGTAGAAACTGACAGACCATAAATTCTCTGAGTATAAGGTAAGGGCACTTCTCCGCTGGCAATATACATTAGGGTTTCTGAATTCTTCTCTAGTTCTTCCTCCTTCCCATCTTCAAGTATTTCATCTTTTTCTTTCCTTTCTTTCACGGGCGCATATGGAATCCATGGACGAGTACACAGATACGACGAGTACTTCAGCAACAGGGGTCAATACGGTGTCACAAGCAAAACCGGTGGTTACAATTCCGCTTACGCCAGTACTTTATCGCATTGTCCGTCCGGCACCAACACTGATTTCGGACATACGTGAATGGATCCAGAGGATGCAACTGGAGCGATATTTTGAAACATTCGTGCACAAACGATTGGATCAACAAGGTGAACACTTGGTCGATCAGGCGATCAAGGCATATTTACCACAATACAAGGCTTTACAACTACAGGGCGGCGCATTTGCGTTTACAAGTAAGCTCATTCGGGATGTTTTTGAAATTTCTAGAGCCAGACATCTCTTATGATCCAATTTTGCACGTCCGTAATTTGGATGCGCCACTACCAACAAAGACAAAGAAACGACCACGTACGCAAGCAAAGAAGCCAGAGGAGCCGCAGTCAAAGGAACCCTAAATAGTACTCGAGTTTCTGAATGAGGACGAAGACAATGATCGAGTTTTGCAAAGGAGACCTTTACCTCGAGGAGACCAGCGGAGGATGCGGAACAAGCCTACAGCATCAACTTCTGTACCACATACAGAGGGGGACGACACAGTACTACCAGACCGCAATCCGACCACAGGACCAACTTCCACACAACCCATGGAGTATGAGGATTCTGTGCCATTCAACAGTACAGGTCCTACCGTAGTTCCATCGCCACGGTCGGTTCAACATCAAACTATGACAGGTACATCTACTCATACCATACCACCACAGGTAGTACCTCCAGCACAGCTAGTATGGGAAACAACAGTACGGCAGTCAGGGCAAGAATCGGATTCAGCAGAACCGACACCTGGACATAGTGCCAAGAACAACCTCCACAATAAAGACTAGCACGAGCGGCAGCCCTATTCACCAATATAACAGATGGTCATCACGCTTTGGATCGACAAGAGCAAAACATTTCAAGGAGTTCGAAGCGAACTTGGGATCAGACAGCTTCACCCGAACTCCCACCACAGGACCCACCACAGGATATGACTCTTGAAGGTTCGCATTGTCTTTGGATGGTATTACGCAGCAGGTAAGAACTTCAATGCGCAGAAGCTACTTTCAGTCAGCAGCTTCATGACCGACTGTAATACGCTCGACAAGCAGTTCTTGGAGCAATCGAATATCATACGCCGGTTGTACGATCAGAACAAGGTACTTATAGACATAGTACACACATTAGTTGATCAAGTCCGTAGTATCCATTGAGAAGATCAATGAGTTCAATCCGACAGCAATTCCAACATCTGATGACACAGACGAAGTACGTAAGTTACGCGAGGAGAAACCTCAAGTTGAAGAACTTCATCGGTTCTATGTGCGGAAGTGTGGGCACATCGTAAGGTTGCATCGGGGGGATGTTAGGAGCATAGTTAGACATTGGTAGAATTTCTTGTTATTTCATGGTCAATATAATGGGAAAATATCAAAAACAATATATATTCCGAGAGTGGGAAGGATATATCGGAGTATGAGTTACTAACGCAATACGCAATACGGGTCATCACCGCAATGCGATACCACCGAAGTACGGCGTATATGGATAAGGATAAGAAGGATTTACAGTAACTGAATGGATAAGGTTGGGAGACAGTTGTGATAACTGCTAGTACGGGACTTAGAGTATGGGTATAAATAGACCAGATTAGGACTAGAAGAGCATCCCGAGTATACTGTTATTTTGTACCATGTGCCATGTGCGGACATAATATAAGTTTCCTTTCTCTCTCAACATGTCTATCTCTTACTCGTATTTCTGTTATGTAGTATACTGATCTACTTTTCAGTACTGTGACGGGATCCATAGTACTGCTACCTGCTATACACCTTGCCATCCTTACCCTCTTTCCTGACTTTCTGATGTCTAATTACGTTATTATCTTATTCCAGTAGACCCTTAATACGGGTTTATCGACGGCAATCCTACCTATGTACGGAGGGTAGGATTTTACAGTTCAACAGCTCGTCAGGATGAACAATAGGTTCATAATGAAACTACTGTGGGCCGAGGTGTAACAAGCCTAAACAAAGCTTTATTTCGGTGGTTGGTGTAGTAAAAATTCATCCATCCTTGTACGTCCAATTGACACAATTTGGGTACTAGGCCAATGTGATGCTGACCATACAACAAACATCATCACAAAGGTCAAAATAGTGAAAGTACAATACTAGAAACCTATAGGAAGGTTGACAGATCTTAAGGTGCTTTACTCATTCTTGGTAGGACAAAACACATATTCCAAATGAAGAAGACAAACAAATAATAGGCATGATGAACGTTATTCATGGGTGGACGAAAAAAAGACATCAAAGACAATGTAAATCAACAACCTTGTTAAACATGCCTACACATCTTATTTGAGAAACTACATAAAGAAACAACACCAGCAGCAAGAATGATTTTTATCCCTGGAAGATGCTTTATAAAAATACATTATTCTTTTTCTTAAAGGATAATACATACTACATAGTCACCATGTTTCATATGTAGTCTCAAAACACCATGTTAAAATGGTTTGAAGCTCTTAACACAAATGCACTATTAGAGTTTTTACCCAAAGGGCCAACATGTGGCTGCCAAGTGGCCATCCAGCGTCAACACCATGTGTGAAATAACACTAAGTCTTCCAAGACAACCCTGAGAGTTTAACTCAAATGCCCAAATATGTATGAGAATTAAGGTCCTACCCTAAGTCCTCTAGAATGACTGCCCTTCAAACCCCAAAGGATAATCTGTGTAGACTTAGGATCCTACCGTAGGAGATCTCATGTTATCACTAAGTAATAACCCTAGTCAAGGGTATGGATGGCCTTACAAACCCTTAAGGGCTAAATGTGGGTCAAATTACCTTTCATTGCCCTGAAAATGATTCCTCAAGGTGTTAAAGATGGTGCCTTAACTTTATCATGAGGGTATGTCTAGAGCACATTTCCTTGGTGGTGTTAGGGCATGAGTCTATCTAGTCTCATGGCGGTTAGAATTCTAGTTTGCTCAGGTTACCCTATGGGTTCAGAGGGTAGTTACTTTAGGGGACCTAGGGTGGGACCCTAAGTCTCTTGTCTACTTAGACATATGAACTAGACTCTTGGGGTTATTTGTTGCTCATACATGGTAATGACGTTGAAATGGTCACTTGGTAGACACATATTGCCACATACGGCCCTTTAGGTCAAACTCTAGCACTCATGAGCACTAACACTTTTTGCAATGGTTACTCCAATTATGTCTTTGTTGACTTGCCAAAATAGTGATTGAGCTAGCAAAGCTTGTTTATGATCACACGAGAATCCATGGCTGGAGTCTATTAAAGCATTGGAGCATTTTTTTGAGGTTTGGAATGTGCGCTAGGTGAGTAAGAATGCTAGCAAACATCATTGTGAATACATTTTGGAGTTAGGCCCACCAAACAAGTTGTGGATGTACAAGTTGGAGAGAATGTTTCATGACATAAACAACATAAAGACCAACAACAAACAACTTTCAGCAAAACACACAACATATATTGAATTATCTTCTTTTTTTTTTTTCTAGGAAAGAATGCAAGCACTTATCATTACTGATAGAGATGAATTAAATCCTAACGAGCAGTGGTATGAATTCCTTGCAAAGAGCATATGTGGAGCCACAAACAATGACCCCATACATGTTACTTCCATGTGATGTCTCAAGCCAAAGCAATGGACATCTATGCTAGGGTAGAAAATTCATATTGGGCATACTTGCTTCAAAAGAAAGGTATTTCATAGGCAAGCTAAAGAGGAGAATGACAAAAACTAAGGCAAAAGGTTGATTTTGTTTCATAGTAAGAAGTATACTTGTTTGAGCCTAACATCATCTAGTTTAGTAGTCTAATGGATGGAGGATTTATTTTCGTAGGGAAGATTGTCCACTGTGTTGTTCACAACCCGAAGCAAGTATATGGAGAGTTTCCTTGGATTTGCAAACCTCTGTTATTGTTTTGTATATTGTAGAGAAGATGGTGAGAAAGACATCTTTTTTTGTTGATTATTACAAATACAAAATCACATGAAGGTATCTATTGATCTAGCTAGTGGCAGTTACTTGTTCGTAGCCAATATGGAGAAATTTGAGTTTATAAGTCAATTTTTACATGAGATTTGCATTTTGCCATTTCATCAAAATTGGGATAAAGGTTGCAACACCTAGATGTTGTTTTACCTCTTTTTGCTTGTAGAGTTTATCAAACATCTTGGTTGAGATTAGGTATGTCAATGGTCTTTATATAATGCACAAAATCAAGCCCTAATAGAATATGCAAACAATGATGTAATACTAGTATGTTTTTCAAAGTTGGCTAAGCATGGTTTAGTAATTGGTTTACTACACAAGTGGCTAGGATCTTACCAAGTTCTTCGAAGGGTTGGTCCTCAATTATACCAAATATAACTAGTGCTCTCATGAGGAGATTGTTCACGTGGTTTGAATGAATTAATTCATAGTTAAAGATTCGATGGAAACGTTTGAACACAATTCATAAGATTTATACAAACCAAGTTGTCATAGTTTTTACTATGACTTTACTCTTTACTTTGGAGATTAACTATATTACCTACCGTACTATATGGGCCCTAAATGTAATAAGAAACAAGCCTACTTAATGCACTTGGGTATAGTGATGGTTCGGCAAGGTGTCACTAGGTATTTACAGAAAAACTCTAGTGAAGCTAGTTAACTTATTGTCTAGAAAACTCTCTCTCGATTTTTAACATCCCATTTAAGTTTCCTAGTTAATTCTGATGAGTTGACATGTTAAATAGGGTTAAGAACACCCCTAAGGTTGACCTAACCCTAGGGTTGCCTAACCAATCCCTCTATCATGTAGGGTTTAGAGGTGATTCACATGTGCCCTCACCCTTAAGAGGGTGAGGGCAAAAACAAGTGCACATGTGACCTTTCTTTAAATGTCACATTAGCTAGTTGGCAGTCTTGCAACCATCAACAAAATGAACAAACAGTGCTCACAAAGCGACGGCCAAACAAAGGTCGAGACCTAACTAGCTAAGGGTGACCATGGAATAGTGGCACAAGGGATGTTGATGGCTGTCAAGTGATGCTGACAAATCGAGACATGTGTTAGGCGGTGCTAACAACAAGCTAAATTCGATCATCCGGACCACCACTAAGGTGCAGAGACATCATGTGTTGGGGAGGCACGTTAAGGCAATTGACAACTACCTGGTCTTATAGAGGACATTCAATGGAAGGGAGTCACCTGGGCTATGGATAAGTACCACCCAAACCACTATATAAGTAGGTAGGCAAGTAGTGGGATGGGGTCCTTTTAGTTCATCTTCTTCTTGTGTCTTGCTCGAGTGATTAGATAGAGGTCTTGATCATTGGCCACATGGGGAAGGACCATATTGTAATTTCAAGCATATTTATATCTTCTTCCTATGCTTGCTACTAAAACCTCCTAGAGGCCATCTCTCTCTCTCTCTCCTTTCCAAAATGGGCTTACCCTCCACAACACAACTCCAAACCACTTATACACAGACTCTCACGGTGTCTAGTTAAAGGTAACCACTACACATCCCCATGCAATGACCAAACTTCTTGTTCAGAACCCCAAAATTGGATGTTGGCAACAAAGTTTTAGTGACCACTGTAACCACTTGAATTCACCCCACATTAGCATGTAGAGTCCCAGCTTAAAAGTAATTAATAAATGTGTCAAGGTCACATGTGCCCTCACCTTAGGAGGGTGAGGAGGATAAAGGTAACATGTGACTAATTTATATGTTACATTAGCAAGGACAAATGGCAACTAGTTCAAGCTTGATATACAACACAAGTGAAAAAAGAGAGTGAACTCTTCTTTCACATGTTAACGAGGATACCACACATGCCTTAAGTGCAATTACATATGTGATAGAGTTTGGCTCACAATCCATATTCATAAATTAATCTATGGCTACCATGCCTTCACCCATTTTAAGTTGTAATCCCATAATAATAGTAAGTCCATGAACCTCGAAAAGCTCTCAAGCAAAATGGATGCTCTTGCATATGCAATATGCAGTATGCAGTATGCTTTGCAAAATGTACATTGTCATAAATCCATGCTCCTTAGCTTATCTATGTTTGGATACGACTGCTACACACAATTGCTTGTTATGCCCACACATGCCCTGAGTGCTGCTACATATGTACTCATCACAAATAACTCCATAGCTTTCAAGCTCTCCCCTTTCTCCATGTATCACATAATGAGGCTAGTCTCATCCTATCAAAGACAGCTTGCACTTGGACCATGCTCCCACACTTGCTATACATGTCTACCAACACGCTTGCCACAAAAGCATCTATATCAAATTTGCATGCTTTTGAGAAGTGCAGTCTGTGGTCATGTGGTCTAAGACAACCTCAACAAAATGCATTCTTTTGGATTTGCTGTACATATCCACCATAGCACTTGCTACAAAATATGTCCTTAATGCATGCTCTCTCTACTTATGAGTGAACATTTCTTCCGCAATTAAATATATCTACCACATGTAAATATATACATCTTCTCATTCCATAAACTTCCAAGGAAATCAACACAACCAACAAGCAGTTTAAGCAGTTTGATTTCAGCCATAGTGAGACTCTCCACAATAAGCAACTAGAGCAAATTGCTCCCTTGGCAAAACTAAAGTATAAATCAAATCCAACCATATTTAAGGCCATACCCTTACCACCTTCATGAGACTGAAGGTAAAATGTTATATATACCCCACTAGAGTAAAAAGATTCCCTAAGGTGAGGACACATGTGAACCACCTCTAAAGGGTAAGAGTTAGAATAAGTTCAAAATTTATCTTATTAACAAATGGGACTAGCATTTTATGCCATCGCACTAACACAAATAAGAAAATAGAGAGCACATAAATAAGGTATAATATATGTAATAAGAATTTTAGAGTTAAAAAAGAGTTCATTATTCTCTTATCAATGCAAGCTTAAGCTTATATCATTAAAGCACTGTCATAGTTTTTACTACGACTCGACCTTTTACTTTGGAGGTTGATTGTTGTTACCTACTGTACTATGTTGATAAGCCCTAGGTGTAGAAGAAAAAGGCCCGCTTAGTGCACTTGGATATCTAGTGATGGTCCGGTCGGGTGTCATTAGGTATTTGCAAGAAACTCTAGGCGAAGATAGCACTTCCATCTAGAAAACTCTTACCTTGGTTTTTCGTATCCCGGTTGGGTTAATGGTTAGTTCCGGTGATTTCGACATGTTGGATATGTTTAGAAATACCCCTGGTTTGACATGTTAGGGTTTAGGGGTCGATGGATAACTCACCAAGTATATTCCCTCTGGGAATGAGATTCCGTGCCAGTCCACTTATGTAAATAGGAAAACGGGGGGGGGGGCCTCTGTCACATAAATAAGGTAGAGTATGTAGGAGTGAAGGTTCTTGGGTTCATAACTGAGCTCGTTACTCTTCTCCCGATGCAAGCTCTAGCTTGTGTCGTCAAGGCACAACCCTCTGTTGTGCCACCCTAACTTCCAGATACATGGGTACATCCCACCTTAGGGTAGCTTACCCTTAATGTTGTGAATCCATGCCTGGAAGGTCTTGTCGGAATGCACGTTCCAAGAGGCAGAGGTTGAGGCTTGTTTCCAGCCTTCTCCTCCACGTCAAGCTAGGTGTAGCACTCACGGTCAAGCAAGGCACATCTGTGTCCTTGTCCAACTATGGGCGTGGGATCTTGTTTGAGATTCATGTTACCTAGTTCCTGAGGGTTCACTGAGGGGTTCTAGAGTTGGCATTTGGGAGCCACTTTGTGGCACTTGGTGCAACTCTTGAATCTAAGGGCTATGGCATGATAGCCCACATCGTGGAAGGCAGTGTCACATGAAGATGTGACACTGGGCTAGACGTCATGTGATATAATGCCCAAGGCATGCCCTTTGGGGTTGTATCTTGGTTGTTACCAAGGGGTTGGATACTCTAGCAAATAGGCATGCTTGTGCTTGCACTAGGGTGCTAAGCCTTAGAAGGGAGGTTAGGTCTCGTAACTAAGTGTGCTTTGGCACACTTGGCTAGGGGAGTGTTCTCCTTGGAATCCAAGGGTTGAACAACCTAAGCTTGTTAACAGGATCCCTTTCATGAGGCACTCACAAGGTCATGTACTTAGGGTTATCCAAACCTAGCCTTAGGGAGTTTGCTTAGTAGAACATTCGTGTTCACTTACGGTGCACACTCATGTCCTCACTAAGTACTAGCCCTAGGTCTAGGGTATGATTTGGCCACTCAAACCCTTAAGGGTTGGTCATGGTTCAAGGTACCCTTTGTCGCCCTAAAGGGGTTGTTCTCCCAAATGAGGGTGATTCCTCAAGGGGTAAGTGACAATGCCTTAGCTCTATCACAGGGGCTTGTGTGAGACACATCTCCTTTGTGGGTTAGGGCATGAGCCTGTCTATGTCTACTGGGATAGGATCCTAAAGTCTACTCGGGATATCCTCTAAGGTTCGGGGGATGGTCATTCTAGGTAGGACTCTAAGTCTTTTGTTTAACTAGGCATCTGAGTTAAACTCTTAGGGTCATCTTGAAAAACTTAGCGTTGCTCACACAGGGAATTGACGCCGGAAGGCCACTTGGTGGCCACATATTACCACGTGTTAGCCCTTCAGGTTAAAACTCTGACAAGCACAACATATTATGTGTCACTTTAACTTTAAGTGCCCAAGGGTTTATTCTACATGCACTGTGGTCTGGAATGTCGTGTCCAAGGAGTTAATTAAAATGTAAATCAAGCAATGTGTTATCTAATGAAAGGAGTTAATTAACTCATTTCATTAGGTAACACATTGCTTGATTTACATTTTACAAATCTAGTGATTAAGGCCTTACTTTAACTATCTCATCCACATCAAGCTAAAAACAACACACGTCTTAACTCACGAAAATGAAAGTTGTTTGTGCACTTGGTCAACTAAGGGTGTGAATTGTTAAAAGACGGGTTATTTTACGGTCTTCATAATCTTCATATTCTTTAATTTTAGTATTTTTATGAATAAAAGAAGTTTAAAAGTTATCATTGACATATTTAGGGTCGTTTAGCACCACCCCTTAACTTGGGCTTAAGTAAGGCAAAATGGATTCATACTCGCCCTTAAGTTGAGTAACCACTTACTTAATTTTTTAAGGGTTTGATTGCTAAGGGCATTGAATTCGCACTAGCCCTTAACTTAAAAAACCATTTATTTAAGATTTTTAAGGGTTTGACCGCTAAGGGCAGTGATTTCGCAACACTCCCTTAATTTAACTTAGTTTAAGGGAATAGTGCAAAAGTATAAAGAAAATTTAAGGGAAGGGGGGGGTCCCTTAGCCACCCTTAACAATCCACGAGCTCGGCCACCTTTTTCACAACCTTTTTAAAATAAAATAAAAAATTATGTTTTAATGTGTATTTTTATATGTAAAAAAAAATACAAATGAATTTTTTAAAGTATTCTCATTATTCTCAATATATTCTTAGTATTTCTCATTCTACCCTAATTTCTATGAGGTTTCTCTTGCACCATCGGATCGAGTTACAGAAATCGGAAGAGAAGAAATCCATTCGGAATGGCAGAAGAGCAAGCAGATCAGGTAGCCTTTTATCCTCTTTTCTTCTTTTCTTGCATTCATTTGCATTTAGGAGGCAGCCCAAAGTCCCATGGGTCTGGCTTTAACCAGCTCTATCCGAGCTTAACGGGTGGCCCAAAGCTAGGCAACAACTACTATCGGGCTTTCAGTCGCCCCTGGTTGGGCTGGCTTGAGCTCGACCAGCATTGGCTGAGCTCATGGGGCGAGCTTTCTGCTGACCCTAGCTGGGCCGGCTTGAGCTCTGCCAGCATTGGCCGAGCTCATGGGGCAGGCAAAAGCCTAGCAGCAACTGTTGCCAGGCATTTTGCTGGCTGGGTTGGCTTGAGCTCGGCCAGCATTGGTCAAGCTCATGGGGCGGCCCAAAGCCCGACAACAACTATTGCCGGGCTTGGCTGACCCTAGTTGGGTTGGCTTGAGCTTGACCAGCATTGGCCGAGCTCAGGGCAGCTAAAAGCCTGGCAGCACTGCTGCCGGGCTTTCAGCCGCCCCTAGGTGGGCTGGCTTGAGCTCGACTAGCATTGGCCGAGCTCATGGGAGGCCCAAAGCCCGGTAGCAACTACTGCCGCCCTTCAGTCACCCCTGGCCGAGCTAGCTTGAGCTTGGCTAGCATTGGCAGAGCTCAGGGGGTAGCCCAAAGCCCAGCAACATGTGTTGTTGGGCTTCGTGCAGCTCCTAGCTGTCAAGCCACTATCGGGTCGTGACACTAGCCAATGTGGCTTGACCTCAAGTCAAGAGGCAATTGAAAGCCCATTTGTAACTAGCTAGGTCTGTCCGACCAAGGAAACAACAGCAATCTTCAAGGTTGGTGGTGAAACAATTGACATTGGTGAAAATGAGGGCGAGGGCCAAGGTTTAGGAGAGACTTGACATGAGATTGAGGGGCAAGCAAGAAGCAAACGACCTCAGTCTCAGAATTGGACAATGGATGAGACAAAGATGCTTGTGAGTTGAAATGACAAGAGTTCATGGCTAGGTTACAGATGTCAACTAGGCAACTTGTCATTGTAACAACAAATGCACATTGGAGACAGATTGCAAAAGAAATGCAAGCATAAGGTTTCAACAATCGTGATGGAGAACAATGTCATAAGAAGTGGGAGAATTTGATCAACGATTATAAAGTTATTCACGACCACAATAAGAAGTTGGGAGCTACTGCATATTCGAGCTTGTCAAATCTAGAGAAATGACGCCTTGTATTGCTAAACATGGACTTGGACCTATTGATCTCTTGGATTCATTTTAAGGTGACCGAAGCTGCATGACGCCCAACACCTAAACAACTCTGAGAATTATCCACCAATGACTCTAGCTTCACAAACAACTTCAACAAGTGCATGTTTGACTATTGATAACTCAGATGATGATGAAGATGGTGTCACTGCGAAGAGAAGGCAAGTGAAGAAGGGAAAGTCTAGTTTGGTTGAAGCGGTTAATGAAAGTACAAATGTACTTCGAGCTCAGGTTGAGATGAGGAGCCGCCAATTTGAGAGGACAGTAGAGTTGAAGAGGGAAAAGAACGTTTCTATTGAGAAGTTCGCATTGGCTATGACACGAATTGCTGATCACATTTGTGAACAGGGCAACAAAGACTAGATTAGCATGGGTGCATGTAGGTTGATATATTTATCATTTGCAAGATTTTATTTGGATTAAGTTAATGCATTTTCGTTTGTTATTTATTATTCTATTATATTATTTTTCAGGACCATTTAATAGGATTAGCCTTGACCATGGCTGGGGATTTTTTTGTTCAATTCATCATGAACGACTCGGATTCTGATTTGGATGCTGAAGATGGAGAACATGACAATTCAGATGATGATGATGTAGTAGTTTAGTACATGTGGAGGTCAACACAAGTTGCAATTGATATGTCTTCTGCTTTACAGTGGGTTCGACTGTGGAGTGATGCATTGTGGGATACATTTATGATGTCACACTACAATGATGAGAGGTGGATAAAACTTCTTCAAATGTCACGGAGAACCTTTGTTATGATTTGTAATGTATTAAAGGATGACATCTCAAGGCGAGATACTCATTACAGAGAACTTGTACGAGTGGATATCAGAGTTGGAGCTACACTTTGAAAGATGGTGAGGAACAGTGACTACATGAACATTGGTGAGAGGTTCGTTTTTATAAGTGTCCATCTTAATCTTGGTCAGGAGACCTTCAACAATGAGCTTACTAAAGCATGATTGGTGCTTGAGTAAACATTTGGCCTTTTAAAGCAAAAATTTTGTTGCCTTAATTACAAGTTGAGAGTCCACCTTCCACACATTCCAAATATTGTGAAATTCGCGAAGAATTCGGCGACGTCAAAAAATAGGAAATTGGGTGGAATATGATGATCCTTCACGAGATCCTCGAGAACTTGGTGAGGTAATTACATATGCTCGCACCATTAGATCACTCCTCTTATTTTTGAGATACCATTTGTTAGGCATTAATTTGGAAATTGCTAATTTATTTTTTATTGTTAAAGATGTATATTAGAAATAGAATATTCTGCATTTTTTAATTAAATAAATAAAAATATGAAATGCAAATACATGTATACACACACGTTAACACACATGCATATGTATATATAATATTTTCATGAAGTTTTTACTTGTTTAAACATATCTAAAATATATAAATTTAATTATCTATAGAATGTACCCATATACAATATTATATACAAGTATATAATTTCATTTCAGCATATTTTATATTTTTATAATAACTAAAACCACTTTAAATGTTAATAAAAATTAAGGATGCACATATTATTTAGACCATGGATACTATAAATATATTACAAATTGAAAATAAATGTTTATTACAAATTAAAAAATTATTTAAAAATAACTTAACAAATAATATTAAATTAAATATAGATATGTTAAGTTCAATAAAAATAATTAAGTTAATAATCTTAACTTAAATATAAATATAAAAGTATATTATATTAAGGGCAATATTCAAATTCATTACCCTTAATATTTTAATTGTAAGTATTTATGCAAATCTATGGATTTCTCCTAACGACACTTAAACAAACGGTTGTCATAGTGAACAGCCTGTTGCATGATCTCCGCTAATGTTTCAGCATCCGATAATGTAAGGAGAAGGTCCTTCACATCATCCCTCAACCCAAAACGGAAATGTTCAATCAATGCAGTCTCGTCCCATAGAATATTTGTGCAAAGTTGCTGAAATTCGGATGCATAAATGGAAGCTGGTTGGGATCCTTGTGTGAGCTTGCGTAACTTTGTGCATGCGGAACGGTACTTATCGGGATCTCCAAAGCTTGGGTTGCCCCTTTGCTGGAGCATGACGACCCATTTATGGAAGACTTTGAAGGATTCGTGACTGCCTTTGAGATCCAACTAGTAAGGATGCCAAAAGGCCAACCTTTTGTGCATCAGTTGAGTAGTGGCATTGTTGCATGCGGATTAAAAGCCTGATTTAATTCAGGAAACCTTGGAAATCGGTGTGATTGCCACTGAACTTGTTTAGTATGTTGATCTTTGGCTCTGAAGAAGAGTTTGATGGAGAGGAAACTACGGATGCTTGTGAGAGAGACTGCACAGCAGCCTTGGAGGATGCATTAGCAGCTTCATATGCCGCGTTGGTGGAACCTTGAAGATCTATGACCACTTAGCGCAAAGTGGCAAACTCATGAAGTAACATTTAGTGCTCGCATTGAAATTGCTCAAAATCTATCATGATTTGTGAAAGAAAAGAAAAAAAAAAGAAACAAGGGAGGAAAGCTAAGGAAAAAAAAGTAACTAGAAATCGGGGAGCTATAAATAAGTTACTATCAAATGTTAAGTCACGATTCAAGAGCAAGGAGGCTTGACTCAGGAGCATGACAAGGACTAAGAACAAGACAAGAGCAGGACATGAACTAGGAACAAGACAAGGAGAGAACAGGAAGCAAGGAGCAAGACAAGAACAAGACAAGATTTGATTGTAAAAAGACTGGTGTTGATAGTAATTGATTGTACAATAATTAGGTCGGAGCTTTTATGCTCACAACTCCAAGAGCTAATTTGGTCATGAGCCTAATCTAGTCATGAGCTAAAAATGGTGACCCTTATCCTGTAGGTATATCCTGTAGCATATCCTGTAGGCATATCCTGTAGGCATATCATGTAGGTATATCATGTAGGCATATCCTATAGGTATCCTATAGGCATATCTTGTGGGCATATCATGTATTCCGTATCTTGTATCCTATATCCTGTATCTGGAATCTTATATCCTGTATCGGGTTGTGACACTCACTGGATGAGGGAATACCGTCTAGCCGAGGTAAGCTGCACCACCAACTGTCAAGTTGGTTCTGCGGAGGGGGCCCTCAAGGGACAACCGGGAGGAGCCCGTTCTCGTCACCCACCCTCAACAGGAGGGCAGGGCTACGAGGGAGGAGAAAGGTACCCGCAGAATACCGAGATGTCAACTACACCACGTCTGAAGCAGAGGGTCCAGATCAGAGCACTTCTTAGGCTCAACATAACGCCATGGGAATTGATCCGGTTACTTTACTAGCTTGTGCGCTCAATTGGATGCAGGAGAGCACCGTAACAGTGCCCTTACCCGCATTCTGTGGAGCGAAGGGTGAAGACGCAGACCAACACATACACAAGTTTGAACAGGTATGCGAACACCAGAGCATAATCAACAATCACAAAAAGCTGAGTGCATTCGCATGCACTCTAGACAAGAAGGCACACACCTAGTGCATGCGATTCCATGAGGCAAACGAAGGAGTTAGCTGGGAAATCGCACGGAGGGCTTTTCTGGATACCTTCTGAGAGGAAAAGAGTGAAGAAGAGGTGATCCACATGCTAACAAGCTTGAAACAGAAAGCGGGAGAGTTGGTCGATGAATACACAGTTTGCATGCTGTGGTACATCGCCCGGCTAAGGGATGCCCCAGTTGACATGACCAAGAAAATGTGGTACCGAAAGGGACTGCGGCCGAAGATCCACAAGTGGATCGTCTAAATGACGACCGGACGTTTGACAAATTACTCCAATACGCCAAGAAGGCTGAGAAGCAGGAAGCCGAAAGACGCCAGGAGAGGAACGCACAAGACAAATCGGACACAAGGGGCAAACGACACCACCTCGAATGAGGAAAACCTCTCCGATGTTCCAAAGCCGGCCAGAAAGGAGAGACAGTCGAGAGCCAAGGGGCACATGCAGCTGCAACATGGGGAGGCCCAATGAAGGGCCACGGAAGGAAGACTTAACCACAACAATGGCTCAAATGGGATACACCACAGCGGGACAAGTACTATCAGGTATGTAACATCCACGGGTCCCACAACACAGACGATTGCTATTGGCTGGCCGAACTCCTAAGCAATAGGTTACCACATGCGGCCGCATTGATGGTAGAACAAAAGGCTGGAGGGGATGCAAATAGCCGAAGGATTACGGCCACAGGACGGAGGGGATAATCAACCTCGTAGGAGGTCTCGTTCTGGAGGAATCGTAGATTTCGTTCTCGCGAGCGGCAATCGTACCGACCCAGGTATGGCAACAGAGAGAGACGGCCGGAACGCAAGGAGATGATGTGCGCACTTTGTGGAGGCCCACACCCACTTTACCGATGTTCATGGGATCATTAATCAAACCAATGCTGGAGGCACAAGCAACCGGCGTCGCCAGGGCGGTAACGGGTAGATCCCCACCAGCCAATGCCAACCCCCGCACCGCAAGGTCCTCTTAGTAGACGAAACAAGGCAACCGCAAGGGCGCAGAACCATGGGAATGCAAAGGCACAAAAAAAAGAAACAGGCAACAAAACCCCCAGTGTTAAAGCAGTGGTAAGGAAGCAAACCGAAGGACCAACTGCCTAGGGACCCGCAGAGGCCCAGCCAAGGCCAAGAATCGCTAAGAAAGGCAAGAGACGGCGATGCCACGCCTTCAGAAGGGGAGAGGCCCAGATGTCGACGGGCAAGAAGCGCAGCTGATTTAGCCACACAATGGGGGAATCGGCACAACCAGCAACAAGGCCACCGAACTATGTGAACAACGTGCAACCATTCCGGTTTGCATGGCAAGCCACCAATCAGTGAGGTGATTATAGATGGAGGTTGGCAGTCAACGTCATATCAACTGAGCTCCATAGGGAGTTGCATATGCCAACTCCCTTTCAGGTACGCATGGCAAATCATGTCGAGGTGGCACCTAAGGGCATCTTGAGGGTAATAAAAATCAAGGTCCAAACAGTCAAACTTTGGATAAATGTTGTGGTCCTAGACATGCACGCCAGAGGGGATTTGACCACTCCTCGGTTGACCCTGGCTCAGGGGTGCGTGCAGCATGATTGGGAGTACCAACAAATAAGATTCCGAACCAAGTGGGAATAAGGTCTGTATCCACATGCCAAACCCAGGCCTTCACACAAAATTCAGGGCGCTGAATACCAGGAGCCAAGCAGACGGAGGATGGAACGAGGGCACAACAGTGACCCCCGACAATTGACCTATGGGATCGGGCCATGCCAGGCAAAAGGCCCGTCATCAGAGGTAGCTCAGCACGAACAAACCAAGGATTGCAGGGGGGCGGCCAAAGCTCGAAACTATCCAGACACGGTGGGCGAAAAAACTAGTTCACCAACCACCACAACAATTCTGGAGGACTCATTTGTTACGACCCGTATAACAAATCAAAGAATATTCCCAGAAAGGTATAAGCTAGAATATTCCTAAAGAGCTATACCTAGATCTAAGAGAATTAAGGGCACACGAATATTGGAAGCCTTTTTGGAGAGCAGCGTGTGGACTAGACAGCTTGGGGAGGTTGGGTGGTTTTGTGAGGGTCTCTAGTTTGTATGTAGTGGAAGCCTAACAATTGGTATCGGAGCAAGGTTCGAAATGAGTGCCTGGTGGGAAGGGATAATACCACCTATTGGAGCGTTGGACACTAAAAGGCAAATTGTCCAAGGAGAAAGCAAGCTCAAGGGCAAAAGTTTCAATGGCAGCAAGGACAAGTAAACGCCTAAAAAGCTTTAGGAGATGGAGCGTGGAGAGGAGCACT